>JAHLMK010000008.1:1800000-2269343 GCA_019915135.1 Strobilurus pachycystidiatus | reverse complement strand
TGTACGCGAGGCTGGACTTGGCTGGACTGCCGGACACGCATGTCGACTGAGCACTCTCACTTACTTCCCAACGGTGGAACACGCAGAACCCCAATGATCACACCAGGACTTCTGTGGCGCACTGGCGTAGTCTTTGGTAAGCATATTCCCAATAGCCAGTCGCCACTCCTGAACATCCACATCGTCTGCAGCTACTGTTGGCGTGATAGCCGGCGCCTTTGGAGGTGACTGAGTCGTCTTGCTCTCTGCTGAATCCTTGTCATAACTTTGGAATCTAGCGCACGGTCTGAAGAACAGACCGGGTATCACACCCGAGAAACTACATGCTTGGGAAACCGCGTCTCATTACGCGGTAAGTTTGTCGGCATTCATGTACTCATTGTAGCTCACGTCTGTCAACGACACAGGGTTTCAACGGGCTTGCTCTCCTGGCGGTTTCTATGCATCCTCGCTTCTCCGTGCATGCATTCGCAGGCCCCGCCATTGCCGCGGGAGGCTTGATGTTTTCCGGTTCTATCTTCGCCCTAATCCTAGCTCCGAAATTGAGAGCCTTTGGACCTGTAACACCACTGGGCGGGCTCGCGTTGATGGCTGGGTACGTCCATCATGCTCGGTTAGTCGACACTGCCAATAGCGCTAACACCGCGTATCTGTAGATATATCTCCCTCCTCTTCTAAGTATTTGCCACCAATACAAACGAACTCTGCGTTGGCTGACACGCGAAACGGTCTGATCCGGCCGTAACGTAGCCACTTGATCCTGTGCTAAGTGTGCTTGTATTCTTCCTCGCTTCCCGCGTGTGTGAGACTATCACCGCTGAGAAATACATACGTCAACCCTGTTGGTGCATACTTTGATCCTGTCGTATCATTATTCCCATCAACGCGAATGAAGACTGCCAACTAACAAGCGATCGATGAAAGCTTGAAAGCCATGCCTCATAACTGAATGATTCAACAAACCGATCGACGCAAGATCGACGTCGTGTGGCGGAAAATAATTTGAGTCGGCCGATGTCCCGGCTTTCGGACACAGCAGCCGAGCACCCTGAGCACGTGAGTGGTGAAAATGACGGCGACCACCCGGATAGACCCGATATCTGATAAGATAGGTCGCACCACTTTGCTTCCCTCCGTCCATACGATAAGTTTTGCACGGAGAGCCGTCAACAGCTTGCTCTGGACCAACGTCAACCGGAAGGGCCATGGCTACAAGTGTGGCGTCCTCGAGTACGCTCTGGGCCACCGGTATGTCCCCTGTGCTGTCTCGCCGGCTCCCTCGATGACCAACGTTTCCGCAGCGTCCAAGGAATGGGTCATCCAGCCCAAGCCCAAGCCAGGCCGGAAGCCCAAGAAAGACCAGACACCAGCAGTCTCTGCCGACATAGATGTGCGCACCTTCCCACCCCGTTTGACACGTCGACTGACCGAGACAACGTTTAGCCCGATGGCAAAGGTCGGCGCGTGCAGAACAGGTGACGCCTATCCATATCTACTCTTCCACATCCGCTTATCCTACCGCAGAGCCGCCCAGCGTGCATTCCGTGAGCGCAAGCAGTCACAGCTCGCAGAACTACAGGCCCGCGTCCAGTCATACGAGCAGGGAGAAATAGAGCGCAACGTAGCATTGCAGAATATTGCCAAGCGGCTCAAGGAGGAGAACGAACAACTGCGCCAGCAGAATGAATCGCTCAAGGAGCGCCTGGCCAAGGCGGAATCGGACCGTGATGCCGCTCTCGCGACGGGCCAGAAGCGGCCTCGCGACGAGTCGCCTGCGTCGATCTCATCCCATCCTAGAAAAAAACCCAGATCATCCACCGGCGCGTCGTCGTTCGTACCCTCAGAGGCCTTCTCGCCTTCCCCCTCCGTCTCGTCGCCAGAGTCCAATGATACTCCGGGCACACCCTTATCCGCGGCTGACAGTGACCCTAACCCCGATCCATGCCATTCTCCTTCTTTCAAACTCGTTGGCAAAGCACCGTTTGAGTCATTCTTACCGTCGTTCGGCTGTGGCTACTGCAGCGAAGACACGTCATGCGTCTGTCGCGAGATCGCGATGCAGACTGCTGCCGATCCAAACTCCAACTTCAAGATGGAGAGGTTCGACGACGACGATCCCAGTCCGGTGATTCATCTGTCCCCAACTGCTCCTTCCATTCTCGACAACCTTCCCGCCTACCAACCGGCTGTGCCCTTGCGGCGGAAGCCCGGTAGTTCGCAGACGCGAAGCCTTTTCCCCGTTGCTCCTCTCCCGGTCCAAAGAGCAGCTCCATCTTGTTCTGGTGATCCAGAGAATTGTGCAGCTTGCGCCGACGATACGTTTGGGAAAGCCTTCTGTGCTGCAATCAAGCAATCGTCATCCTCGAAGGAGCCGTGCACGGGCTGTCCTTGCTCACAGCGTGATGATCTGAATAGTCTGCGATCTACCGCAACCGAGCCCCCGGCTGATGAAGAAACCATCTCCACTGACAGTGCTTGGCGACAGCTCAAGTCACATCCTAATGTCTCCTTTTCCGACTTGACACTGCTCGCCGATGTCGTTGCTCGACGTTCGAAATGCACTGGTCCCAGGGTTGTGATTTCACCAGCACCTGGCTCTATCACGCCAGAGCGAGGTTCTTCGCCTGCGCACAACAAGCAGTTGAGGGTCGGAGGCACTGCTCTCCGGTCGTCTCCACCTCCGATGCTGGTACCAGAGGAAGTGCTGTTGCGCTGTGGTCAAGAGCGGATGCGGCAAGTCCAGACAGCAGGTGTTCGCGACGCATTGCGTCTTCTGGATGCCAAGTTCTCATAAGTACATAGTAATAACAATCCCATTATTACAATTAAAGATGAATTATGTGAAGTGAACCCATCGCCCGTCCTTCGCCCTCAGAATCTGCTTCAGCTTGTAGTATAATCTTTTACGTCTGCTCTTGGGCAGCCCACGCACGACATACGAAGGTCCCTGCAGCGTCCTGAACTCGGCGGAAAGAGTACGTAGAGACGCGTTGGTGAGATGATCGGGGAAGGGGGCGATGGTCTTCCAGAGCTCCAAGAGTAGACCCCGAGCGTGCCCGTACCGTCCCGCTATGAAATAAGAGCTAACCAAAGCGTCGATGGCCGCAACGTCTGGGGTAAGACCAGCATCAATCATACGTCCATACACCGCCATCGCCCCATCAGGATTAGCCTGTCGTGCATGACCCACGATAAGGATGGTGTACATGACAATGTTCGGGGTGATGCCTGCTTGAACAGCCTTGTCCAAGAGCGCCTCAGCTGCGTCGATATCCCCAGAGCGTGTGAAGCCCTCCATCAATGCGCTATAATGATACGCATTTGCCTGGAAGCCTCGCCGGAGTAACACGTCAAAGATTTCCTGTGATCTCTGGAAATCCACCCTCATCGCATCGCGTTGAAGACGCAACGCGAACATGACGGTGTCGCTCCTTGTACCACGCCGCAACAAGTAGCCGAGGACATTCCGTTGCCAAAGCCAGGCAGGTCTAGGGATATCGAGTGGTATGACGATCCCAGCCGTTGGGTCAAAGCGTGCGATGCTTGTGGTGGTTAGCTGAGTCGACTCGGGGCTAGGAGGGGGCCGATAGGGCCGCGTGGGGGAGAATGGGAGTGCTGAACGATCCCAACCAGCTCCATGAAGCAGGAAACGCTCGCGTCGGAGCATAGCGCTCATCAGGACGTGCAAAAATCTGGGAGAAAGCTGCATTCCGAGGGTGAAGCGTCGTATCAGGCGATACAAGGCGGTCGTCGGCACACCCTCCCATCGTACGAGGCGCGTGACGAGAATTGAGAGTGTCTGGATATTTGGCTTGACACCGTTACGACGCATAATGCGCAGGACACGCGGTCCACCGTCGAGTCCATAAACCGACAGAACGCCTCGGAAAAGAGAGTTGAACACCCTGATGGTAGGCTTGATCCCCTGAGTGTCGAAAGTCATCTCTGGAGTACGAGCGGGGCGCGATAGTATGCCCTTGAAGGCGCCATTGCCTTCCTTTCTACACATTCGGAGAACTAGCCAAACGGCAAGATCGGGCTGACCAGCTGAGAAATACGCGTACACCATGGCTGCGACTAGCTCTGGAGTCGGAGGGATGCCGACGCGTAGCATGCCAATGGCCAACTGGTTGGTGACGCGGATCACGTCCTCTTGACGTGCCAGCGAGATTATGACCCTGGCGTACGTTCCAGCATTGGCCTCCACATCAGATGAAGACATCTGGAACTCCTCATCTGGGTCTTTGCGACCAAGTAGTAAGTGGATTATGGGGTATATGTGCGAGTATCTGTAGTGCGAGAGGCAATTTAGAGCACCGTCGACATTTCCCGACGTCAACTGGAGTTTCAACATAGAATTGAGGGTCGCGGTTGCCTCTGGAGGGGAGAGTTTGGGGAGGATAGTGAGGATATGGCGTTCGACCTGGGCATTGCGTCCAAGACTGTGATACGGGATGGCGATGGCGGCGTGTGTGGAAGGATCGACCGGAATACCGTTCGCTTGCATGATGTCCATGATTTCCTTTGCGCGTCGGAGGTCTCTGTTTCTGATAAACGCACCGAGAAGCATATGGTACGTGCGTCTGTTGGGTGAGATTTGACACGCTTCGAATTCTTGGAGCACTTGTTCGAGTGTGTGGAAATCCCAAAGATTGATGAGCGCTGCGGTGTACCAGTTGAGCGTACGGATCGTGAGGAGACCCTGGTCTTTGGCAATGGCAAAAACATCCAGAAGAATGTCCCAGCGCTGGTCTGTGGAAAGATGATAGGACGAGCACTCGTACACATTCTTTTTGATGGGGGAGTGCAGTGCGAGTGCCAAGCGGAGGACAAGCGGCATGCGATGAGGTTGACGCTTGCTGACCTCCTCGACGAGCAATCTGGCGGTTGTGGCATCGGCGAGACATTGTATGAGAGCCGGAAACCTCCGGGCTTGGACGTGAAGCATCTCGAGGGTGCGGGGACGGGTCAAGAGTCGCGAAAGGGACGTGTATGCCTGGGACACGTCGGGACCCGTCGGCGACGGCGCTGTCGACAACGGCGGGGACACGCCTTTCCTGGGGCGTTTTGGTTTTACTGGAGGAGGGGCGCTGACATGGCGCGGCTGAGCCAGGTCGGCGCGTCGAGCTGCTGCCGCTGGGAAAAAGCGCCGACATACGAGATAAGGGGAGGGAGGATATCGGGAGACGAGGTTCGTGAACAGAGGTCTGACTGTGAGACCTATCCTCTTTGGCATGGGCTTTAGGCCCGCGAATCAGTGCCAACGCCAGCCTAGAAATGGGTAAGGTTTTGAACAGAAATGCTTGAGTTTGTTGGACTTGGTGCTTACAAAGTTGAAGACCGTGGTGCATTGATGTTGGGTGACGCGCAACCCGAATCCTCGCAGTGAAAAGGCGCTAGAGGCGACGGACGAGTCCGCTTGGAATACAAGTCGAAATGTTTTCCAACAGCCGGAGGCTCGGAAGGCCAACACGTGGGATCACGTAACCCCAGTCGAGACTGCCCATCTCTGTTCTCGACCACCACTGGAGCGTCGGCAAGATGTCTCAGCAATCAATGAGCTGCAGTCCTCGTCTTTTTGCGGTCAAAAGCCTGAGGAAATGAACACGGTTCCACACATCGGTCCTTGGAAATGCCGATGCTCCTCGCGTATCTCAATCCTGGGCCGCTCAAGCTGTACAAAACAACATCAATCTGCAGGTACCTGGGACCTCTTGCGGCTGTGACACACTCGGGATGCCAATCTGGGCAATACGCACAATGTATCTGTCTATCAATCTTCAGGTCTGTGTCAATCCCCAACCCCGCATCTCCCTTGTCAGAGCGGGAGGAGCAGATCGTACGGGTCACATCCAGGTGTTTTGTTGCGACCTCTCACAGATAGTTCCTCGACGGCTAACTGCCAATCAATCGCAGTAAATTCAATCCACTAGGACACAGGCGCGTTAAACGACTTAAACTTTATTATCGACGCGTCTTCTGACTAGCTGTCGCACCCACAGAAACCCTTTACAATTATGAACATCGAATAGCGTCTCCCCCACGGTTATGACCCGGTCAAAGCTTCGGCCATCGCTTCAGCCTTCAGTTGCCAATAGGACCCACTAGTACTGAGCCTTTCCATAATTCATCCTTGAGATAAGGATCTTTTGCTTCAGCGATTGCCCATGGGTACCGCCTTCCTGGTTTTCGTCCTGATCTCTGTCAGCTGCTGACAGTAAGTATGCGCCACTGCGGTCTCCTTATTCATTTCTATCCCTGCTGTACTCCAGGTTTCATGTAAAACTACGGTGGTACGCAACCAGACGCAGCCAAATCCACGCTAGATCAAAAATGGACGCGTTATCGAGTATACGCCGGCCACTTCCCGAACGATACGCGTCCTTTGCACGGATGCTTTCTCGAAGGAGCTGGACGGTTACTGACGGCCTTCTGACAAATGGTTGCCATGAGATCAAAGATATCGATAGCGAACGACGGGCACTACGGCGCTCGACCGGTGGCGTCTAGCGGAGAGGGTCCTTTCGTGGTACACAGCCCTCTATTTCTCAGAGGAAGTATGTTCGGACAACTTGGATGTCCAGATTCCCGTGTAACACCCTGGCCAGGTGACGCCAGCAAAATTGAAATCCTGGATAGCCTCTCATTGCCAAACGTCGCGCTCGCGTCACGATGACTCAGAATGCGGTGAGCACTCACCCCCATCGATATTGCCGAGAAAATGTTGAGAGCCCTGGGTGTACGGACAGAATGAATCATTGAGATGTTTATTTCGGAAAGGACGAAGTGTCAGTGCGTGGCTTGATGGCACACGATAATATTGATCGTGAACACTGCTTTTCCAGCACGTGGAGGTACTTTGATTCAATCATGCAGGATTTCCGTGAACGGCGCAGTCTGATCATAAGCAAGGCTAGGACTCTCCACTCTGATCTTCTCCTCTTACAGTTTTCTCTAACACATTGGGCTGATGTCCGATGGACATCCTGGATGATGTGCTATCAGTTCGGCCTTGCGAACTTATTATCGTCCGGATTACTGGGCTGCCGCCGGACGTGCTGATACATCATCCATGTTCGACCTTTCTAAATGTGTCAAGAAGACATTGCCCTTAGATGAGTCAGTTTTTCAACTCAATTCGTGCCGTAGTTGGCAATCTGGCGCGTCACTGTTCCGGTATTCTTGATACGTGACGGCGTCAATGCTCTCTGGCAATAGCCTTCCCGGGCGCGTTGATTAATTCTCGCCAGGCACCTCTGTTTCATAGTGGGTTTCGGAGGCAAGGCTATCCAAACCCTCACCTAGGCCTAACAACGAAGTACCTTCACCTAATCCGTCCAGGGTTCCGCTTCCGAGTCAGGCAGACTTTTCGCTGTACATCCTCCGTGGACTGCTGTGTATATAAAGGCAAGTATCTATCGCTATGATTCATCACCATCTCCGGTATCCTGACAGCCTATGTCTAGCACCCACCTCTCTGTCCTCGAGACCAGCGCCAAACTCTACGCCGACCGCACTGTCTTCCGAACCCCCTCCGTCGACCCCGTCACCAATGAAGTGCGCGAGTGGAATGTCATAACATACCGCCAATTCCAACGCGACGTCGAGACCTTCGCGAGATATTGGGCATCAACATTGGCATCCAGTGCCATACCTCAGCGATCGGTGATAGGACTATGGTGAGCATACTTTCGAAGTTAATTTGGGACGAACTGAGCGTGCTCTTAGGATTGGCGGCTTTACCTACACCGATGTTCTTCACATATATGGCATATCTAGAGCTGGCTATATCCCTCAGATGTTCAGCCTGCGCCTTCCCAACCCAGACGTAATCTTTGAATTACTCCACCGTGCCGACGCCAAGGCTCTCATCTTCGATTCTTCTTTCAAGGATGCCTTGGGAAATGCTACGCTTCCCACACATCCTTTCATTAACGCCGTGGACCCATCGTTTTCGGAAGGACCGTTGCCAGTAATGCCACAATGCACACCTGATGATATCGCCATGGTCTTCCACACGAGCGGGTCAACCTCAGGAAGTCCGAAGTTGGTGCCGTGTACCTATCAGTGGCTGGACGCTAGCGTGAATAAGTCGCGCCAGCTTTCGGAACCATGCCGCCCGAGCGAGCAAGACGTTACAACTTGGATGTGAGTGTATTTGTGATCGACGTGCACGTTCCACTCATCTAATCGCCTCCACAGGGGAAGCATGTGTCACATTGGTCAATCATTCAGTATGTTTATATCTTGTCCGTACGGAATCACACACTAACATTAGATTCTTAGTGCTACTAGGCGTCCTTGAGCACGGTGCTTGCGTTATCCAGCCAACCGTCATCTCGTTTTCTTCGGCGGAACTGTTTGACATGGTCGCGAGGTGTGGACTCAACCGCTTGAGGCAATTCGCCGCCTTGTTGGCCATGCAAATTCGCGCTGCCCAGAAGGATCCCAAACTTCTTTCTCTTCTCGTCAGCCTCGACGAAGTCCTCTTTAGTGGCATGCCTTTACCCCGGGATGAGGAAGAGTGGGCTTACGGCAACAACATACCGCTCAAGGTGTGTTAATCCCGATACTGGCAGCCACGACCCTATCTAACGTTGACCTGTTGTCAGAATCTTTTCGGTAGCACTGAATGTGGTGCCACACTGATCAAAGCCGGAGACTGTGGTCCCACCGGTCGGTTCTTCTCGCCCCTACGAGGAACCTCGTATACCTTCGTCCCCATCCACTCAGACGAGCAGGCGGGATCTGCAGCTCACCAGTCTACGGCGAGGATGCTCGAATTCATTATTCGCTCCGAGTCCAGGGATTGTCCTCACCCTTCTCTCCGAAGCGCCGACGGGCATTTCCATACCGGAGATCTCTTCCAAGAGGTCGCACCGGGGTCGTACGTCTCCTGCGGACGTGATGACGACTGGATCAAGTCGGAAAACAGCTTACGCTGCGATACAAAGTTGGTCGGACATTCCTATATGTGTCCTTTGATTCTGACCTTCTTCAACAGAGCCATCGAAGACAATGTCCGAGCGACATGTGGTAGCCTCATTTCGGATTGTATTGTCGTCGGGACTGGCCGACCTTCCCCGGTGCTCTTCGTGGAGTCTGCCGGAGAGATGGACGACAACAAGCTGAAGAAGGACATCATTCGAAAAACGCGACACTTCCACTCTCGCCGGTATCTGCATGAGCGGATTACTTCCGCAAACTTCATAATCGTCGTACCCCGCCAAACCCTTCCCCGCACGGCGACCAAAGGGAACATCCGCCGCAAAGCAGTGGAGACCCAATTTCAGAACGAGCTTGACACCATCTATGGGGTTGCACGTTAATTATTGTATTTATTACTTCTTCTTGCCGCGGACTCATTAAATTTAAATACCGCTATTGCACACACTAATCCCTACAGTACATTCTACACCTATCTTTATCATTTGTATTCTTATTTATGTAGTTCATCGACACATCTGTATCCTACTAGCTTTCGCACTTGTTAACATGAACCTTGCTTTTGGCACCATCATTACGACAATGCACTAGTGAGGCACGCGTATCATGTACGCAAAGGCTGCTGTTGTAACGGCTAGGTAGGGCCTTGGGCATATCTAAAGATATCTATCTGCATTCACATTCACTTGCGAGTCGTAAGAATCTGACACAAGTTCCACCATCGAACGAGCTAACCCAGGCGATTCTCCTCCACCTGAATGCCCCCGGGTGTGATGTGTAACCTGAACCGCTCTGGGTCGCGGTCAGGTCTCCGTATCAAACACTCGACCTGTGTTGTTTGCTCCAGATCAGGAGACAGAGGCGTGGATGGGAACGGCATCGGGAGATTTTCCCGTTGTTGTATCACTGGTCGCTGCACAGGAACAAAGGTTACTTGGGCGCTTAGAGTTAAGGGAGACGTGGGGGAGCTTGGTGTGTCCGCGGAAGCAGACTTCTCATCCGAAGCGAATGGGGTTGGAAATGGGAAGAGGTGTTGTTTGAACAGTGGAAATGAAGAGGATGCGCCAGAGGACTGAACATGATCCAGACCCCAGTTCGTCAAGAGCACAAGGGGATAGAAGGACAACCTTAATCTTTCGAGCGCGGAGGCAATGTTGTGGAGGGGGTACACGGAGACGTGTGACGGAGATGTCCTGGGTAGGGCGCGCCCTTGCTCTACTATGAAACGGTCTGCCCAGTGGAAGGAGCTCAGGGAGTCAATAGCAATGATCCCCATCGCGGTATTAGGCAGATGAGACGCGATGTAGGATGGCAGATACAAAAGGGTAGCCGCCAGCTGAGAAGATGAAGATGGACGGAAGACGTGCAATCTTTTGAGAGAGAGTTCCGTGATAATCTCCGAATGATGATGGGGCACTCCCAGTGATTGAAGTAGCTGATTGAGGCGAGTGGCCATCAGTCGTCTGAAACGCTGAAGGTCGAATGAGAGATCTGTGTCGAAGAGGAACGCGGCCTTGTTCCAGCCACCCAACAAGTGCGACTGATAGGTCGCTGGTAGAATGCATGATACTAGGACATGATAGAGAAACTGAGACTTGGCCGAGCCTGGTGGGCCCTGCAGTTCGACCACGTCCCGGCTGGACAGGACAGATGGGAACAAGTCGCCTGCGTCGGTGGATTGCACCGAGGCGAGCAGCTGCAACAATCACTGTTAATTACGGGCACTGCGGCGACATGGGCAGAGCATACGGCTTGCAAGGACTCGGAGGGGATCGCAGCGAGCATTGCACTTGACATGAGGGATGCAGGGTCCTCCCACGTGGCACCTCTCTCTCTCCCAGCATTGTCACGGCGACCTCTGGCGACTGCATGCGTCGTCCGCCTTTTTCGCGCATTTAGACGTCTTTGATAGACTCGCTTCCCTCTGTATACCCTTTCTGCGCACCGCCCGCCCTAATTCCCACCGACACCATCCATTTCCATCATGACAACCGCCGCGCCCACTCGTCCAGCTGCGTTGCCGCACAGACGTGGCCCGTCGGCTTCGTCGCCGCCGGCAGCAGCCCCTTCGATTGCGCGCGGCGCCACCGCACGCTCGGCCGTCTCGCCCCGCACCACTTCCTCGCTAAAGCCACTCCCCGCACGCCGAGGATCCATCAAAGGCCCATCTCAGGCTCCCGCTCCCTCCGAGGGCCAACCTGATCTGTCCGACCTGCTCAAGAATGAGACGGAGCAGAAAGAACAGGTCCGTATTCTCTTCTATTGAAGCCTAACACTTAGCTTAATACCTACCCTTCTGTGCCTTAGCTTCTTGTCAAGGTGCAGGACATGAACCAGATGATAGGTTCCCTCGGCACAGACAATGATCATCTCACGTCGGCGCTCAATGCTGCAGAAGGCCGTCTGAATGACCTCTACGCCGAACAGAGTCGGTCGGAAATGGAGCTCGCCCAGCGAATAGACATCTCTGAGAAATTGCGGGCACAGGTTCGCGAGTTAGAAAAAGAGAAGCGGGACGTCCAAAGGAGATACAATGAACAGGTTCGCCATGCATTAAACCCCTTCCCCGCACGCGTCCTCATTATCCATCGAGACGGCAACCTTCGAAGCCGAACGTCAGGCGTTCTATGACAACGAGCAGCACCTTAAGTCACGTATCCAGTCTCTTTCTCAGGCGAGAAGGCAGCCCGAACCGTCTGCTTCGGTCTCCGATGCTGCGTCCATCGCAGAATCCATGACGGACACAGATGAGGAGACGGGTTTTAGCCATCGACCCCAAACTCCGAAGCAGGATTTGAACGACCCGGACCAGGAGCCTGCAGAGATGACCTCTCTCCGGTTAGAGTTGTCCACCCTCTCCACTTCGTATTCTTCTCTCCAGAGTACCCTGGTACTACTCCAATCTCAGCTAGTCGACCTTAAACGCGTCAATCATGAACTGCAGGAAGAGAACGAGAGCTACATGATTCTTCTTCGCGAGAGGACATTGAGTGGCCGCTTCGATCTCATGAGGCAGGTGGGAGGTGGTTCGAGCGACGACGAGGAAGAGAACGAGAATGCGGACGTGGGCAGTCTTCGTAGCACCGGCAGAAGCATCCTAGAGAGAGTGGACGAAGAAGCCCACGAAGGAACTCTTGAACACGAGCTTCAAGGTTCTATTGAACCTCAAGATTCAGACTCCATCTCATCACAAACTGGCCGGAAAAGACATGGACGTAATCGGGGTGCCTCTCATTCCTCGAGCAGTGGTCCTCGGGGAGAGTCACTTGCGGACCTTCCTATCACTGGTCCCGGTCTGGATCTCGCTGCTGAACTGGGCCGCGCGGAGAACAAGGACATTCTGGAGGGTAATTCCATTGACGACCGGGATCACCGACTCAATCACAAATCGAAGAAGGACTCGCGGGGTGGTCTTACAGAGGGCATCGAACCTAGCCCGTCATCGAACGATCTTGATGCTTTGCGCACCGAAGTCAAGGCTCTCAAGGATGCTAACAAGGCACTTTCCTTGTATGCGGCCAAGATTCTTGATCGCATCATCTCAGAGGAGGGCTTTGAACATGTTTTGGCAGCCGACTACGAGAAGCCACCACCGACTCCCTCGACTGCTGGTCCCAAACACAAAGCCCATAAACCACGTCCCCAGTCTGTCGCTCTGGAAAAGACCACGAGTTTCCTAAAGTCTCCACTCACTCCCACCGCGCCCACTCTCAGCAGCCCCGTCGTACCACCCAAAACCCAGCGACGATCTATGTCATTTGATTGGAGGGGATTCAACCTATTCTCTGGAGACAAGAAGCCCGAGGCGCCTCTTCGGCCGCTGACGCTCACCCCCGGCGCCAGCCCTTTGACAGGCGCCAGAAAGTTAGACACACAGGAAGACGAGGATGATCGACGCGAGAGGGAACGCCTCAATGCTACCTTGAAGCTGATGGGCGTAGAACCTTCTCAATCGCCACAGGTGGCGCCCATGCAGAGAGCCTCGTCATCACCCGGTCCTTCTCAACAGACGCCTTCCCCGTCGACTGCCACTACAAATCGTCGGTTCTCCTTCTTTGGTTCGCGCTCTGCACCGGGCGACAATAATTCCGACACGCTGTCTGTCCATTCCATGCCTGCCATCGGCGGCAGGAGCCCCGTGTTGGGTGGTGAACAGGCTCCCAACCTGACCCGCGAGGCACTGGAGCAGGCAGAGGCGCAGAACACGCTCGCGACGTTGGACGCGCACGAGAAGTCGCTCAGCGCCGAGCTTGCGCGTGGATCTGGAAGCGGATTTACAGAAATCCAGCCTCGCAGTGCACGTCGCAGCCGGAGAAGCGCCGGCGGTAGTGGCAGCGGTAGCACGGTATGGAGTGCTGGCATTGCTGAGGATGACTGAAGGCAAATGCAGCACAACAACGTTAATCTTTCCTTTTTCTTTAGACGCGTGACGCGTCATTGTTGAGTATAATTACCATCTTAATCTGTAGATTCATAACCGGAACAAGGCATTTTTTGGATACCCCATCTATTTCGCACCTATCACACTCTCTGTTTGCTATTTGAATGATGTGTATTTCGAGCAAGATCCCGTCTTCGGTTTTTGCCCTGTGTGTGCATTTTGGCGTTAAAAGGACATGCATTGAGCAACTAGGGGAAGTCACTCGCAGGAAAAGTTCGACCGCTAGTTGAGCCCGATATCGTGCATTCCTCTACTGGTATACGACTAGAAAGGCGTCTACTGAACATGCTTGGGGTACATGATATACAAACTCACCCGCAATGAGCATCACCGGTAGTACATCTACGATTTTCCAAAGTGAGATATGATAGGAAGATTATGATGGGATCTCTACAGACTCGTCTACGGGCTGTGTCTCCTCGTCGACATTCGAAGATTCTGTGCCGATGACAAGGAAACCAACAAACACAAGGAAAGCCCCAAACACCACCTGCAGATAAACAGTGTTCCCTAGAACGAAATCACCCAGTACAGCGAAGGGTATCGTCAAACTTAACCCGATGGTCACGACAAGAGGTGTTGTCTTGAGCATCGCCAGAACATAGAGATAGTCGCTCGACCAGGTGATGAACATCTACAGATGTTCATCAGAAAGGCCGCAACTGTAATATTCAAAGGTCTCCTTACATTGATCAAAAGCGCAGCGACGACCTTCCCAGTAGATGGCAATTCCATCTTCTCGATTCCGACGATATCTAGAAACACTGCAATGGGCAAGCATGCCAGGATGTTGAACAATCCAACGAATCCGAAGAAGAGTTGCATGTCGATGCGGTCTTCCGACTTGATCTGGACTTTGAGCAGGATCACGTAGAGTGCGTAGAAAACGGCAGAGACGAGTGCAAGGAAGTCGCCTAAGAGCGGCCGCGCCTCAGCCTGTCGAGTCGATAACGGTTCGATGGTCGTTGAAGAATCCGAAAGTGAAACGAGAAGTACACCCGCGAAACTTTGTGGGATGGCATTAGTCAGGTTCGTCGTTTCGGACTTCATGACTTTCACCTGATTAACACGGCCAGAAATTTCGTCCCCGTAATTTGCTCAACCTGAAAGACACGACCGATTCCCAGAGTAAAGAAGCCTGGATGGTTTCTCAGACTCCACGTGTACCAGGAAGGGCAGATAATGACACGTACCACTCATACTGGAAAGGATGGTCGCACTAGCGACGCTTGTATAATTCAAGGACGCATTCACAGTCCAGTTGGCGATGAACCTGCCTTGATGTGAGATCCCTTGGAGAATTCTGTGCGTAAAACTCATACCAGAGGAAACAGAAATACGAAGCTAAGCGCGCGGTTTCTCGCGTTGTGAGCGGTGCTTCAGTGTGAATGTGCTTTGGCGTTCATTAGCAGCTTCACTAGTGCTCTGATTGTGAAACATACTAAATGCGAAGGATCATGGTCCTGGGGTATACTCTGATAACCGTCGCCTTGTATACAGTCAAGATAGACCTATCTTGAGATGATGTAGATCTTACGGCTCGCAGCTGTCCGCTTCCAAACCAGCCTCAGGATAGCAGGTATAAGATACAAGGCGAAAGCACTTGTGTTCAAGTATGTGACTCTGAGTCGAGGAATGATGAGGTGCTATAGCGCAATCCGAGATGACTGTCAGCTTACAGAAACGGCTTCTCATATCCAGCGTCGAACATGTCCTAGTAAGAGTGCTATATTCAGCCACGATTAGCACACGTAGAGTGCCACAGTCACCTGTGTGATGAAGTTGGAGGACGTCCATAGTATGACAACGAGGAATAGAAGGGCTATTCCGACGATGTAGTCTCGCTTCCGGAATACGCTGTCTGGCGCCATGAGCTTCTTGACCCGTGCGGCAGAGCGACTGCGGGCTCTGGAAAGCAGCGAGGTCCGTTGGGGGGAGGTCTCCATGAGGGCAGAGAGCTCTCGCTATGCCGGGTGGTGGCAGTGGGTAAGCACAAGATAAGTTAGCCGCTAAAGGCCCCGACGGCAAAGAGTCAAGTGATCGGGCCTAACTTGACATTTGCATCCACCATCTCCTCTCAAGTAGCACACCCTAGCCACTTTCAACCGATATCAACAAAATGGTAGAATAACTCTAGATGTTTCTAGTTATTGTCTAACCCGTTCCAAGCCCAAGGAAGTCCGGAAAAAGTCCTCCACCCGTCACGCGCAGTCTGCCAAAGTCCCTCGCACTCAAGTCCAAGAAGAGGTAAGCGAGCCTCTCGGCCAACAAATCCTTATCTCAAGAAAGTCATAGGAACCTCTCATTCCTTCGGCCTCGACCTCGGCAAGCCAATCCGTCCCCGAAACGAAACGCGCAAAGCATGATGCGCTCATGCAACGTATGTGGCATACATAACATCGCCTAGACGATCTCGCTCATACCGAGATACAGGCATAGAATCATCCCAAGCACCATACTCAAAGTCGCACGCACGGAGAGTGAAACGAAAATCAAAAGAACAGCTCGCCGGCGGGATGACCGCGCTCGAATCAATTCTGGACACCATGGATGACGCCCGCGAAGAGGAGGAGAAGGACGATCCAAAAACCAAACGACCAGACCCCAAAAACAAAGTGAAGAAAATCGGCGAGGGCAAGAGCTCGACTCTCACCGAGAAGCAGCGCAAAAAGGCATTGTAAGTAACGGTCCATGTTATGTACCCCGCTCATACCAACATATCTGATCGTATCGCCTACAGAACGCTAGAAAGACTACGCCATCCCCTCATCCTCTCAAATCCTCAGTTCTCCGTAAACCCTTTCGAGACCATCCGGACACATGCCCGCAATACATTGTTACAGCATTCTGCGTCGGAAACAGCGCCGGCAGAATAAATAAATTGGCTTCTTGCTTTATTTGGAAAGGCGGCTCACTCTGAAACGGATCTTGTGCGGTTGCTGTGCGGCGACATAATATATTACTCTGATATGAGAACCGAGCCATGGCTCTGGTTTGCCAGAAGGAGATCGACATACTTGGTTAGATAGACAACTACCCGCATAACACCAGATCGTTTCTTCAGACTGTCCCCTTTGTCGACTAAACAAGACAACGATTGCCTGTCTACGATTTACCAGACGAGGACTATCAGAGAAATTGATTGCATTTCCATATATAGCAATCACCTCCCGCTTATTTATATACGCCGCCACACCTTTTGGGACAGGTTGGAACGTGTGATGTCTCTACAAATGCATTTTGAAGGTCAGAGACTAGTACAGTCATAAAGGTCGTATTTTCTACACATTTATAAGTACAGTATACGACTTGAGAGAGAGAGGGAAAAGTAGTCAGAGCCAGCGATTGTGACGTTGTTTGTGAGGGGGAGGAGAAGGAGGAGGAAAGAGACGTCCGTGTGAAGTAGGATGTACAGAGTGCGATCAATAAGTTAGCTAGATGAGAGAAAGAGGGTTCGTGGACGCAAGGATACATACATGATTATATGATATAGGTCAATGCTAGGGATACAAGGAATCATGGACGACCGCCAGACCAGCTGCGTTCGGGTCTGCTCGAGCTCTTCACCTTTTCGAAGATCCGGAAGAGGGATATGATGAGGTTGATGCAATACATTGTCAGGCCCACGCCGACCAGGCAAATGAGCGCGACTTGGGTGTCACATATCTCATCGCCTGTGTGCTGTTCAATAGAGGGGAGGTTACTGGCCGGTCGGGGCAAGTCATTATACCAGGCCGTCGCATGCTCAGAGGTACATGGCACGAGAGAGGTAAAGTAGTTGTCGAAGCAGAGCGAGAGTGCTGCGGACCACATGCAGATGAACAGCACGTCAAACAATGTGTGTGCCAGCTTGGCAGACGTACGCCATAAGCCTAACGGCCTGCCGAAGTATTCCAGCTGACATGACAATTAGGACGTGACGGGTAGAGCGTGTAGATGCGGAAATACGTACGTATATAGCATAAAGGACGTGCACGAGCGTCAAGGGTGAAAATATGATAACGAGTGTGCTGGAGGGAGCGGCATGAGATCGAGAATGATAGCGAACGCGAGAAACTCACGGGGAGCTGCCTAGCGCGCCCATGATACCATGCTCCTTCTCCCGCTGTCTGACTCTAATTGCCAGACCGAGCGCGGAAGCAGTAAAGGTGATATTTATGAAGCGGAAGAGCTGTGCGGCATGAGAGGAGCGAATACAAACTTGATAGGAGCTAGATACATACCAGCGGAACATAGGTGTTGGAGAGGATGAAAGTCCGCAGGCGGTTTTTGCGGCTGCGCCAGACTGTATTGTCGCGCTTGTCGCCGGAGGATGACGAGAGGTGGTCCTGGTCCAATTCACCAAACTCGTAGCCCGAGTCCCGTGTTGGACCCTGCGCCGCCGGCCTTGACGTCCAGGGGGTCTCCCACCCAGGGGTGGCGTTCTGTGCGAGGGTTATTGGGGCAGCAGAGGGGGTCGGCATCGCAATATGCAGTCCCCAATCCCGCCGACGGGCATGCTCCGACGACTCTGCCGCTTTTTCGCCTTTCCATGTATGATGTGCAGCGGCGGCGGTAGGCAGCCAGGAGATGGACCGATCTTTGAAAGAGCTTTGGGGCTTTTTGTCGGTCTTGGAGTAGTCATTGTAGTCTGGAGAGAGGTGGTCGCGCGGGCGAGGCAGGGTAAAAGACCACCAGCGGCTAGGAGGGGCGTTGGAGGACTGGAGCGAGTTGAGATCGGAGGGGCGCGATTCCGAGTGGAAATCGGCGAGCTCGGAGGGCTGCTCTGTCGGCGACGGCGGCTCGTCCTTGGCCCATGCTGTGGATGGGGTCAGGCCTGGAAGGATGGCACACGAGACACGAGAGGGACTGACGGGGGATGACAACGACGGCGTGCGGCGGTGGCTGGCGGTGGGTGCTGCGGACGCTGGCGTTCGGGTTGAGGCTCGTCGTCGTTGTCGACGATGACGGCGGACGAGCTGGTGAACTCATGCGGTCATCCAAGGAGGTGGAAGCCAAGCGCGAATCGGAGCTTCCGCCATCAAATCAGCTGGTCAAGCTAGACCCGGGTTCCGCGATCGAGCACTTTGACCTCAGCCTACGCCGACCATGGACGGCGATGCTCTCCCGTCGCTCAGCCTCGCCTCCGGCGCCATTGGCGGCCGCTTTGTCTCGCAGGACGACGTCAACGATGCCAAGTCGCGCCGCGACGAGCAGTGGAAGGCCGCATACGCCAGGTCGCTCGCTGTCCATTCTTTCCGCAGCTTGGTCCGCTGACCTTTGCCAATCAGACTCGGACAGGAGCCGCCGAAGCAGGTCGAAGAGGCGTACGACGGACGCAGTCTGGCTGAAGTGTGTGCTGCCCGGTGCTTCTGCAATGCCGTATTGACTCTCCCTTCGGTGTTCTGCATGGGCGCTAGAAACTCGCTGCAAACAGAGTACGGCCTTGTCTCTTCTCTGCCAAGAAATCCGAGCTCACCCATCCATCCTCGCTAGATCGCAAAACAGGAGGAATACGAGGAAAAGACCAAGCTAGCCAATCAGTTCCGCGCCCTCGAAGAAGATGAAATCATGTTTCTCGATTCCATCCGCGAGAAGGAAGAGGCGGAGGAGAAGCTGAGGAAGGAGCAGGACGGCGAGGAAGTCAAAAGCTTCAAGGAGTCCGTCCCGCTTTTCTGCTGTCCTCGTGCTTTCTCACCCTTTACCTCAGAGCCGTCGCAGCACGGTCCACGGCACCCCCTCCCGTGATACCATCCTCCTCGTCCAAGCCAGCCGCGGAGCGACCGCGACCTGCACCTGTCCTGAAGAAGGATGCGAAGAAGTCTCTTAAGGGTGTCGTCGTGAAGAAGAAAGCAAAACCAGCACCAGCAGCTCCCTTGACAACTGACAAGAAACGTGCCGCCTCGCCACCGCCGAAAGACGATGAATCCAAGGATAAACCAACGGCCAAACGGGCCAAATTAAGCAGTACATAGCACCTTACTAATGTACCAACCAGCTCTTGTTCAATATTGGAAACTACGCGCCTGGAGTAGGCGTCCACCTCGTCCTCTTCAAGTCCTTCTCCTTCGCAGCCCACCCCGATGCCCTTTCCATCGCCTCAGCCCTCCGCGTAGCAAGCGCTCCCATCGCCGTCTTATCCAACAGCCGTCGCGCAGCCGGCGTAAGATTGCCAGCTGCCTGAGACCTCTGAGGTGTCCAATTCGGCGGCGCCATCGAGCCCTTCCGCTTTGTAACAGGCGTCACCCCAGGCGTTCGAGCGCCAAGCAAGCCTGCCTTGGCACGTAAGCTCTTTGAAGCATTGTTGGATAACTTCTGCGATATACGCTCTCTATTGGAGGGTGCGGGTAAATGAAACGGTGTGCTCGGAGGAGGCAAGTCGGCGTCGTCGGTTTTGGATATGATTCGGGGCGTGGCGTTCAGTGTACCCCATGTCATGAGCTGCTTGACGGCAGATGGTCCAAGCTCGGATGCGGTAGGTGACGGAAGGGTTGGGACAAGTTTGAAGTTGTTGACTCCCGGAGAACGAGGTCGATCTAAGCGATGCTTGAGTTGGAGATGAGAAATGGTTGTTCAGAACATACAAGGAGTCCCATGAATAGCAGCATCGATCCTACTTCGCGTAGGACTGGGTGGGGCTGACAGTTGCCGTGAAGCAGACGTTTCGTCGTCCTGTTCAGCTAGACGAGTGCTATTGTACGCAATAGACCTGGCATCGCTAGGCTTCGTGTCGACAGTTGAAGGCTTGTAGTAGGGTGTTTCGTCTGCATCGGGTGGAAACATCAACGAATTGCGAGCCTAAACAGACGTTATAAAGGGAGTCTACAGAGCACAATGGAAGCATACCTTGAACTTCCATCCATCCATGCCTGCGTGGCGCGGCGCTTTCAGAGGAGCCATCACATCTGTCTCTTCCTCCTGATCCTGCACCAGCGCCACAGCCTTTCCTTTACCTTTGACGTCCTCCTTCTCCTTCTCCTCTCCATCTTCATCTCCATTCTTGTCATCCACTGCCTCCGGCTTGTCACCAATAAGACCCGCCACATCCGTCTTCGCGGGCAGCTCAATCATAAACTTCTCGCGCACCCCAGGCCGCGAACTACTCTCAGCCGGGCCCTCAATCAGAAGCCTCTCCCTAGCCGCCGCAATCATCTCCTTCTTTCCCTCAACCAGCCGCTGCGCATCCCACGCCCAGCCCCATTTCTCCTTTCGCGCCTGGTTCTCGCTGTCCAGGATCTGCGTGAAGCTGCTGTTGTCCTCGGACGTGTAGCGCGCCTGGAACGTATCCAGCCGGAAAGAGTCGTCGTAGCGCGTGCGCTTCAGCGGCGGCTCTTCTCGCTCCCGCGCAGACATCGGGGTGTCGAAGGGCCGCCCGCCAGATACGTACGGTGTGGCGGCGGGCGTGTCCATGGGCGGCTGGTGTGTGCGGTGCCCATGGATGGGCGTGGAATTGATCTGCTCGATGCGGCGAATGGAGGCGGTGATGAGGTGGGGATCCCGCGTGTCCAGAGC
Organism: Strobilurus pachycystidiatus; assembly: GCA_019915135.1. Classification (NCBI taxonomy): domain Eukaryota; kingdom Fungi; phylum Basidiomycota; class Agaricomycetes; order Agaricales; family Physalacriaceae; genus Strobilurus; species Strobilurus pachycystidiatus. The sequence goes on along the minus strand of JAHLMK010000008.1, from coordinate 2,248,465 downwards.
GTCCAGGTACTCGTTTGTGGCATCCAGGTGGACCAGCGACGGAAAGAAGTCCCGCGCGATGATGTGCGACAGCGCAGCCGTGTATTCGTCTTCCTCTAGCACGACCTGTCTGTTCAGCGACCTCTCAGGAGCCACGTTCGAACCCGAAGCCTCCGACGACATGGTGGTTGTGGACAAAGGTTAAGTTGCAATCTTACGTCACACCACATCAAGTTCAACATGATCTGTCATTACACTCTATAGTAAGTAGTCTAAGAGTATCGTCGTGGTGAAGCGCATCGGGTAGGACTAGTAGGAAGGGTATTATAGATGTTAGTGGGAACCAGATGCCTGGGAAGAGCCGTAAGGAAGAAAAAAAGGCAAAACATAAGTAAAGATCGACAGAAATAATACAAGTGGTATCCAGGCAGGAAGAGGAAATAAGATAGGTGATTACTTGGCCAAACAGCAATTACGATATACTCTTACTTACCGTACGTCGCAGCAGAACTACCAGATCGCGGTCGCAAATCGCTGATCCGGATAGTTTGGTCTGCTGCGTCGCTTCCGCGTCTGGGCGCAAGACCGCTGCCGCCACCGCCACCGCTGGGCCGTCCAATGCGGCTTTGGGCAAGTGAGGCTGACGTCGAGCTCGCCGGTACTCTCGTAGAGCTGCGCATCGTCACATTCGACGATAGTCCAGAAGGTATGTTGGGAAGTGCTTTCGGCTTTTCGAAGACAGGACTCTTGGAGGCCACGGGACTGCCTGTCGCAGGTCGTAACCGAGGCGAGTCCTTAGGTGATGCTGATTTGAGCGTGCTCGCTCCGAGAGATGACCGCTTGGGCTGTGGTACACCGGTTGAGGGAATCCCAGTGGCACGTTTCGGGCCAGGAAGTGAGGAGTATGCTCCATTGGAGGGGAGGGGAATGAATGTGGGGGTTGAGGGACGAGACGCAGTCGAGGAGGTCATCGTCGAAGAACTCGCGGCCGAAAGTCTGGATTGTGGGCGTCTAATGACAGAGGAGCCGAGTTTGCTAGACATCATTGTTGGAGAAGAGGTTGAAGATCCTGCGCCTTTTCCTCTAGTAGGACTGGAGACACGCCGACGTTCCTTGGGATCGTTCTTGCGCGGCGACGGAGAATCCTCCATGATGAGGACCCAGCCCGTCGAGTCTCCGTTGGGTTTCTTCTCCCGGTCGCTATCCATGCTTCGCTTCGAGTCAGAGCTCTTCCTTGAAAGTGGATTGTCCCAGCTAGTGCGGGACATGATAGACTTGTTGAATGATGGCGAAGGTACCACCGGAGTAGACATTTCGTTGTTGGGACGAGCTGCATTGCTGCCAATGCGGAGGCGGGGAACTCGGGTGTGAATCTTCTGCTCGAGATTTTTGACTCGTGCTCGCATTTCGGTTACCATCTGCACACCCTTGCTCTTCGAAGTAGTGCTGGTAGTGGAAGAAGTGGAGGGTTTGCGAGCAACCGGTGGAGTATGAATAGCTCTGGCTGAGGAGGAGAAAGGCGAGGGTATCGAGGTTGACCGGGGTATGCCATTTGGAGGTGTGGAGGTGGAGGGACTTCCGAATCTGGGTTGTTGGAGTCCAGTTCGTTGCATAAGGATAGACTGGCCAGCAGAACGCGGAATCGAAGGCTTCCGAGGTGTGACATCCTCGTCCGACACTAAACTGTCCGTGCTGGGCTCAAGGTCCGACAACTGCATGTCGGCGGGTGGCGGGGTACTAAATAGATCATCGTTGGAGATGGCGGGGGTATTGTGGGAATTGGCGGAGGTCGACAGGGACAGTTCGGACGATGCGGCGCTCTGAGCTGAGAGCTGGTCCTTGAGTATGGATATCTCAACATTGGCATCTGTCATATGAAATCAGCGGCGATGACTGGTATCCACAGACCGATTACGCACCGCGCAGCTCGTCCTTGAAACGCTGGCACTGCTCTTCCAGATTTGCCTTGTCGAGCAGCTCGTGTTCGAGAAGAATCTTCTCCTCTAGCGCGCTGGAATATTTGGCCTCGACATCGGCGAGACTGGAGGATACCGCGCGCTCTGTTCGTTCAAGGTCGTCGTTCCCCATTTCGAGCTCGCGAAGCTGCACCTTGATCTGCTGGTGTTCCTGGCGTAATTTATCGAGTTCTCGCTGTAGGGACGTGGTCGTCGTGTTGTGGTTAGTTTGCAGAGACATGAACTTGCTCTGTGTGGGACGATTAGCAGTAGAGCGGCCACAAACGCCTGGGCCCGCACCTTCCATTCGTCTCTCTCTAGCTCAGCCTTCGCTACCTTGACCTTAAGATCCTGCTGCGCCTTCTCTGTCCTCGCAAGCTCATTCTCCAACTCTTGCTCTAATTCCTTGCTGGCGTGATGGAACTCGTCCAATTCAGCGCGGGTTTCTGCCAGCATGTCCGCGGCCTTGGGCTGGATAAGAGCGTGTACGTCGGAAGATCATTGAATGCGCTTGCCTCATTGTACTTGTCCCGCCAGTCCGTGGAGGAGGAATAGCTGGGAATGACATAAGACCACTGAACATGAACTGATGCGAATTCAGGCGCCGTACTTGACTTGAGTGTCGTCCATAGACATGATCCTGTCCCTTCTGAATGGGTCCGTTGCTGGAAGGACGGCGGTCATGGATTCTGCTTGAGGCGAGAATGAAGACTTGAAGGAGGAAGACAGAGAAACGACTTAGGAGTAAGGGCAGTGTTACCATGCTTCCCTAATATGGCCTGCCGAATGCCGAGCCACTTAGCCCTTTAATTAATTTCGGTTTAATTTCACACCGGAAACAATATAGCGGACGCGACGAGAAAGGCTTGAAAATGTGTTGAAGTAACGCGGAAACCATACAGATTGAGTACTCTACAGACCCTCCGGCTTTGCGCATTTTCTCTTCTCCAGTTTACCTGTCTTGATACATCGCATTGAAACCCAAGAAACTGGTTCCAGTGTCGCTCCTGAAAACCGCCATTGAGGTGGGCAGTTCTTCTGCATTGAATGGAAAGGACTTGCCGGCTTCACTGGTCGCAAAGATGACACCGAGGTCATTGCGGGCAGTGGTGACGAAGTAACTTCGAGCGTCACCAAGAGAAATCTTGAAGGAATCAACAAGTGTCGCTTGATACAAACAATACGGCGGCTCACAATTTGACCTCTGACAACGTCTCCGCCACGAAAACAGTCAGCTATTTTCACTTTGTCCTTTTCTGTGGCGCGGACGTCTTGCACACGAATGACTCCGGTAAACTCCTCTCCCACAGGTAGAGGCACACCATCCACAACCGATATTGACAGCAAGGCTTGGATTGGGGACAGTCGAGTTACTGATCCAAGCACTATTGAGTTGGGCGCGGGTGGATGTGGTTTGGTCCGAGTTATAGTCAAGGTCTACAGAGAAGAGCAGAGCGAGTCGACTTTAGGTGAAACCAGGAATTGACAGGTAAAGGGGAGACCAACAGAGCCGTCATGCTGAGGAGAGCCAACGAGTGCGGCGCGCACCTGGCCGTCTTTGGTGTATATACCGCGGCCAATACGAGGAGCAGGGCCTTTGGGAAGAGCTATAGGCTGACCAGGAAGCACACAGTCGGACATAGTATTTTTTCTCAAGTTTTTCTTGGTGATGAGGGAGATGTCAAGCCGTTCAATTGGGGAAGTGACCCGGGTCCAAGGGCCGGGTTTTACCGCGTCTTAACGAAACGCCCCGGTGAAAAACCTGGTCGTGCTTCCTCTCCCGCCCCGTCATCCTCGTCATGGCCACTGCTGTTGCCCGCATCTTTGCGCGTCGTACGTGTCTCTCTCGCCGTCGGGACCCGGCACAGCGCTAACGGACTTGCCAGGCTTCCATGTCTCTGCACGGAGACACGCGTTGTCGCCCTTCAACATGCCTGCTATGAGCCCAACCATGACCGAGGGTGGTATCGCCTCCTGGAAGGTCAAGGAGGGCGACACGTTCGCCACTGGCGACGTTCTCCTCGAAGTTGTCGGTGTCCTTTCCTGCTTTCTCAACGTCCATGCCTGAAACCCCAACGCACAGGAAACGGACAAGGCTACTATTGATGTGGAAGCACAGGAGGATGGTATTATGGGCAAAATCATTGTATGTCGCTCCCTGCTGTATTCGCCCAACACTCTCATCACATATCGTCCAGGCTCCCGACGGCACGAAGGGCGTCCTGGTCGGCGCACCCATCGCTATCATCGGAGAGGAAGGCGACGACATCTCCGGCGCGGCGGAAGCAGCCGAGAAGGCTGCATCCAGTGCTCCCAAAGAGCCTCCGGCGAAGGAAGAGGCGCCCAAACCTAAGGAAGAGCCCAAGTCCGAGTCCAAATCCGAGCCCGCTCCTGAACGCAAATCCGAGAGCAAGGCGGATCTGCCTGCCGGAGACCGCATCTTTGCCTCGCCCATTGCGAAGAAGATTGCTCTCGAACGCGGCATTCCCTTGTCCAAGGTCAAGGGAACCGGCCCCGAGGGTCGTATCATTCGCGAAGATGTCGAGAAATACAAGCCATCGGCCGCTGCTGCCACTTCCTCCGCCTCCGCCCCTGCTGCTGCTGACTCTGCCGACTACGTTGATACCCCCGTCTCGAACATGCGTCGCGTTATCGGTTCTCGCTTGGCTCAGTCCAAGCAAGAGCTACCTCACTACTACGTCACGGTCGAAATCACGATGGACAAGGTGCTCAAGCTACGCGAGGTTTTTAACAAGAGTCTTGCGGACAAGGGTGCCAAGCTGAGCGTCAACGACTTCATTGTGAAGGCCGTTTCGTGCGCTTTGTCAGACGTGCCAGAAGCCAACTCTGCATGGTTAGGAGAGGTTATCCGAACGCAAGTCGCTTCCTGCTCGCAACCTTTTCCGTTATTTACCTTCGCGACACAGATACAAGAAGGCTGACATCTCCGTCGCTGTTGCTACTCCTACCGGTTTATTAACGCCCATCATCAAGGACGTCGGCTCGAAAGGATTGGCAACTATTTCCGCGGAGGCTAAATCCCTCGCCAAGAAAGCCCGTGACGGTAAACTTGCTCCCCAGGAATACCAGGTTAGCAAACGCGGTTTCTGGAAGTATATTGTTTACTGAACACCATCGTAGGGTGGTACCTTCACCATCTCGAATCTTGGCATGTTCGATGTTGCGCACTTCACTGCGATCATCAACTCTCCGCAATCATGTATATTGGCTGTCGGCTCCACTCAAGCGACTCTCGTCCCCGCCCCCGAGGAGGAGCGCGGCTTCAAAACTGCACAGATCATGAAGGTCACTCTGTCTTCCGACCACCGGACCGTGGACGGAGCTGTCGCAGCGAGATGGTTGACCGCCTTCAAGGGTTACCTCGAGAACCCTCTTACCTTCATGTTGTAGACGTTTTTTAGCATATAGACTACTGGCTCTAATGGTCATTAAAATGCTTGTTTCTCAAACTGATATCCAGTTACTTTCATCAGCTCACATTGCCACAACAGCTCGAGCGGCCGGGTCCAGCTGATGTCAGTCAGGGTCATCAAGAACTCGTTTGGGTTCAAGATCCACGCGGCAACAAGTTGAAACCAACCACAACGTCTCTCCCTTCATTTCCACACTCCTTTTCCCCTTGGGCCCCCGATGGCCACTTCTCGACAAAGCCTCGACGATGCTAAATTCTTTGCTGCATTGTCTAGGCGCTATGCCGATGCGTCAGAGGAGGTAGAACACCTCAAACAGCAGATCTCACGACTTCAACATGGGGTACATACGTTCAGACGATCCTAGAGATGTTGTTCACGTCCTATTTCAGCGTGATAGCCTCGCCGACTCTGCGAAGCCTGGAGAATCATCAACGTCATCACAGTCGCGGCGCCCTGCTGACCAGGATCTGCGAACGCTGTCATCTGCGGAAACCGCCCTCGAACGCGCGAGGGAGGAGTATAACCAACTCAAAGAGGACGTCAGTGATCCTCACTCAGCATAATCGAATGACCTCTCAATCTCTATCATTCATTAGGTTAAAGCTGCCTACGGTAAGATACAAGTCCTTCAAGCGCAGAACGTGGAGCTGGATAGAGCCTTGGCCGTGTCTCGCACTGAAGCTCACACACTCACTGTCAACCTCGATGAAGCCAAGGCAGCGAGATTACGACTAGAGGAGCGGGTGAGTTCTGGACGTTCTTCACACAATGCTACTGTCCAACAAATGTGAAGTGTGCTTCTTTGGAGAAGGAGATCAAATGCGCTTTGAAGCTGGCCACAGTACGACAGTCAGAAATATCATCTGGCGACCCCCGGGACGCAGAGGTACCCCGGTTTCAACGCCAAGATAGCTGTCGTCGCTCATGCTGTCAATAGATCACTTCACTCCGGGCAGCACTTGCAGCAGAACAAGCGACGAATGCTGAACTAAGGAACGAATTATCACTTGTGAAAGGCAAATCCATCGACGGCAATACGAGGGCGATGTTGACCTCTGTCACAAACAGTCTACAAGCTGCTAGTGTGAGCTCTTAGAATATCGTTCGGACCTCCCGTTTCTTACGACATCAACAGACGTCTCTTCACAAGAGAAGTGAGAGCCAACCGATACCCATTCTACGCCGCGTAGGATCGAGAGCGTCCTCGCGGGTCGATGCGCCTACTCTCCCTGCGGTACCAGCAAGCTCTTCTCATGATCCGTCACATCCAGTTTCGAGGGTGGAAGAGCTCAAAATGCTGCCTTCGTTCAAAGGGAAGGCACCGGACGTTCATGCCAATATCGACGTTACATTTCGACGGAAGTTTCTGGCAGACCATATAGGTGGCGGACAGTCACAAATTGCCATGTATGTATGCCTTCCTTGTGGTACTTACATGCCTCGCTAAGCTCCCCAATAGTGTCAAGAAACAAACAACGTTCGCAATCAAGGCTAACATTAAGAAGTATCTCTGTCCGAACGTGGACCAGAACCCTTGGTGCCCCAAAGCTCTAGGCGAACATGGCTACATGTTTGTCGATCGTGACAAAGATCGAGCCAAACTCGTGGACGATGAGACTTGCAGTCTGTTTGTTGGGATGCCCCAGGACAGCCCAGCAGCTGGGCGTCTCAGATACCTTGGCATTTACCGAACGCAACACGCAGGAGACCTCACGCTTTCCGAATGGACTGGTCTTCCAGAAGAGGTATTGCGGCGGTGCCTTCCCCGGTGACGTTAGTCTCACATCATCTTGCAGGTGAAATCAAGCTATTGCTCGATGATCCACCATCGCGACAAGAGCATGGAAACGGCGGATGTCATCAGGGCGAAATACGACTCGGGGAAGAGCTTCCTGTCTTGTGTTCGTCTGCAATCGGTCGGCTTCGACAACTACGTCCTCGAGTACCTTTCGAAAGTTCGGCTTAAGTCTAGGCCAAGCATGGTCTCTATACCCTCAGCAGCGAAAAGACGTCGCGATATGCACGATGATGGCGATAGCCGCCATCGGAAGATGAAATCCGTGTCTTGACTGCCTACATTATACCTATGCATATGTTTCGTGCTTTTTATTGCTTCATTTATTTCCAAGTATTCATTCAACCCCAATTACTGCCCTCTTTTCCACGCAATCGTTGACAGACCCTCTTGACCTTCACGCACATATGATCTTGAATTTAAGTAGCGACAATGAGCACGTAGCGCCGCTCGTCCGCGTCAAAGGCCACGGGCTGAGTCGTTCAGTTGTCTGTCTACATCTTCCAGCGTGTCTTCTGAATCTCACTCTAGTTTCGAAGGCAGTCTGCTCAAATCTCACATGGAATCTGCGATGTTCGAAGCTGAGGCCGATGAAATGGAGGCGGAAGCCACGCAATAGCGGAGCGAGATTGAAGGTGTCTTTTCTCGGTAGCATTCGTTCCCGTACGCTACGCGCAACGCGCCTGACCCATAACTTGAAGATAGCTTACATGGCACTCGCTAACGGCTCCGTTTGATGGCCCAGGTGCAAAGATAGAGGAATACATGCCAACAGTACCAGCAAAATGTAGTAGATCTCAATCTTCAGTTATAGTGGAAGTCAGCGCACTTTATACACGCGTCGTGAAAATCATAAACTAGTGGTGATCGATCAATCCAGGATCAATCACAGCTCTCATCCATACAATGACCATCGAAACAAGTCGCAAGCAGACCCCATTGAAAACGCCAGGTTGATATCCTCTACTGTCTCTGCTTTGACAATGACTGACAGGAATACTGCAAGAGCGATCATATTTTGCACTCGGCCTCGAGGGATCTGCTAACAAACTGGGCGCCGGTGTAATCAAGCACGCAACAGACGGCTCAACTACCGTCTTGTCGAACATCCGTCACACGTATATCACTCCTCCGGGCGAAGGGTTCCAGCCACGCGATACTGCTCTCCATCATCGTCAATGGATACTACAAGTTATCGAAGAGTGCATGACAAAAGCATCCATAACACTCCATGACCTAGATTGCATATGCTTTACAAAAGGTACGCTTCACACGGTACTCTCTAGACCTACTACTAAGGCCCTGTACCCTCAAGGTCCAGGTATGGGTGCGCCACTACAATCAGTAGCGTTAGTCGCACGGACGTTATCACTTCTCTACAACAAACCGCTTGTGGGCGTGAACCATTGTGTTGGACGTGAGCTAGTCCATCCCTTTGCAGTACGACTGAAGCATGACATTGTATAGACATCGAAATGGGCCGTGACATTACTGGAGCCCAAAATCCCGTCGTGTTATATGTCTCTGGCGGCAATACTCAGGTTATCGCCTACTCGCGGCAGTGCTACCGGATATTTGGAGAAACGCTCGATATTGCTGTGGGGAACTGTCTTGATAGGTTTGCTCGTGTCATAAACTTGAGCAATGATCCCAGTCCTGGGTACAATATCGAACAGGAAGCCAAGAGGTTCTTGTCCATCGTCCTGAATCTAGCGCCATTTTGAGTTGTTGATTCTGTAGGGGCAAGCGGCTCCTCCCTCTGCCGTACACGACCAAAGGGATGGACGTCAGTCTTTCAGGAATATTGACTGCTATCGAGGTGTACACAACCGACAAGCGGTTTACATCTGAAGCCTCCGATTCTGATGACTCGGATGTCATCACCCCAGCCGACTTGTGCTTCTCATTACAGGAGACGGTCTATGCAATGCTCGTTGAGATCACGGAGAGAGCTATGGCCCACATCGGAAGCAAGGAGGTTCTGATTGTCGGCGGTGTAGGATGTGCGTGTTGTCCGGCCTTTGGTTCTCTCCATTGACACCTTACAGGTAACGAGAGACTTCAAGAGATGATGGGGATAATGGCCCAAGAACGCGGCGGCCAAGTCTTCGCCACTGACGAAAGGTGAGTCCTGAAGTGTGTCCATCTACCGAGGTCATTCTCATCAAAAGTAGGTTCTGTATTGACAACGGCATCATGATTGCTCAAGCTGGACTGTTGAGCTATCGGATGGGTCAAACAACGCCGTTAACTAAGACTTCGTGTACTCAAAGGTGAGAACAATTCCGCTGACTCGCGCCATTCTTGCATAACGTCTTGAGCCTAGGTTCCGAACAGACCAAGTGCATGTTTCTTGGAGAGCCTGACGCCACAGATTATGATGTTCATACTATGTGTTTGCTTTAAGTTACAATGGAGATAGATGTGTTTAGGCTGAATCTACAGAGCAAGCATCGGTCGTCAGGATTCAATTGGCGGCGCTACGCTGGACAAGACCAGTTTCCAGCCTTCTGGGTCGTTCTCATGGACCTCTATTCCCAGCCTCTCAAAATGATCCCACCACCATTGATTGACATCGTCGAATGGCCCGCCCGTACCGGCTGCAGGAACCCTGGACTGCCATGGCTTGTCCGCCAGAATATAATGCACACAACGAAGTTCGTCGTTACTCCACATGGATGGATGGACGACCTTCAGCGTCCGAAGCGCGTTGTAGTACCATGGCAGAGGCTTCCACTTGCCCTGGATTGAAGTCAGTCTCGTTAGACACGCGTCGAAGAGTGTCGACCCGACCTTGAAATGCTCTATCAAGAGGTCTTGGTCCGCAAAGGTGAAGTTCTCGACCTCGGTAGATGTGGAGAGACGAGAGATGATGGCTTCTGCCAGCTCCATTGACGGGTCGAGCACGACGAGCCCAGAGTTGAGCTGGCTGTACGGGCGGGGCTTTCCCTCTGACCAGACTGGTGGAAGCGACGTCGGGGTGGGTACGGCACTATGTGCGCAATTCGCCGGGATCCTTCAAGATCTATGAGGTCCAGCCTGAGGTTCTCAACGAGACAGGACTGACCAATCTGCGGGATAGTGAGCCAGCTTTCTTGGGTTGCAAGCACAGACATGGGCGGCAGCAATTTGGCCCTTGGGAAGGTCAATGTCCATCAACTCGTCCATGTTCTTGAGAACGATCATGTCGGCATCGAGAAGAACCACGCGCTGTTTTTATGGTTCAAAAGCTTCATTTTGATGGGAAAGAGAACCACAGAAGACATACGTCGTAATCCACCATCTCAAAGGTCCTTTGACGAGTCTTAGCATGATCGTAGAATGCTATGTCAGTTATCTGATCACACACCTAACCTTGGACCATGTCTCCATAAATCTGACATCGCTCTCCCCAAATCGCTGGCGATTCTCGTCCGGGGAGACTTTACCGACTTCGAACATCTTGAGCCCCCGTTTAGTGAGGACATCGCGGGCTGCTTGCGGCAGGTTTGGCGTGACCATTACAATCAGGGGGTATTTGGACTTGGCCGCACGGAGTCCATAGTCGACAACAAGAAGACCGGCCAGATATTCGGTCCTGGACAGAAGAGATACCCAAGCAGCGTTGCGGACCATGATGATGGAACGAGAGAAACCCTTTTGCCTCAAACTGAAGCTTTGGTCTTTTCCAGGCGGTCCTTCGCTCCGGGAGCAGTATTTTCGTAAAGATACGGCCGATTAGCGCTTAGCGTTGGATTTGTTATCTTTCACGGCACCCACGCGCCAAGCACAAACATTGAATATAACAACGTGAATTATAGATAGGGTGTGTGATAATCTATAGGTCTGACTGCATGGTGGAATCAATACTAGATGCAGCGTCTGCGACAAGGGCCTTGGTCTTTTTCTCAACACCTTTGCCTCGTAGAACATTTTCGATGTAGAACTCGCCGGCCTGTCCAAATGTTAGCCTGCGGCGAAGTATATCGATGACATTCGATACGAGCCTTGTAACTGCTCCGCACTAGTGGCCCGCTTGCCACGTAAAGGAAACCCATGTCTTCAGCAATTTGTTTCCATTCGTCGAACTCCGCGGGTTCCACATAGCGGTCTACTTTCATATGCCTCTTTGTGGGCCGCATGTATTGCCCAAAAGTCACGACATCGACGTCGACCTTACGGAGTTCTGCGGGGATTTGGATGACAGATGAGAGATACGTCAACATTTATGGATTTCACACACCTCGGAGAGCGTCTAAAATCTGTTCTTTCGTTTCGCCGACGCCAAGCATGATACTCGTCTTGGTTATTCGGACACCCTGCTTCTTTGCATGCTCAAGGACCTTCAGACTCTGCCTGAATGTGGCCCGACGGTCGCGAACGAAAGGGGTCATCGCTTCCGAGGTTTCGACATTATGGGCGTAGACGTCTAACCCGGATTGCGCGACAATAGCGACATGTTCCAAAGATCCGGCGAAATCACCGGTTAGTGCCTCTACGAGGATATGAGGGGCCCTGGATGACTGATTTGAATAGATGGCTATCAATGTCACGAGAGGGAACGAACTTTTGCTTTATTTTCCGGATGGTTTCGGCAAAATGGCGCGCGCCTCCGTCTGCAAGGTCTTTGCAAAGTTTAGCAATGTGTGAATAGGGGTCCGCAGTGTCCTACCATCTCGATCTACACTCGTCAGCACGATGTAGCCCAGGCCCCAGCGACTGATGGCCTCTGAGGTGTTCTCCGGTTCGTGCGGGTCAAGTGGCGGAGGGGCGCGTGAGGTCTTGACGGAACAGAACCGACAGCCGCGAGTGCATGTGTCGCCCATTAACTGCGAATGGATTAGGCTCGGCAGAAAGCGCGGTGTCGGGGAAACCGGCTCACCATGATAGTGGCCGTCGCCGCACTTCGGCCTTCCGCCTCGCTGACCCCTTCCTTGCCGCCCCAGCAGTCGCCAATGTTCGGACACCGAGCCTCTTCGCAGACTGTATGCAGGCCTAGCCCGCGCAGATCCTTCTTTATTTTGTTGAAGGAGCCGCCCGACGGAATGGATGTCTTCAGGTAGGACGGAAGCCGCTGCCTGTCAATTAAGAGTTCATTGGGGTGAATAGTCGAGAAGTCGGCATGCGGCGCACCCTTTGACGTTGCCGAGCACGACGCGGTCCGGAGCCTCCCCAGAAATAAACTCATCGAGAGAGGGTCCAGCCGCCAGAGCATCAGAGAAATTTGGCCGCGTCGTTGACGAAGAGGCGGCGGACGGCGTCGCCAGGCCGCGGATATGGGCGGTGCATCGCACACGGGCTGCTGCTCTGGACACCAGAGACATATTGCGCGAGATGGTGGTGGGTGCTAGGATGGCCGACACTGGTTATATAGCGTCACTCGGGAATTCAAGAAAATAGCGTCACTCGGGAACTCAAGACGCTTCGGGATCACGGCGGTCCTGCGGCGGACCATTGCCTCCGTCGATCAACGTCTTTGGTCAACAACCACAATGAACGCTCTCTCTCGCCGAGAAGAGGACAACCTGCTCAAGGCGACAAAGACATTCGCCCTCAAGAAATGCGACCCGGTCGTCAAAGGTCTGCCTACTCCATTTCATTCTCAGCTGCCTCAAATAAACGCGGATTAATCACAGAATTCGCTGACTGCATGTCGGGGCGGCTCATCTCCGTCGCATGGGCATGCAAGGACAAGCTGCGAGTGGTCGAAAAGTGCATGATCCAATAGTCAGTCCACCTCTCACACATGCTCGACGCGTTCTTTACTGCATCCGACAGCACCGGACCAGACTCGATGGAAACTATCCGAGGAGAGTATCTCAAAATGCGCAACGCTCGGCAGGAAGAGAAACGACATGCATTCGACGACGCAAACCCGACACCATCATAGCATTATGATACTACGCGCGAGATATACCATCCACTCAGGTCACACTATTTCGTCTGCATACTTCACGCATGAAGTTTGGGGACCAGTATTATGATTGGATTAGATACATGTTCATAAACTGGCACTACTTCTTCAATGATTCCCAGTGCTTCTGGGCAGCCAACAAGGATGTTATGAGACTGAGATCCGCCATCAGTCAGAGGGCAGCGTGAGATGACCGGACAAACGCACCCAAAGACACCCAGAACACCGTCGTTCACATTGGTGAGTCCCAACCCAGTTGCAGGTATCCAGACATCGAGAGCGTCAATCGTGAATTGGTGCACTGTAGCAGCCCGGGCCGCCTTCAGACTGGAGGCCTTCGCTTTACGCTCCGTCTCAGAGCCAAGGTCCTTCTCAGTTCTGCTGGCCGCCTTGAGCTGGGCAAATTCTTTGTGAATTCGGGCACCCTGACGCGTATGTGTGAGGGTGTTATCAGCATGGCGCAAGGGGGATCTCACCTTGGCGACACCGTTCAACAAACTGAACAGAATGCCGGCAAGCCAGAAACGGTTAGAGAACTTCTGAATCTTTTGACTATTCTCTGGGGTAAATCTCGTGAATTTGATGCCGTTAGTCTTTGTGGGAAACGTGAGTACGCCGCGCCTTCAGACACGCAGGTCATCGTACCCAAACTAGAGCGTCCAGCGATAGGTAGCCGAAGTAGGCTACTTGACGAGCAATGGTGGTTATCCGTTCCGGAGCCGTGGATGCAGCCATCGTGGCGCGCAGAGCAGCTTGCAGATGCTCCATTGGCTTTCCCAGACGCAGGACTGAAGGAGTGTGAGCGCGAAGCGGACCGCGGCCGAAGATGAGAGTAGCGTACGCTTGCGAGCGGTCCCGAGATGAGCTTTGAGCGCGTTCCATGGTGCAGCGGCTTCTTTGTCGCCGCGAGAAAGCAGATACCAAGCGTAGAACCTAGCAAAGTACTGGATCGCTCTGTAGACCTTCAGGATGGTAAGGATGCGGGGTTCCAGCTTGCTATGAGGCCACGGACCTTGTCTCTGCCCAGCGTAGTGTTGCCAAATTTGAGAGAGTCAGAGACGGCGGGGTGGAAGACAAGCTGAGACGCGACGGAAGCCATGCTTGTTGAAAAGGGCAAAGTCAAAGTCTGCGATTAAATGACCGGGCTACCCCACGATCTCGAGGATTCACATGATCTACGTCCGGCATTCTGCTGAGACGACAGTACCGAGGACATAATGCGCCTGAAAAGGCTTCAGCCGCGCCAAGATTACCGGAGGGATGCGTAGACCGCTCGTCAACGATACTGTTCGTCAAGGCGGTCGTAGACGACTCGGAGCATGCGCGTCGAGGATCACCGCAGGCAATGCGGAGAAAGTATAATACGTCGGCAGCTCCCGGGTCGGAACGGAACACTGGCTTGCTTCCCTGCTCGCAACTACTCACTTGTTCCCATCTCACGTATACCATCTCTCTGACTTTGTTGGAAGTAAAAATGTCGGCCACAGTCTACTCCAAAGTACTGCCTCATCTCCTTCTGCCTCAGTCGCACGGGACCTGACATGTGATACCAGTTATACCTTAATAGAGCTCCCCTCAGTCCACAGGCAGCTAGACTCTACTCCTCCATCATGGTATGTCCTTCCAACAGGCGGTAACCGCAACCGTATCAGAAGCCATGGACCACTACTGGATCCAGCTTCTGACTCGTGTTGCGGTTATACTCGCGCGCTTATATATGACGCTAATGACGCGCCCACACCCTCAGTCCTACCGCGTCGAAAAAGATACCTTCGGAGAACTCCAAGTTCGTGCGCTCTCTCAACCTCATACACGACTCAAGGCTCATCATTTACAGGTTCCTTCTGACCGTTATTGGGGCTGCCAGACGCAAAGGTAATTATAGTCATGACGTCTCTCATTGCGCTTTGCGGTGAGATGTAACCGCTACTCTTGACAACTCTCTCGATGATGGTATGCTCATTCTCTTCTCAGATCGCTGCAGAACTTCGACATCGGTGGTCCTACTGAACGCCTTCCTCCTCCCCTCATCAAAGCTTTCGGTGTCCTCAAGAAAGCCGCCTCTGTCGTGAATGTCGGGTATGGCATGGACCCCAAGGTTGGCGAGGCCATTCAGAAAGCCGCCGATGATGTGTGTATCCATCCACCCTCTGCTCCAGTCTTCTCACGTCCACCAGGTCATCTCCGGCAAACTCATCGACCACTTCCCTCTTGTTGTTTTCCAGACCGGAAGCGGAACGCAGAGCAATATGAACGTCAACGAGGTGTGTCTCGCGTGCTGCAGCCTCCAATATGTCTCTCAAAACTCGTCGGTCCAGGTCATCTCCAACAGGGCTATCGAAATTCTCGGCGGTGAACTCGGCTCCAAGAAGCCTGTTCACCCCAATGACCATGTCAATATGAGCCAAAGCAGCAACGACACGTGCGAATCTTTCTTCATATCTCAACTTCAGGGATAGCTGAACTGGACATTAGTTTCCCCACTGCAATGCACGTCGCTGCCGTCACCGAGCTCAGCAACAACCTCATTCCAGCTCTTACCGAGCTTCGTGACGCGCTGGACGCGAAGGCCAAGGCATTCGACTCCATCATCAAGATTGGACGTACCCACTTGCAAGACGCGACACCTCTTACCCTCGGTCAGGAGTTCAGTGGTTACGTGCAGCAAGTCACGAACGGCATCGCACGCGTCAAAGACGTTCTTCCCCGCCTCAGCCTCCTCGCCCAGGGTGGTACCGCCGTCGGAACTGGATTGAACACCAAGGCAGGTTTCGACGTCAAGGTTGCCGCTGAAATCTCCAAGATCACCGGTCTTCAATTCCACACTGCCCCCAACAAGGTCAGTATGTGTGAAAGTGTATTCATGGCATCAATCGTTGATTGTCTTCCCAGTTCGAGGCTCTCGCAGCGCACGACGCCCTTGTCGAGGCACACGGTGCCCTTAACGTTATTGCTTGCTCTCTTATGAAGATTGCCAACGACATCAGGTACCTTGGATCTGGACCTCGATGCGGTCTGGGTGAATTGAGCTTGCCGGAGAACGAGCCCGGCAGCAGCATCATGCCTGGCAAGGTTAACCCCACCCAGTGTGAAGCCATAACGATGGTTGCTGCTCAAGTAATGGGCAACCAGACTGCCGTCAGCGTCGCTGGTGCTAGCGGTCAGTTTGAGGTGAGAAGTTGGACAGTCTAGCCTCTGGCGAAGTGATCTGATACCTCACCATCTCAGTTGAACGTCTTCAAGCCCGTCATCATCAAGAACGTACTACAAAGCATTCGTCTGTTGGCTGATGGTGAGTTACTTGGTTGATCTTCGATGCAAAGTTAACAATCGATACTACAGGTTCTCGCTCGTTCACCAAGAACTGCGTCGTTGGCATTCAGGCCAACGAGAAGCGCATCAGCACCCTTCTCAACGAATCTCTCATGCTTGCCACCATCTTAAACAGCCACATGGGGTACGATAGTACGTGTTCGATCTCACCTATCACAAGCCCCAGCTCATGGATCTCGTAGACGTGGCGAAATGTGCCAAAAAGGCTCACAAGGAAGGCAGCACGTTGAAGGAGGCTACCGTCGCTCTGGGCTTCTTGACGCCAGAGGAGTTCGACGAGAAAGTTCGACCTGAACTCATGCTGCACCCCGATCCCGAAAACTGAGCCGGTCTAGCAGCGATGGGTGGCGCGACAGAGGCGCAAAATACTACGACTACTACATACTGCGGAGAGAAATAATAACGGCATTGGAATGAGAATGACCCACATATTGCATCACACGCAGCGGAACAGGATAGATGGGCTTACTCATGTATTGCGAAACGGCAGGTGTCGATGCGCCACTTCAAAAACTCTTATACTCGCTTCTTCATTTTGGGCAACCTTAGGCCGCGGGAAGGATGTCTTGCCATCGCTGTTGAGAAGTCGGTGACCGGGAGAGGTTCGACCATTGATTGGGAGAAGTCCGACGGCCCGTTGCGTATGTCCACCAGCCGGCTCACAACTCGGAGATTGAAGTCTGCGACGGTGCACGCGTCATCGAGGAACACGATAAAGCGGGCGTACGACGCCTCCCGGTGACGCATTGTTACACACCGCCTTGAATCTACCTTTTGAAGTCCGTGATACGCGATCGAAAAGAACATTAGCAGTCGCGAGATCACGAGTGACGATTTAGTATCATACTGTAACTGACGGCGCTGAGCGAGATAAGTTGTTGCTCCACAGGCTATCTACTAGAGCTTGTTCAGATTAACGTGGAAATTGAGACGCGCAAGAGAGAGATGGGAAGCGATTAGCGGTCGTTGAGAGGGATCCCAAGCTTAGGCGCGGGCCGTGACATGTGCACTCGACATGTGCTGGCCGTGGCACTGGAACGCTGGTGGTTCACATAGTGAGACCCGCCGCAGGAAGAGAGGATATTAGAGGACATTTTGGTCAATTGTTTTCATGGAAATCTACCGTAAAGGTCAGGGTCACTAGTGTCAAAGCACAAAGTAAGAATTGAGTCCGCTTTAGGCCGAGGTTCCAGTCGGCGATTTCCAGGGGCGGCGAGGGTGTTACTTACGTGAATTTTTAATTGCTTGGACTTGCGTGATGGGTGTGTACACCTCCCGCACCTATCAGATCTCAGAACGCGCGTGGGGCCTCGAGGAAAGGTCGTGGATGGGAAGGCATTCAAGGAACAAAAGAGACCGGAAACGGCAATGTTTTCCCATGTGCTCAATTGATGCAGGGCCCAGACATACCATGTCACTCTTGCCCTTGTTCTGTTCATAAACTGCCCTTCGTTGTTGGCGCGGACAACGTTGGCAGACACGCTCTCTTCTCGCTGCGATGGCTGGTTTCCTTCGCAAAAAGCCCAAACAGGAGCCGCCGCCCAAGCCCACGCCTGCTCCAGCAACATCAGCTCATAATGTGTCGGGGCCAACACCATTATATGCCCGCTTCGCGACAGGGTCGCCGTCGTCTCCGCAGTCCCCGCCGCCCAGAATCGTGTCGGGGCCTGTGGCGCTAGGAAAGCGGCAGCCGATATCCCATCCAAGGAGTACCGGGGCGGCGGTAGGAGAAAAGGCGCTGAGGAATGTGACGGCGCCGGCACCCACAATGGCCGACAACCATGCATCTACCTCTGCGGCAACGCTCCAGTCCAGGTATATTTCCCCGTCGCCAGCTGTGCCAGACAAGGAGCCCATGTCGAGAGACGCGACGTTCGACAATGCACGCAACGTGGGATATGCCGAGCCGCCATCCAAGAAGGACAAACCGCTGCCAAGCGTGCATGCGCAGGACCCAAGCGACCTGCTCTCATCTTTGCCTCCTCAGTCGTCTCTTCCGCTCAGCAGGCAGCTCTCCTACCGCGTCGCTCCCCAAAATACACCGCCAACCGCAGGGCATCATGTCACTGATGCCCCACATCGAATCTTGACCACTTCCGTGCATCCCCCAGCGGATAATTCGCCTCTTGCCTCGTCCTCAGTACTTCCGCCTGATCCGGTAAAGCCGCTATTTCCGGATGAATCGTTGTTTTCCTCTCCCAAGAGAACAGCCCCCTCAACTTCCGCCGCTAATGTTCCTTCTGATCGTGCTATGGGGCGCAATTTATCTCAGTCTTCACAGCTCCCGTCGTCCCCCACCTCGCCGTACCCCCAGCGCCGACAGAGTCTCATACCGTCTGAGGTAAGACCACTGCCCTTTCTGGCTGCTTCCTTGTCTTCGCGCTTCGCACACCCTAGCATCGTAACATGCGTGCTTAGGCTTCGTGCGGTCGGTGATCTGCGTTCTCTTTGGATAGGCGGACGTAATGGGCCGTGCATGCGGCTCTTCTCGTCAATCGCGCTCTTAACCTACTTGCGATTGATTTTCCGTCATTCTAACTCGCTAACGCTTTTGCCAAGGTCGAATCTATACCCGTAACAGACTCTGAGCCCCAGCCACCTCTCGCCCGATCAGTTGCGTGCTGCCATTTCATTTGACGTCACTCACCCACCTCGCTAAACTTTTTCATCCAGGTGTCGAAAGATATAAAGGCTGGGAATCCCCAGGAAGCTGCTCTCTCATCCGCCCCGCCATCCGACATGTCCACTACCACCATTCTGACCCATGCCACTGTTCCTTCTGCCTACCACATGAGTGGCACTGCTCGCAAGTCGAACAGTCAAAGATCAGTCTCGTCTCCGACTGCTCCTCGCGGCAAACCTCTCATCTTTACCGCGATGACGACTGTTCCTCAGCATGAGACCCATCCTTCTCCTCCTTCAGTTTATCGCTCACCACAATCCACTCCTCAAAATCCATACCCATCTCCTCCTGCAGAATATCACGCCCACCCTCCAGTCGCAATGCAGCAGCACTTCAACTCGTCGACCTCCTCTCTTCCCCGGTACCGTAACCCACCTGTGAACGGCACATCTCTTCCAGCGTCTCGCACTACGGGTGTACAGGCACCTCGCATGGAACCACCACTGCCTCTCCATCACGCGTCGTATGATCGGCCGCAAACGCCTCCTCGGGTCCGCATTCCTGATACCCACCACAGAACCACGCCCACCCGAATACCCTCTGACGCGTCGACCTCTGTCAATGGACAGTCCACACGTCGTCTTACTAAACATCGGCCGACGACGCCTGTGTCCATGGATCAGGAAGTGCGTCCTGCATCTTCTCATCAGGGACATGGTCAGCCAGAAGTGAAATACTACGCCGATGATCCTTTTGCTAAGGTCGAAGGGGTGAAGCTTATCGCGTCATCTGGCTCTCCTGCTCAGATCCAGAGGAAAGTGTTACCATCACCTGCAAAAGAGAGAGACGTGGAAGTGCCGCCACCCATGGAAGTCACGACTTCTTCGCCTCAGAAGGACGATATAAACCTCGAGGACGATCCTCGTCCCGTGACGCCGCCGCTCGATGTCGCTGTTCCACCTCGCGCTCCTCCTACACCGCCTTCCGAGGAGTACAGGCGTACTAGACGTGGGCACGTCCTCGAAAAGTCGCCACCCCAAGAGCTGGCCAGTCTGCCTGTCATCGAAGACAGACCTGCTGAGCCGTTCCCGCTTGACATCTTCCTCATTCAACCTGGCATTCTTAGCATACTCCTGCCGTATCTGTCATTCTATGAATGGTTGGTGCTGGGGAGTGTGACGAAGAAGACTCGTCACGTTCTCACTGCCAGGAGTGACGATGAAGAGATGAGGGAAGCTGTCCTGGAGCGCTTCTTGATGACAGTGGGCTATTCGCGCTGGGTCTGGTCAGACAGCGATCCATTGGTCCTTACTCTTGACGTTTGTGACACACTGCTTATAAAGTCCAGGTTACTGATGTTCATGCAGGATCTATATGACTACATGCGAGGCGTTACTCTCCCAACTCATGAGTACTCCCGTATTGCGCAGATCTACCTGCAGACCCATGCCAGTCAACGGGATGCCGAGCTCAACGCGCAAATGCGAAATCTCACTGCATCGACGCGCGCCTATACACGCGTAGTTCTCCGGTTGCGCGCGCAAGCTGAGAAGGAGACTTCGCGTAGTGCGCGATCTGCTCCTCATAGTCCCTCTTCCCGTGCTCGCTCCCGTGCGTCAAGTCGAGCCCCTTCACCCACGTTCTCGTATTCGACGCACGGCGGTACACACGTTACACACCGGCCTCCTACACCGGTCAATACTGGGTTTAAATCACCACTTTTCAAAATGCGTCGGGCGCCTCTGCTGCGGTGCTTTGTACCCAGTCCGGATGGCGATTGGTTGAGTGACAGCAGTGTACTGGAATGCGAGGCTGAGTTGAAGCGTGCCGGAGTCCTCCCCCTGATGCGCGTGGGAGATGTTGTGTGGGACGTTGCTGTTGGCGACGAGGGTAACGTTGGTCGGCTGGTCTGGGACGGGAGTTATCTCATTGTGAGTTCTTTTCTCGTCATTCTGGTCAAGATCTGTGTGAATTGAATCAATACCTTCTAGGATCTGGATTATACGTATACTGCCGTTGGCGACCTCCCCAAGTATCTTCCGACGTTGGCATTCTCGCCTTCTTACTTCCACCGCGTCATTAGGACGGGTCCGGCGTCGAGCAATCCCATTGTTCGCATTGACCTGTCCCCCTGGGGGGAAGAGATCGCTGCTAACTTGCAGCTCCTTCAGGATAGGGTACGAACCGAGACGTGAGTGGACTAAATCGTTTCGCCTTCCTACCCGATCATTTTTTGATATCCTTCATCTTAGTCCCCAGGGAACGTACCACAACGTCGTACGATGGGTGCATCGATCTTCCTTTGTGCTGCGGCCTCATGCCCGGTCACATTCGTCGCGGATTCCGATCCCGGAGTCGAATGGACTGTTTGTGGATTCTGGGTGGTATGGCACGGTGGTTGTCGAGACGGAGGGCACTAATGAGAGCTTGGCCGATCTACAAGACCGTTGTGGCCCTGGCGCGTTCCCGCCTCGTGCTGGCGGCGTGCGTAGTGCTTTGGGAAATGACCGTGATAGCAAGCTTGTCTTCAGGATATTAAGGGAGAAGAGGTGAGTTCTCCGTAACATTCTGGAACGGTGACTGATTTCTTTTCGCCATAGTCGCCCCGGAGAGATCTGGATACGCACTGTTGGCCCCAAGGAACGTTTGAACTAATGGCCTACACTATATTCACTTCTTCCGCGTTGAACTTGTTGTGTTTTATGTCCAGTTTATGTCGTGATGTCTGTTGTAACCTCTCATCTTGCTGGCGGTAATGTACGGGATGATAGACTTGATTGTAGATTACTGAAATAATGAATTGAATCGAAGCATGTTGAAATACGCAACGTTTGTTAGTACACATCGAACTGTAAAAAACACACATAATACACCCTTCACCTCTTTACGCAGTCGCCGCTCGAAGATTCTGCGTGTCACTCTTCTCCTCTGTGTCATATCGCCTGCCCGTTGGAGCCCATCGTCCCTTCCGTGCGTCAAGGTATATGCTGACAGCGGCAAAGAGCGTGAAGTACCACCCAATCCATGGAACGATGATATACGGCTTGACTGTCAATGCAACATTTCAGCAAGTGTCAAGCAATGAGGACTGTTAAGAAATTACTGACGGTAGCCAATTTGGTCGTATTCGGTTGTCTCTCCCAAAAAATCAATCATCTCATCCACAATGACTTGTGGTACTCGACTGGTTGAAATCCATACTTTGACGTCCGCTCTGCGAGTGGCGAAGATAACCGTCATGGCAATCAGTGCGCCAAGGGAAATAAGGGACATAAATCCCAGAGAAATGGATTCATACAACGGGACTTTTGGCGAGCCGGCGTAGCGCCGCGAAATCGTCGGTGCGATGAGGAAGAAAGATGAGAGAGCAGCGACAAGCGCTGCTGAAAGTCCCACAATCAGCGAAGGTATCATAATATCTAGGAAATCGTTGCCAATTAGCCTGGAGACATTCCTTGAACGGTCTAGACATACCGTGCACGTCTATGTTCACACCGGTGCATGGAACCAGGGCGAAGATTTCGCAGGGCTCGTTAGGGAGGTTCGTATTGATGTCATCTTGTTCATCTTGGGCTTGTACAAGCGCGTTGAGGCCTGCATGATGGTGAGAAACAATGTGGCGCCGACCCTACAACACACACACCAAGGGCCCCTGTGGCGACGCCAAACACGAACGCTAGTGTGAGAGCCAGGAAGCGAAGGTTGAGACTGGGTTTCGTGAAGGTGGGCATGATGTTCGTGAAGCCACGCAGACCGTTTCATGCGCGAGAGGGCGCTATTATAGGGAAATCCTTGGAAACGTACCCCGAGCATGAGAAATCAGTACATCTGGCTAGCAAGCGAGTCGATGGGCCATCACTGCCTACATGTGGGACCCAGGCAGCGTCTGGGCAGCGCTGCAGATAACCTGTGATTTTCTGTTAGTCTCCCCCGGCAATTGAAGTGTGATGCAACTGTGATGGTGTGCGCCCGTTGATTGAGAGCTGATATGCAAAAGAAGTCTAAGTGGAGTCCTTATTCAACCTCTCAGCATTGCCAGCGTTGAGGGTTGACGCCAACTCAGCAATTTGGTAAATCTGATACGCGGCACACCAAAGACCAGGGCGAAAAGACCGAGTAGATGGTAGCCATAAGAGTCTAAAAAGATTTGACCCGAGTCTGATGCGCCGCCCACTACATTGGAGCCAGAATTAAAAACTGACTGCATTGAAAGCGAGAGTTGGTGCCGCGGAAGAAAAAGAGGATTAGGAGTGTGATCGGCATCCCTTGTTGTCAGTACTTGTTACAGACCGCCGTACGTGTCTCGATGCGTCATACTGTTGACTTACTTTTCAACACTTAGACAGTCCAGCGAAGTTGACGGGAGGCTCACCCTCAGCTGCCGAGTATGTCGGGTGCGACTACATTCATCTCCGAGCCATCAGGCATATGTGCCGATGGGTCTCAATTGAATGTTCTTACAGAAAACTACAAGAAACTGTGTCTAAGGAACCAACTTTGATTGTCATGGCCGATGATTGTACATGCTGACGCTGCTGACCGGAACACTGATATCTCAGGCTTCCTTTTGACTCCCACTCTTCCTACACCCCCTTCATGGGTAGAGCAGCACAACACTTGCATACCCGTACGCCTGATGCCCTTGTCCAGAATCCATGCTGACGATATCGAAAGCTCCGCCAGCGGACACCAAGTGCCGTGAGAATCCTTCTTCGTTGTGTGCTGGCTTTTCTTGCTCAACAATCTATCACCGTGGCTTCGCTAGTTGTGCTCTTCTGTAGACGCATCACCTTTGACGAGTCTCGAGACCAACAAGCGCGACAGTGTCCAAAATGCAGACAAGGCACGTCGTTGCCAGTCAGGCACCCCCGGAATCCGAACATTCTCAATTGACATAATTAATTCTTAGGCACCGTCTCCGTCGTCATCTCGCAGAACTACTTGAGGCTTTTCAAGCCAGTCGTCCTCAATTCACGGCGAATATGGAGGTATGGATTCTCACCTGTGTATGAGAACAATCTTGAATCGGTAATGCCTCATTAGGTGTAGCAATTGCGCCTGGCAGACGGGTCTAAATTCCCGGTAAATATCTGAACTATCTACCTGTCCACGATGTCCTCATCCACTTACCCAGCACGCAACCTGCGATAGTTGCTCGTCCCTTCTCACTCCAAGCCGTCAAGGAGATCAATCCCATGCATCTTGTCTCTGAATCGTGGCATAGACCACCCTCCATCGTTGAACAACAGTCCCTCACTTTACCTACGATTCATCTAGCATAGATTGCAGTCCTTTCGTCTCCCTGGGTATCTAGAACTGTCATTGTCTGTATTTTTAACCATTCATCACATGCCGTCGAGACACACCCCACAGCCTGAGTGTATACGTCCATAAGGGCCTGGCCAGCGTGAGTCTGAGAACTCTGCATGTGCAAAGCTGACGCGAATATCAACCTAACGAGCTTATGACCCCATTAGTGCCAACACCAACTTCGGTACCAAGACCACTTCTTCAACGCTTCTCCCCTGGCACACGCACCCCCTCGGCCGCCGTCGTTATTGAGTAGGTGGTATGTTACTTACCAATGGTCTCGTCATGCAAAACTCTCAGTCGCCATCGTTCTCAGCCTTCGAACACTACACCTGGTCCATTCACCTGGTCCATTGGTAATATGACATTGGTCAATGGTAACCGTGGAACGTTGGTAGCATCCGAACGCTGCGCTCGCAGAAGTAGCCTACTAGCGCCATCTATCCACCGACATCGACCGAACCCGAAGTCTTGCCTACAGCGAGGGTAGCGGGATGTTCAAAGATGCGCCCAGCAGACAGCACAGACACCGTAACGACATTACTCGAGGCGGACCCTCGCTTGCGGTTTGGCGGCGCTTTCTAGTGTGCTTCCTGATACAGATGAGGTCAAGCCTTTGGCCTCGCATCCGGGATACAAAGGGACGGCTTCAGCTGTGCAGGCCTGGAGAGGGTACTATTTAAGCTTTAGGATTGTCGACGCCTCGTTGGTGCGTACCGTCGCCGACGAGCCCGGTCGTCCACCAGGATCCACATCGAAGAGGCATTCCCTTGGAGATAATTGGTGCTGGGTTGATTTGGAAAGACATAGCAGTCCTGAGTCACTGAACATTGAAGAAAGTCGGAGAGAATGGTACTCATGAGGTGGTCAAATGAGGTGGTCAAGGATGGCTCGATACGCCCAGACGTATGACAGGCCAACTTTGAACTTATAATGGTGCTTCTGCAAAAGGATTGCCATGGCGGGCTGTCCTAGATAATAGTACTATCATTGCGTGTCGTGTGTCCCGCTCCTGTGAACATCGACGCAACATCGACGCAAACAGTAGTGGTAGTCATAGTAATGAACTCACAAGTTGGAAATCGCTGTAAACTTGCTGTAGGCTGTGGCAGACGCTGTATTACGGCATGTCAATACCCTTCGTAGATATCATACTACGCTCTTAATAATGGAAAACTCACGTGTAAATAGGAAAGTTCCAGCCGCTCTCTACTAAATGTTGACTGCTCAGGGTATGCAGTGGTCATGGTACTCGACCTCGAGGTGATGCATAAGGCAATGTACCAGGACTTGACTGTAGGGTCGGAAGACTTGCTGCTGAGTTATTCCGTTTGAATTGGGAGTCGAGGAACCGCAAATCGATAAGAACGTAGCATGAACAAGAGCTACAGGACGACAGAGCCCTGCTTTTGAAAGGCAATGCCTGAAACTGTGTATATTCACTTACACGTCCAAATGGCGTTTCAGCGGGTTGATGACTTCCATTTGATAAGACGGACCCCGGAGGCAAGACCGGCACCTTGCACTAGTGAGACGGTGAATGTTGCGAAAACGGCGGTCAGAAAAGAAAAACAATATGAAAGTCATCAGCCAAAGGCCTAATGAGCATGCTGGAATGAGGATACGAGCGCGGGCGAGAGTGTCCAGGGGAACTCGTGTTGCGTAACAGGAAGACCCTGAAAAGGCTCAAGTTATGCGTAGTGGGTTGAGACTCGAAGCCAACTCCCAGTCATCAAACCACGGCCATCGAGCCAACTCTGCCATTTCCATTCCTTTTCCGACAATTTCTTCGCGACCGCCTGTGTTTGGCTGCCACCCGTCGTCGCCGCTGCTTTTCGTGCCAAAACCCTCCGTTGCCGCCAGTCTGCTGTACTTTCTCGCTTGTCCTCCCACGAGGCCGCGACACTCATCCAGCTCCACCACAGGCCGCCGCCACTCGCCCAGCTTCCATATCCGCCTGTCAACGGTCGTGATTGCGACGTCTCCCGCCCCCGACCATGTCATTGAGCCGCATACTCAACGACGAGCCGTCGCCAGCTCTATCTGCGCGCTCGTCGTACCCCGCGTCCCGGAATCTCCCTGTCGAGGGCGCCCAGCGCGACGGCCCGTCCCCGACAATGTTCGTCAATGCGTCGCCGCGATCGCAGGCGCCGGGCGCAGAACACTATCGCAATCCACCCGCTCGGGACCAGGGCCACTCTCGGAATGCGCTAAATGTCGGTGCCATCTGGGAGCACTATCACGGCGGGCCCTCTCACAGCAACGGCGCCACCCCACATCCGAGCACTTCGCGTCCGGACGAGCGCGACATGCTTCCGCTCGTCTCGCCCACGTCTTTCATCCAAGTCCATGTGCCATCTACCGACAATGGGATGGATATGCCTGGACCGCGTAAGCGTCACAAAGGAGACCACGGAGATGGGCATCAGAGCCATATGCATGTATGTCACTCGTCTATCATAATTCTGCCATGTCTTATGGCCTCCAAGTCTCTGTACCGAAATGTTGACATGCCCTCTGACGGTAACTCCTACCAGGGTGCACCGATGATTCACTTCATGCAGGAAAACTATCATCCACCTGCGAGATTGACTATGGAAGAAGAGGCGAGAGTTATGTCGTCGGATTTGGAGGATTGCGAAGATTTATGGAGAACAGAACTGAATGAGTACAAAGCTGAAACCGAGAGACGATATCAACAGGTGGAACATTGGTTCAACGAGAATACCAGGGTGAGCTTGCCCAACTTTGCTAGTTCGAATAGAGCTCATCGTCCGTGTTACAGGAACGGACAGCAAAGACTGCTGAAGACATGTCGCATTACTACTCGCGTAAAATCCTCAAGATTCCCCTACCCACGTCTCCTCTCCTTGAACCCAACGACAGTCCATCCTTCAACGGTTACGAATACCCCGACGTGGCTGATGATCAAGATCTTCCTCTTGATGACGAAGACATGAACGTTGGCCAATTCCCCGAACCTCCACCGCCGCCATCCATCACTGCGACGAGAAGTAGTAGAAGAAACACCAAACAGAAACGCTCGGCTTCCGAGATCAACTCCGACATCAGCAGTGGCCTCGATGAACCTCTGCCTCGCGAAGCCAAAAAGAAAGGACCCGCCGCGAAGAAGAGGAAGGTTGATACCAAGGCAGCTGATGTCGCCGAAGCCTTGGAAAAGTCTTTGACACAGGATGGTGCACCTTCAGCATCCAGTCCTCCCAAGGCCGCGTCGAAGGGGAAAGGGAAAGCTAAACAAGTTCCCGATGGCGAAGCTTTTCCTGATGCTAACAAACCTGGTCGCAAGAAACCTGGCCCGCGGAAGAAAGCGCCTATCCCAGGCGCACCTGCTCCCGCAGAGTCTTCCATGTTAGACACCCCTTCGCAGGCGCCGTCAGTAGCAGGCGATGTCACACCCTCCATGTCACTGTCCCGAGCCCCTTCCCCTGCACCGACCGCTGCATCGACGGTCATATTCGAACTAGACGAAGAGATTCCGCCTCTCAAGCGAGCAAAGCGACTAGACGACGCTGGGATGATGAAACGAGTGAGGACACTAGAAGAGGCACAACGAAAAGTATGGACTAATATTGCCCGACGCGACGTGGCCAAGGTTAGTGAGGGCGATTGGGCTTGGGTTTCCCAGTGTTGATTGACGTGACTGTACTTTTAGGTGTATAAATACCATGCTCTTGGATACCAGGCGAAAGTGCAACAGGCGGAGCGCGTTGCTAAGCTGGCATCAATGCAAGCTCGGAAGCCATTCAGCAAGACGCCCAAAATGGTCAAGGATACGCAGGCGAAGGCGAAACGCTTGATGCGCGAGATGCAGGTGTTTTGGAAGAAGAATGAGCGAGAGGAGCGCGACGTTCGGAAACGAGAGCACAAGGAGGCACTGGATCGGTTGAAGGCTGAAGAAGAGAAACGTGAAGCAGCGCGACAGGCAAGGAAGCTCGAGTTCCTGATCAGTCAGACTGAGCTCTATAGTCATTTCGTTGGGAACAAACTAAAGAGTTCGTGCACCTAGTGATGACTTGCGAGCGAGGATGTTGACTGCCTTTCACAGCATCGGAGGTCGAAGGCGAGACTGAGGGAGAGGCTGCAGTGCCAGCTGGCGCTGAACTCGATGATGTTCACGCTGAGGCATTGACTGATATCAACTTCGACGACGGTACATATCCAGTACCGGTCTCCTGATGAAGTCGCTGACATCTTTCCAGAGGACAAGTCCAATTTGTATCGACATGCAAGATACAACGCTCAAGAAGCTATCGCACAAGCTAAACTCAAGGCCCAAGAGTTCGACGTGCAGGCGGCATTTGAACGAAAGGCCAACGAAGCCAAATCGCAAGCGAGCAAAGATCAGGATGATTCTGCTTCAACCTCAGCCGAAGGAGAGGCGTCAACATCTGGGGCCCCTCTGGTTGATCGTATGTCGCGGGTTCTTGTCTCTCTATGCACCTTTTTGACGCCATCATCAGTTGATTCAGATGAACTGAATTTCCAGAATCCTACCTCATTATCTGGGCCTCTTACGATCAGTCAGCCGAAGATGCTGACGGCACAGTTGAAGGAGTACCAGCTGAAGGGGCTCAATTGGCTGGCGACTTTGTACGAGCAAGGCATCAATGGTATTCTTGCCGACGAGATGGGCCTCGGGAAGGTACGCGCTTTCTAGTGTTTTTATCATCGCGGCTCACAGCCTTCAATAGACTGTGCAATCCATCTCTCTCTTGTCATATCTTGCCGAGACTCATGATATCTGGGGACCTTTCCTAGTCGTTGCGCCTGCATCGACGCTCCACAACTGGCAGCAGGAACTGACGCGCTTTGTTCCTCGCCTCAAGGCGTTGCCATATTGGGGCAACGTCAAGGACCGCGCTACACTGCGCAAGTTCTGGAGCAAGAAGGAGATAAGCTACAACCAGGATGCTCCTTTCCATGTTCTTATCACGAGTTACCAGCTGGTCAGTCCTTTGGCTAATATTGTCGCAACCATCATCATTAAAATGCCAACATTTCATAGGTAACGCAAGATCAACAGTACTTCCAACGGGTCAAATGGCAGTATATGATCCTCGACGAAGCGCAGAACATCAAGAACTCTGCTAGTGTTCGTTGGAAAACCTTATTGGGCTTCCATTGTCGGAATCGGCTTTTACTTACTGGGACGCCGATTCAGAACTCGATGCAAGGTAAGTATCTCATCACTGCATGGACTCTGTTCCTCTGACGAACGTGGCGCAGAACTGTGGGCTCTGCTTCATTTCATCATGCCTAGTCTGTTCGACTCGCACGACGAGTTCAATGAGTGGTTCTCCAAGGATATCGAAAACGCTGCCGCAGACAACAAGGGCAGTAAACTCAGTGAACATCAGCTGCGGCGTCTTCATATGATCCTCAAACCTTTCATGTTGCGACGAGTCAAGAAACACGTCCAGAATGAACTGAGCGAGAAGGTGATCATCTATGAGTTTCTGTTATCCTCCGTGGTCTGACTTGCCTTTAGATTGAAGAGGACATCTATGTTTCCCTTAGTGCGCGCCAGCGGTCCTTGTACAAAGCCCTTCTCTCCAAGGTGTCTGTGGCCGATCTCCTTGCCAAGGCAGCCACTATCGGTGATGCTGACTCCGCACGGACTCTCATGAACCTCGTCATGCAGTTCCGAAAGGTCAGCTTCTTCATATCTCAACGCGAGTGAATCTAATGGTTGGTCATAGGTTTGCAATCACCCTGAGTTGTTCGAGAGGGCAGATGTCGTGGCGCCGTTCTCTTTCTCGCGCTTTGGGCGACCAGGTCCTTTATCTCGAGAAGGGGATTTTGTTCATCTGCCATACTCCACTCGGAATCCCATCGAACTGTCATTACCCGCCCTCTTAACGCAAGACGAGGTCGCGGTCAAAAGTCGTCCCACTCAAAACAGTTGCTTAACGAAAATGATGAACATTTGGTCGACGGAATGGATTCATCGCTCGTTGCAAGAAGAGCAAGGTAGTATCCTATCCATGCAACCTATCAGCGTTTTCTCAAATTGTGTGTAGCTGTCTCCTCGTCTTTTTCATTCCTTCGTTTCATTGGAACCTCTGCTCAAGAGGCACATTCGTTGCACATATCACCACTTCTGCGGCGTAGATTGTTGGCTGTACAGCATGACAAAGAGGTCTTTGAAGATGGACCCTTCAACGGGTATGTGGAACCCCACCTTGCCCTTCCCACCGCACTCACCCTCTGACTACAGGGATCCCGATTTTGCCGCTCATTCTGCTCGCTCACCTTGGGAGATCAATCCATCGTCGCATGTATCCCGGTTAGCTAGGGCCGACGGCTTGCCCGATCTCTGTTCTATCTCTTCTTCTGTCTGGCAAGACACGATACTGTCACGCCATGACGTCAAATGGTATATGCCCCACGTTACCGCGCCACCCATATCACTCGACTGTGCAGACCGTGTGTTTGCTGACCACCACGCCAGCCTGTTGGAAGGCCCATCGGAGTCCCTTGCTCTGTATGGCGCGCCGTCCTCGCACCGGGATGCACCGGACTCTGCCTTGGCATACGATGCACAATATCCCGGGATCCCACCGACTGGCCTACTCGCAAATTCTGCTGTCGATCAGGTGTCTTTCTCGCCAATGCAGGTTCCCGAGGCTAAGCGCCTTATATACGATTCTGCAAAACTAGCGCGCCTTGACCTGCTTCTTCAAGAACTGAAGGCGGGAGACCATCGAGTACTGGTGTACTTCCAAATGACGCGTATGATGGACCTCATGGAGGAATACCTCATATATCGCCAATACAAGTATCTGAGGTTGGACGGTTCGTCTAAGCTGGAGGATCGACGTGACATGGTCATTGATTGGCAGACCAAGTTTGTTCCCCGTTTCAGATTCGGATCTCTAACTAACACGCTTACAGACCCGAAATCTTTGTGTTCTTGCTGAGTACGCGTGCGGGTGGTCTCGGAATCAATCTTACTGCTGCGGATACTGTGGTCTTCTATGACCATGACTGGAATCCGTCCAACGA
The DNA here is from genome assembly GCA_019915135.1 of Strobilurus pachycystidiatus. Lineage (NCBI taxonomy): Eukaryota > Fungi > Basidiomycota > Agaricomycetes > Agaricales > Physalacriaceae > Strobilurus > Strobilurus pachycystidiatus. The sequence goes on along the minus strand of JAHLMK010000008.1, from coordinate 2,217,117 downwards.
TGCACAGGCTATGGACAGAGCTCATCGTCTTGGCCAAACGCGTCAAGTCACTGTATATCGACTGATCACGAAAGGAACGATCGATGAACGGATTATACAGTTGGCCCGGGTGAAGAAAGACGTGCGTGCTTTCGAATAAGGCTACTAGTGGATCGTACTGATTGATTCCGCACAGGTGCAAGACATTGTGGTTGGCAACAAGAACCTTACAGACGTGGCCAAGCCTAGCGAGATCGTGCAGCTATTGCTCAACGATGACCAGCTTGGGGACTTGAAAGCTTCTTCGACGGCGGACTTGCCTGCAAGCGCCAATGAAAAGTCGAATGGCCCTGGCATGGATCTCTGGGACGAGGAAGGCGACGATTTCTTTGGACACACGGTGTCGAATGCAGCTATTTCTGAGATCCCTACGCCTACAGAGGAGCCAGTAGCATCTGGTTCACGCGGAAAGAAGCGAAAACCGTCAACTCGTGGCCGTAAAGTTGGTGGGAGGAAGAACACTGATCTAGCAAAATAACTCATATTGTACTCCGTATATCATAATGTGTATCTTTGAAGGAGGGAGGCTGCGTCGCCATCTTTGCAAATCTGAGCGCGAAAAAATGGACTGCCTCGTTGATGTATTAATTTGGACAGATAGATACTTAGTACATAGAGTCAGAAGGTAAGGTAATATACATAGTGTACAGAGCGCAATGTTCCCAAATTACCGTGATCCTAGTCAATCAAAAGGCCGACCCCAGGACTTTCATGGCTAACGCCCGTAGAACCTATCAAGGTTCGTTTGATAAGTTAGCGAAGCGCAAAAATTCATGTTCACGCACCTCCGCTTTCTGATCACCGGCAAGGTCGTTGAAGACGGCGGCGACGCTCTTACCCTTGGCATCACGAATAGCGCCCAAGCGGTTGCCAGCAAGGGCACCAAGCATCATTCCCGGTAGATTGGCAACGATGAATCCCAAGCCGCCACCAGATACTGCGCCTGCATATGTCCACCATGGAATACGCTTCTCGACTTCCGGACGTAACAGCTGTTTGGAAGATGGTGAGGCCCCAAGTTTCTTCCCGGCTGAACAAACTGACCTCCTCAAACACATCTGCAAAGACTCCTTCTGGATTCGGTTGTTGCGGTGGAGGGCCTTCGCCGCCGCCGCCGGCTCCTCCACTGAACATCCCAGCAAATTGGGAGAAGAACGAAGAAGAAGAGGAAGGGTCTGAGGTTGACTCCTTGGATGCTCTTGATGCGTAAAGCGCATCATACTCTCTGCGCCGGGTTGGATCCGAAAGCACATAATAAGCGTCTGCAACGGCCTGGTCGTGGGGGTCAGCAAGAAGACACAAGTAGCAGATGAATACACACCTGGAACTTTTCCGTTGCTTGCTTCTTCTCCGCCGGCGACACGTTGGACTGTCGGTCGGGGTGAGTTCTGTTTGACTTGAGCAATAGCCACGATCCCTTAGCGTAATTTGACGGACCGTAAAGACTCTCGTTTATAGGCCTGACGGACTTCATCGTGAGTCGCAGTGGAGGATATTCCCAGAAGCCTGTAATAGTCTGGAAATTGCGACATGATGGAGAAAGGCAAGCAGCTACTTCGTTTCGATCGCACTCTTGCCCCACGTTGGTGACGTCAGTCTCTATCAACTGCCAGGGCCCACTGCGACACTCACTGAGCCGTTGAACATAAATGCATAATCATTCATCTTGGGCTGCCTACTCAACGTTAAGCACATAGCATACACAGGGCCAGGCATACTGTGTAATGTATAGAGTACAATTGCTTTTCTACAGGCGTTACAGTAAACGAATAGATAACAAAGATAAAGTTACACTCTCAGAACTGTTCAGACGTGCTTTCCGACGCGCCTCTAACATTTGAATCATCGGGGGTTGGTTGCGCGGATATTAGAGGAGGTGGACGCGGTCGTTCCAGAAAGCCCGGCGCGTCCAAATCTACGGAGGTAGCCCTAGGACCACTAATCTTCAGGCGATGGCGATATGTCCCCGAAGGGATTGTCCTACCCGGTATTGGCCGCCGAGGACCAATGGGTGAATTCCGTGAGATATAAGGTGTAGAGAGCGGGACGCCAGAAAGCGGTGATGAAATGGCAGGAGGAGACGTGACGTTTCCTAGAAGGAAAGGCCTGAGACTCTGAGTCGATGTTTTCTTGGCTATGACTCCCGATGTTTCTCTCGCAGGCATTTCAGTCAGAGTAGGCATGGCGGAGCCCACAACAGCACGCGTTGAAGCCAAGATCGCACTGGCAATCACTGGGCTTTCGTCCCCGGATTCGACATCACTCAAATCGGCCTGGCCTCTAAAAACATCCGACGGTCGACGTTCCCGCAAAACTGGGTCAGTGAGATCTAACGACGGTTGAGCTATGACGAAAGTGCGAATAAACAGTGAATTCACCTCCAATAAACGATGTCACATCATACTGTGTGCCACCAGAATCATTTCGCTCGTGGCCGGGAGGATATCTGGGAGAATGAGGAACGAAGGAAATCTCCCCGAACAAACTATCTTGTCCAGTTGTCCGTATATCACTTGGAATTGACCGAGACAGAGGTTCCTCCACTCTGATTTCTGTAGGTGGAGAAGGCGCTCTGTCCACCGCCGGAGGCTCCGGAAAGATACTCAGCGAAAATTCGCTAGGTACAGATAACGAGTCCGCCTTGACTCCGCTGGATGAGCTAGGTGCCATGCTGACTGGGTACTTGGAAGATTGGTCAGAGGGTTCTGGCACCAGCTCGAATCGTGGCACTGGCTCGGGTTCTGGGACTGGCTCCGGCGGCACCACGAAAGACAACGTGGAAGGCTGAGGAGAGAAGAGGCGCAGGGCAGCAATACTTTTATCCAGTTCGCTCTGCTGACGCAAAAGTTCACTGAAAGAAGTCTGGCTACTGCGCGCAGTCTCTTCCGTGCGCTGGAAGGACACCCCCGAATCTGGACGCAACTTGTCACCAATGGCATTGATGATACCGTTCAGCCCATAGACGGGAGAATCATTGGCAGGTCGACTGAAGGACGGTGTGGGAATGTCCGAGGTTCGATTCGGCATGTAGTAATAAGAGCTGAACGAGACGGTTGCGCTGCGTCCCGATGGCCCAGGTCGCGGTTCCGCCAGGGAAGAAGACGCGACAGTGTCTAGACGACCTTCATCGAGATTTCGGTCCGTTGTATTGGCTTCGTTCCTGGTATAGATGCCACTTTCCAAGTCGACATCTGCCGACTTGACTAAGCTGGGCGGCCTAGGAAATTGAATGGGATTGGGTGGTTCGAATTTCTGGGTATCCCGGGAGACAATAGTGATTTCGGGGTTACCGGCGTCTGGTAGCGGTGGCACTGATGCAGGGGACATGGGATTTGGAAAACCATAATCTCCCTTCTCCCCACGTCCCAACTGCACGGTCGTCGGTGGACTTCTCGCAGGTCGCGGAGGTCGCGGTCCTGGTAAGTACGCCATTATAAGGACATAGACAATCATGATGTACAGCTCTATGGCCTGTAGGAAATGACCCAGAGTCGTGTCGGCAAAGTCAACTAAGGCAGGACAGTCAACAAAGAGCTTGGAAGTACATCGTCAGGATTCAACTCACAGTATATGATCTGGCCAACGCCCACACCCAAACCAATTCCTAGAGCTGCAAGGGGCGCAAGATACGAAGCAAATACCCGCCACCGAGGGCGTTCTGTGGTTAGATACACGTTCAGAAAGAGTTTGAGAATGAACAACGCCGAGATCACGATTTCCATCGTGGACTCAACCAAGTAGACGACCCCGAATGACCTCTGTGCAATTCGCCAGATTATCTGGAGGATTGGGATGGTGACCGACGAAAGACCGGTCAGCCATTGGAGGAGCCACCCAAGGTACCCCCATCGCTGCCAGCTGTTACTATGTAGAGATGGGCGCCGCCCGGCTGTGGGCTGGGGTCGGTTTGATGGCGGCTGCGAGACGAAAGCCCAGAAGAACAGATAGCGGAGACCTTCATTGATCTGTCAGTACATAGAGAAACTCGCAAGGATTGCGGGACGTATACCTAAGGAAAGGGACAAGAGCACCTCTCTCGTATTAATGAGCCCTCGTACAGCGTCCATACCGACTCCAGCGGATACTTGGGTAAAACCACGCGCGAGAAACTGACTGAGGTCGAAGATAGCGGCAGCAAATGCCAGTAGTGCCGAGAAGTGCAAACAGAGGGTAACCCTTTGCGCGTAGTGAGTGAATGAAGATACACTGATTTGCTTGAGACTTTGTGCGTACCGGGTTATCCGCTTCATGACGAGAAGGAAAGTGGCAATGGCGAAAGTCATGATTCCGACACTGAAGAACGGTATGTCTTCGAGAATAGTCTCGATCTGCAAGAGGCTTAGTTTCGCAGGGATCGGTAGTGGCTACCTTGATGCGCACCGCACTGTCACTACTCAGAGACAGAGTAGCCCGTCGGATCATTTGAGCCCCCAAATCCACCGCGCGCGTAGGTGGCGCGAAAGCGATCCACGGTCCAAGAACTTTGTGGCCTATCTGTACGGCACGGGTGTCTGGTCATTCGCAGGAGAAGGTGTGTGTTCGAAAATGAATTGCCAGCGGGTGTGAGACCTCTCTATTCTGCAACCGACCAGCGACTCCAGGAGCAGATGAACACAGAACCGAAAGAGTAGGGGTGAAAACCGAGTCGGCGGCCTGCACTGAAGCTCAGAACGAGGAAAGGAAAGGAAAGGGCCCCGGTAAGCCCATGGTTGATCACCAGCGGTGAGCACAGGGTGAGGAACAAGATCTTCAATGTTCCATGACGACGGTTACAGTTCCGCAACGTCCGCATCTCTGACATCAGAACTTTGTTTCAGGAACGTCTGTATCATGCTTATCATCTTAGCATTCAGTCAGGACCCAATCTATCTATCTTGTGATAAGACTTGAATCATATATCGATGAATAAACGCGTCCAACATGTCTCCTCTACAATAATAGATAAATACATCAAAATTTCACTTGCGCGTCAAAACAGAAAAAGTCCTCCAAGTCGTTCAATTCTTACCCCCTGTCAGTTGACGAACCAAGAACATTCCACGGCCCTCATCGATACTCTTCGACCTCGATCCAATCACGCTCTTAGGTCTAGGTCGAAGGCTCAATTGCTTGGTCGGGCTTGTAGCTCTTGTTGAGCTTGTTCCTCCGCCCGTCAGCTGCCTCAACAAAGCACCATCCCCAAAGTGCTTGGTAGGGCTCACGCTCCTCATCGAGTTCGCACCACCACCAGTCATTTGCCTCAGCAGTGAACTGTCTCCCGATCCCATACCAGTGAACTGTCTCGCAATCGTCGTCGTACCAGTAAGTTGTGGTTGCATGCCAGAGAAATTCGGCACCAATGGTGATCGCGTCGGAGAGTGTTGTGGTGGCGGTGAGGCACAGTTCGACAACAACAGCTGAGAGATAAATGTCAGAAGTTGCACATGCCTGCTCAAGAAGAGGACGAAATTTACAAGGCACTCGCGGCACCATATGCCACCATCTCCATCTGTTTTTGCAGCACTGTCCAATCGCTTCCCACACCCTGGCTCGTCAGGCCTCCTTGCAGGGCGTCCTCGCGGAAAAGCAGACGTAGGTTGTTTGCCACCGCAAACAAGGCACGACGCGTGCCAGCGTGTGGATTGAGGCCCGGGCACCACTCCTCTTTCCATGGGCGACACACTCTGGTGGCACCCAGGACAGGCAGAAGATCCTCCAAAGCGAGGGACGACAGTAGTTGTAATGGAAGGACGCTGGTATCTTGAGGATACAGTCGTCGGGGACGCTGGTGCCCTGGGAGTGGGTGCAGGGGACCTGCGGGTCGGCGAGACGACGGGCGCTGGAGTACTTGCAGATGGCCTCGGACTATACACTGGTGATGTGCGACTTGGCGAGCTTGGTATCGAACTCATACTTGCACGCTTGGGAGGGGCGCACTACAAGAGTGGTATTTAGAATATTCCCTGCGAGGCACATGGAGATTGCTTACCTCCAGGTGCGATGGTCCGACCTGACCTTTCACAAAGATTGCCTGTCCCTGCGCGACCTCTTTGAACGGTAGCCCACAGACCGCGCAATTGAAGCAACTTGAATGGAAGTGTTCCAAAACGCCGTCGTCTGTAGGGACCGTGACATATCGCCCACCACCGGAGACGGAGAATAGACGCGTATGGCATTTAGCGCAGCAAGTGCTCTGGGACAAAGGCTGCTGTACCAAAAGTTGCGGCGATGGTTTTTGGATCGTCTCTTCCAAGTCCAAAGAAGATACGCTATCAGTTACAGATTCAGCGATACGAGCCTTCGCCGTATAAGCATCAAGAGGACCAACGCTTGGTGAGTCTAGAGCACACGATGATACGGTAGCTGTATCAGAGAAATCGGAGATAAGTTCTGGTGTAGGTGGTGATTGTTCTGCAGGACTGGTAGACACGGGAGATGGAGAAAGCCCAGGAGAGGATGCAGGACTAGACATTCTATGAATGAGCTTTTTCTCCTTCTGAGGAGTGGTTGCTGGAGAACCAATGGGGGAGCGCGCCGTAGCTGTCAAGTCAACGCTACGACGACTCATGTTCGATGGTTTGAACCGCTCATACTTTCCTCGACTCGAAGGACTGGGGCTTGGCGGCTCGGTGAGGGAAGTGAGCGATCTCTTGGGTAGAGACGTTCTCGTAGAAGGGGAAGAGGTCGGAGAGTTGTATGAGGGGAAAGCACCGGACATTCGTCCAGGACTGGGTTTCACGTCGGCCGCCTCCATCGAGGGACTCGATTCGCGGCTCTTGATGCCCAGGCGCTGCTCTAGTTCTGCAATTGTGGGATTCTCCCTGCTTTTACGATCAGGAGTATCGAGGGGAAGACTGCTGTTCATGCTCTCCTTCTTCTTCGGTGTACGATCGCGTTTCACACAGGTATCGAAGCAGTCCTTGCAAGATGGACGTCCGTACAGATCGACCAGAGGCGCGTCACCGATGTTCTTGAGGCAATTCTCGCAGGCAAAGCAACGTTTATGCCAAAGGTTGCCGTCCACCTCGATAAAGCCTCCTTCGGCCTGGAGCGCGATGACGGGGCGGGTGCACGCCGTACATGTCCCTTTGGATCCACCATTGGAGATGAAACATGGCCGACACAGGAAACGTTGAGAACTGGCCTCGGAGGCTGTAGGGTCTGGGTAGATGGTCGCGTCAGGGGCGAAGATGGATGAACAGAGAGCGCAAGAATGAGTGGCCAAGGTCTCTGAGGGCTGAAGCACACTTCCGTAGACTTTCGCAAGCGACTTGTCATATGGCGATGGGGAGGGAAGGATGTCGTCCTCCGGCGCAGCGACAGACTGCTTGAGGGGAGATGATGGCCGGCCTAGTTGCGATGTTGAGGATGCAATATGGGCTGAGATCCGGTTACCCAATATCGGCGGCTGGGAGATAGTGCTGGACCGAGAGACGGGACGAGGGAAGCGATTGGTGGGCTCTGACGTCGAGGGTGCTGATGTCGTCCGACTTGTGTTCGTCGGTGCTGGCGCCGCCGCCGCCGCACGGGTGGGGGACGGGTCTCGAGCGACATACGTGCGGGACCAGGGATCATTGGAGGCATCCGGCCCTTTGCCCTGGTTCCAGGCAACAACAGGCGCTGCCCTCCGTGAGCAGAATACCAAGGACTGAGAGGGTAACTCACCAACGGCAGTCCCACCACACTTGCAGCGCGTGCCAACCACGATATCGCCACATCGTCGGCAAAAACCCATTTCTTGTAAGCAGTTGACCGAGGAAAGTATGTCTTTGCTTTGACGTAGATGTCAACAAGGATGTCAATGACGAAACGGTTCAACTTGTGAATTTCGAATTCAACTGGTCGCGATCACGTGGCTACAGGACGTTCTTCAGACTCTCAGAGGGACCCAGGCGATGTATTCATGTCAACATGGAACTAAGTAGTCTACAGGCGGGGCTTTACTATAGGTTGCCAGTCCACCCGCTCCACCTGTTATTTGAGATCGGATTAGAGGCAAAGGTCAAGAAACAACGCGCGTACCATACTGGGGACAAGATCTTCCACTTTCGCGGCACCAACAAGCTTCATGGCTCTCACGATCTCATTCTCCATGATGCTCATGACTTTGATTACACCGGCGTGACCATAGGCCTGTGCAGGAGGTTAAGACTTAGGCCAAAATGATGAATGTATGGCGTACACTCTGGGCGTACAGGAACGGTCGTCCCATTCCAACGGCACGGGCCCCAAGGCAAAGGGCTTTGACAACATCTAGAAACGGGAGGTCAAGTCGCCGAAACTGGACGCCAATGCGGTAGCCTACCAGTGCCACGGCGTATACCACCTGACATTTCGTGAGTCCATAGAAGCCACAGTCGAGTGAATGCACTCACCATCGATATACACTATGAGAGGTTATGAGTACGAGCGGAATACAGGGGGTAAATTCCCAGCACACCTTCCAACTTGTCAAATACGTCCGGCCGTTGCTGGCGAAGTTTGTATAGGACTTCCAACGGTGGCATTGAACTAGGCCACGGCATGAAAACGTAAGCTTTGCACCATGAAGGAAGACCTACTAGTCCAACTGGCGACCTATGGAAGAAACCTTAGATGACAGCCCTTATACAACACCGCAATATTCACAGACCTCCGTGGTTCGACAATAGTATACCATTGCAGCCAGCCTCCGCTGCCAGTACCGCATCCTGAGGAGAATGAGGAGACTAGAACTAGCCCGGAATAAACGAGACGGACCTCTACGCATTGTATACCTGCATTCAAGGGTGAGTGAGTACCTTTACGAAATCAAGAGAAGGTGACGCAAATACCTTTGATGACGATAGGTAAGTCGGTAATACCCCGAAGCCATGGAATGGTCTAGAAACGTAGTCAGATGCAGTAGTTGTGTATACTTAGAACAGACTAGCGCACCTTTTCCCAGGTCATCATTTGATCGTCTCCTCCTACTAAGGCGCCTGGATTACGATATTAGAGGCGACTGGGCCCCAATTCTGGAACGGTTCACTTTACCTGCTGTACCCGTCTCATCTACTACCTCAAAGTTGTCGTTATCGATATGGTATGTCGGAATGACGGTGTCCATCATCTCCAATGTCCAGGGACTCTTGATATCAATCTGAGAAAAGGTAAGAGGTTGATATGTTATACACTGAAGTGAGTCTGGCTCACCTCTCGTTTGCCGGCAACGATTGCATCGACCGTTAGGAATATTGCCTTATACCCCAAAGAAATGACGTCCTTTACGCGTTGCTCAGCAACTTTGTCGTCCTTTGCTCTGAAGTACTGTAAGCGAGCTGCGCCAACGAAAAGGAGTTGAGAGGAGGAGGGTTGTTTTGGGAGGAAGTCGGTGGAGAGGAGGTTGTGGGGGGGGGGGGGGGCACGGGAGAAGGAATGGGTACTTTACTTGTAGAGCTGGAAAAATAGTGTTTGTCCAGGGCTTGCCGCCGCCGCGATTTCTGCATAGGATAAGGAAGCATTTGAGGAGACCATCTGTATAACTGAGGCGGCATCAACACCCTTCGTGATGTTGGCTTCCCCTATGGAGACGTATGAGAGCTAGGCGCTAGAAAGTATGGTTACACGTACCAAGGGGGTGCCCCAGCTTTGCCAGCGCGGCGCCAGAGACGAAGACGGGGAGGGATGACTTGTACCCCAAGATCGTCGTTGCGGGATTACAGTCGCGAACGGGCCTCATGACGCGTGCATTGAAGAAGAATCTTGAGAACGAGCGCATGTTTTCGTCGTTCGCTACATTGACATCAGCATCGCGACAAACACAAAGATGTGTTATCTCTACCAACGCCATCATCGGCCGCTGAGGAATAGTAAGCAAGGGCCTTGTATGACAATACGCGATGCGCAACGTTCTGTGAGAGAATCATGATGAGAACGGAATAAGTGAAGGTTACTGGGCGCACCTCTATGTCAGCGATGCTGAGAAGGCGATTGAGTGGTGGCCTCTCCTTGTGGGCTTGCTCAACTCGAATTTCATCCTTGGTCTTGACTCTCTTCTCGCGCTCCTCCTGCATTTGTTGTGCCGCAGCAGCATCCAGTGCACCGAGGTGCTTGGAAGGAGGAAGGTTCTTCTCTAGAGCGTCTGGCGGATGGATGGGTTCATACGCCAGGGTCGCATCTTTTCCGGCATACTTCAGAATGATCTTTGCACCGCCAGGATGTTCCTAGAGCCAAAATGTAAACAAATCGTCGATTTGGAGGGTGTTCAGCGCTGCACACCGGTAGAAAGTCAGTAACATCATAGACCTTGCCGTTGATAACAACCCAGCACGATCTGCCAAAGCCGAAGTGTTAAGTAGCGATATAAGCTAAAGGCCGGGAACATACTCGGCGCTGTTATGTTCGGAGACTTGCTGGAGGGTGATGGCCATTTCGAGGGGCTGGGGCCGTGCCGCATTACAATTTCAGCCTTTTAACTGGATAGCGGGGATGAGAGCGGAAATACGGGCCGATAAGGGATCCGGCACAAATCAAATAAGCGGAAGCTGCCGACGGGGCCGTGTTTGGCGCTGTTACCGCTGAACGACGTCACGTGGCTCTTGCACTCTTTAACCATCACCAAGTGTGGCGAGTCTGTTCGTTCTGCATGGCCCCGCATGTTCTGCCGCCGGTCCCTGGCAGACGGGTACTCGAAGACATGAAGCGCGCGGATCTCCAGCGTCTGTGCAAGGTGCCTGCTTGTCCTCATCGCTGATAGCACAACGTGCTGACGAGCATGCAGGATCACGGCCTCCGAGCCAATCTCAAATCTGAGGCACTCATAGAACTGCTCCTCGACAAAAGGCATACCCTCATCCATCCCTTTCATCTCCCATGTCTCATTGTTCTCCAGGAAAGCCAGCGCTCGGTCCGTACAACCGGTGGTGCGGTCCGCCACAACGAGGAGATCGAGCAGGTCAACGGGCAGAGTCAGCTCCTTGATCATCCACGACGACGACGAGGGCACCGATGATCAGCAGCCTGCGAGTGCCGATGAAAGCGAGTCATCCGGGCATGCATCCACTTCTCAACTGCCACCTCGCACTCGAACATCAAAGGCGTATGCAACCCAGACTCGATTAGGGGTAGGGCGCCCTGTGGCCGTCGGCGGCGGTGGTGCGCGCACCGCATCGAAAACCTCCAATTCTCCAAAGAAGCGAGGGAAGGGTAGCCGGACCATGAACCTAAAAGAAACAACAATTATGGAGGGTACGTCATTCATTCATCTATGCTAACATTCATAGATTAATACCTACAATTAGAGCCTGAACCAGTGACCGAAGAGCCGCAAGCTGAGGCTTCTGGCGGTATGTTGTCCCTGTCACTGTTATCGCATCTGCTGACATAGTTCCTAGCTTCTCGAAGAACGTCCCCTCCTGCAGAGGTATCATCGCATGTCATGGCGGCTACGCCAACTTCTGTCCCTCCACTTTCCCTCAGTCTCGACGAGCGAATAGCTGAAGCAGTAATTCACTGTTACTCTCGTCCTTCGCGTTTACTGATGTCTATATCGTCAGATTGCGCCTCTCCAGCGCCAACTGCAGTCATTCAAATCCGACTTGGAGCAGATCACTGCACTCAAAGCCGAGATCGAGCAACTCAAGACCGAAGTAGCAACGATTGGTCCATTGAGAGACAGTGTGGCAACGCTGACAGCCGAGGTCAACTCACTTCGTTCTTTAACCGGCCCTGCTCGTCCCCAGACGTCAGTAGTGTGCTGTACTTCTCCTTTCGTGACGACTGATCAACCTCTCCTTAGACTTGACGCGCCTATGAACACGGTTTCCCCTCGGCCTGAAGCCGACCCGGTCCCTACTCTGCTTGGGAAGCGTCCCCGAGAGTCGACTGGAAGTGTAGGCAGTGACGTTGTGGGCAGCGAAGAGGATCCGGAATCAGAGCAAAGCCTCTTACCACCAGAGAGAAAGCGCCCGCGACTGGGTGCAGCGGATACGGATTTTCCTCGGACGCCTCCAAACCATCCACAGTCACTACCACCGCACGTTCCCCCTGGCTCTCATCTGGGCACGCCGCCACCGCTCGATCGCTTACCAGACCTTTATGGTACACCGCCATCCTCAGAACGGAAGCGTGAACTTGGCGGACTGGAGTATCCATTCAACTTCAATTTTACGGTCCCAGTACCCCCGACTCCAAACCCTGCTTTCACGATGCCGTTCTCTTACCCCGAACCTCCCCAATCTCCAACCCCCGCAGTACCTGCCAGTCGATCGCGACTGTTGGGACCCCCGCGAGCAGATATATTCCAGTCGCTGCGGCTCTCTTCCATTGAGAGAGCAAGACAAGCTGAGTCAAATGCGGAGTCCTCAAGCGGATTGGGCACATTCCTGAACCAAACCGCGTTGAGCTCCGACTCGGACACCGCTGGAAACGCCTTAATCTCTGATATAGAGGCCCTTGTTCCGGGAGACAACAGTCCATCGAAGCGGACAATGTATGGCACGGAGATGGAGACTGACAACAGGTTTGGTGATTTTGGATTCGAGGGTGTGAATCCAAGCTTTTGGGCTCCCAAATTCTGATTTCGTGCATTTGCAAATATTTAATATCTCATCTATAAGTATTGACCACTTGTATATCATCATCAAAAGCACTCGCGTAAAAGCCGTTGTATCCATTGGAAAGCATTAATATTTTAAAGAGAAGTTTGCTGATGCTAAATGGAGGGAACGAAAGACAGCACCTCGCGATACAACAACTCTTTGAGTTGATCCTTATTGAGATCTTCCTTGTGCACTGAAAGAAGCTTCAGAATCGAAGGCGGAGTGAAGGGAAGCCGACTCACAGTCAAAGTCAAAGTAAGTTGCCGAGAGAGGCGTCACGGTTGGCTCGTCCTCTGGATCATGCTATTTGAAGGGAACGGCGATCAGTTAAGAAAAGGTGTCTCCGGAACAGAATCAGTCCATACATAGGCGGCGAGATATGGATGTTGCAGAGCCTCATCCACTGACATTCTTTTCTTCGGATCAAAAGTCTATCCCTATGAGTATGTGCGTAATGAGCACGGAAAAGGCGCTCACCAAAGTTCGCGAAAGGAAGTCTATCGCCTCTCCCGATGCCAGGGGGAACAGGCTTGGAAACTGTCTCTTCTTCTTAATGGGAAGGGCCCTGATGTAGTCGCGAGAGCGTCGTGACGTGATAGCGTAGAATTCGTCCAAGCTCGGTGTTCCTTTACAAGCACCATCAGTGGATGCTCTGAGAAGCGATGCGAAGTATATACCAATGACATCTAGAATCAAGTCAAGCTGATGACTATAGTCTCGTCCAGGGAAGAGTGGTCTTCCCGTGAGCAGTTCAGCGAGGATGCAGCCAACGGCCCAGATGTCGATGGCCTGTTGGCGGTGATTGTGGGTTGGGATCTGTGATGGGAACGATGCAACGTACCTTCGTGTAACACTTGAAGGAGAGCATGATCTCCGGAGCCCTATACCATCTCGTGGCAACATATTCGGTCATAAGGCCCTGTTCTTTTCCGTTTGTCGCACTCGTCTTGACACTCCGGGCGAGACCGAAATCACAAACTTTCAGGTCGCAGTTCGCATTGAGCAAGAGGTTTGCAGGCTTTAGATCTCTAGAAGACGATTAAGGTGAAATCCTCGGGAGAGAAGAAGCAGTACCGGTGAACAATGTCTGCGCTATGAATCGATTTGAGGGCTCGGAGCGTCTGGTATAAAAAGTACTGGCAATGGTCGTCCGTCAGGTGCTGTGTGCGAATCACTCGATGGAGATCAGTCTGCATCAACTCTTGGATGACTGCCAACAAGGGTCAACACCTGAAATGAAAGATAAATCATGGAGTCACAAACAATAGATCTCGGTGAAACTCTCCAGCGTTGGGGGCTTCATGATGTCCAGAATGGATATTATCTGTTTCTGAATGAGTGTGAGATACCTGAAGGCCATGGATGGATCGTACGTTCTCATTCTTGCACGCTTCCGTGTAGAACTTCAAGAGTTTGAGCTCTCTCAACGTCCGAAGGCAAAATAAGGTATGATCGAAAGGAAGGATCTTCTTTATTGCAACCTGTCGCCCAGATGGCTTGTGAAGGGCAGCAGCGACAGTTCCATAACTGACAGTGAATGTCAGTGGATGGCTATCGACGAAGCAGAACGAAACTTACGCGCCCTCTCCGATGGCATGAAGAAGTTGGTAATCTTCGCCTAGCGAAACGTTGAATAACGTTTACAGGTGAGCACTTTGAGTCGGGACGGGCTCACCAACGTCGAACTTTGGGAGGGGCTTCTGGTTCTTGCGAGAAGACATTGGCACTAGGATCCAGCCGTAGTGTGTGACCGTGTAAAGAAGGAATGAGGGAGGTTGGAAGGAGGCCAGCAGCCAAGATCAGTACTGGAGAACGTACTGCTTAAGTAGTAGTACGATTACCACGGTACTTGGGTGCCCTTTGATGCCAGTGTTTGATGTGTCGCACATCGGTACATGGCTAGATACGGGCAGTGTGGCTCTGCTGAGTAACGTGTGCGTTGTCGGTTTTGTCGTCGATAGATCACGGCCGAGTGCGCATCAAGGCGACGCCACCAGGCATCAAAGCGCATCATCTGGCCATGCGACTCGGCCAGTTTTTCAATAAACCACAATGTACTTACCACGACGACCAGACTGCCTTTCATAGGTTATGAATGTGATCGCGATAGCCTATATTCTTCGCCGTTGTGTATATTGGGAAAATGTAAGAATTTGCCTTGAAAAGTATCATAACACTCGGTCAGCCAGTTGAGTAGCTCAGTGCCAGAACCTACAAGAGAACCATATGCATGCCAAATCCGCTTTGTTGACATTGTCAGGATAGACTGGCAGGTGCACGGTCACTCAGACCGTGTAATATACATTGTTGCCATTGGAGCGCACAGGTACTAGAGCCGTTCTCGACCATTCCCATCCGCGACTCGGTCAACGGAGCCAAGCGCTGAAGTACAGCTGGTTGGCACGTTACAGAGGTGGATTGTTCGATTCCAGGTTATGGGCTCTAGCATAGCGCGCAACGCCTGAAGAGTTCCGCGATTCCCTACGTCTTTGCTGCGCGGTTGAACCATGCATGCCTGTCTGAGTGTCTGAGATTCTAAAGCGTCGGTCATCCCCCGGAGCAGTAAAATATCAAGCTCACCCATGGTCCGGGAACACCTAAGATATGGGATGTGGCGGCGGATTCTCAAATTGTTGCCGATGCGTTTTGTTTATGAAGTCTCTCAGCCGCCGGCTATGAACGCCACGCTCGTGGACTCGAAATTGGCACCAGACGACGCCAAAGAGCAAGCACAGCTCCACCGGCATCTAGGTATGTCAAGTTGGCGGAAGGTCCTGTCTGGCAGACTCCCTTTGTTTGGCGAAACCTATTGCTATATCGGGCATCTGCGGGCTTTGCAAGTTCAACAGTCAACTGCCGCTTGCCTATGGCGCCAATCAGAATGCTCAAGAGGATGCACTGGTACCCGCTAGCGTTCTTTGATGATCCGTGTCCTGTACATGCATAGCTTTGTGATTGCCACCAGCGATTCCGCCCACCTTCGATGCTCGGATCGGCCGGAGGTTGCCCTTCCTCAAAGCGTGGCGTTGATGCAGATGGTCCATTCGGAGGCATTTTTTGGAAACAGCGCTCATTCGGGCAAGCGAACGAATGCGCCCTGGTCATATGGAGGTGAGCGCTGCATGCTCCGTTCCATTTTCTGTGTAAAATTGAGAGGACAATATTACCAGTAACGGGAACGGCGGGCAATCTTTGCTATGAGGTTCTTGGGGCTATGAAAGTTGAGCGCTCTCAGTCGCATCTGTAGCATCAACGGTGGTGACAGGGAATGTTGGACACGGGTTTGAATCAGTGTGGATGAAACGAGGCACTTGCGCATCCAATAGCACGCGTCCATCACCCGCGTACCATTCCTTCGGTTCTCATTATGTCCAACCACAACAATACGCCTCATCAGCGTTCCCAGGCCCGACTGGACATATAAAATGCCCTGTGCCCTCTGATTGGACCCTCACTCGTTCTTTGTCTTTCCTTCCCATTCACTTTCATCTTCTTCACGCCTAGTCGCCTGCGATGTTCTCTCGCTCCGTCGCCCTTTCACTTTCTATCGGCCTGGCAGTCTTGCCTTATGTTTCTGCTGCTGTTTATGACGTTGATGTCGGCAAAGATGGTCTTACCTTCACTCCTGGCTTTGTGGTGAGTCGCGCGGCGTGTGTTACTTTCGTCGACGTAGACTGAACACCTCGATATAGAACGCCGTTCCTGGTGATCAAGTCGTCTTTACTTTCCACCCCAAGGTACGAACCTACGCATCTGACTTGACGGCGCTAACGGTGATGTCCAGAACCACACTGTTACCCAGACGTCTTTCGAGTGGGTTCACATCTTTGGTGGCGTGTCTCTCATATGCTCAACTAATTTATGGCAGCAATCCTTGTGGCGCTCTAGATGGCGGTTTCAACAGTGGTTTGTACGTGATCTCTGTTCACAGTCTTGATACATTGCTGACCGTTCTCAAGCATGCCTGTTGCCGCGGACAGTCCAAACAACGCAACAGCTCTGCCCACATACACAATCACTGTTCAAGATGTAAGATCCTTGATTTCTCTCAACGCTGGTGCACGTTTGACAAATTTGTAGACCAATCCGATCTGGCTTGTTTGTACGCCTCTTTGTTCTTCAAAGACGTAGACCAACCATTTACCAATTTCATCAGGCGAACAGGCTGCTAACACCGCAGCGAGTCACTGTGGCGCTGGCATGGTCTTTGCTGTCAACTGCCCGGTGAGCGGAGAGAAGTCTTTGACCAACTTCCAGAATGCCGCCAAGGCTGTGGGTGCTGCTCTTCAAGCCGCGGCTTCGTCTTCTACCGATGCAGCGTACTCTACCGATGCAGCGTACTCTACCGATGCAGCGTACTCTACCGATGCAGCTCCGACAACCACTGATGACTCTTGGGCCTACGGTGATGCCACCCTCCCTCCAGCTGTTACACCTACGGTAAGCCTACGCTCCTCCGATGAAATCTTAGCTTACAATGCTTGTGTGACTCAGTTGGTCACCGAGACTGTTACTTTGGATCAGAGTTCCACATGGACGACCACGTACTCATCGTATCCCGGATCAGCCGACCCCACCCCCGCCGCTGCTCAAGGCGACGTGATCAAGGTCTCTGTCGGTCAAGATGGTCTGACATTCACTCCTCCCACTGTTTCTGCGAAGCCCCGCGATGTTATTGTGTTCGAGTTGTGAGTATGATCCTAGTCAATAAAATTTTCCGTACTGACATCCGTCAACAGCCACGCCAAGAACCACACGGTCACTCAATCGACGTTTGCGTAAGTGTCCCGCATGGACTCTTTTGATAACTTCTGGACTGACAACGCGACCAGTGACCCGTGCCGCAAGTCGAACGCCACGGACGCCTTCGACTCTGGCTTGTACGTTCTTACTTTACAGTGCGGGCTCCATTTTTACGGTTTCTTAGCATGCCCGTCGATGCCTCGCTCACGGATGGTCCTTTCCCCACCTGGAATCTGACCGTCAACGACACCAACCCCATCTGGGTTTACGTATGTGTCGACCATATGTCTCTCGAAGACTGTATTGACCCCGCTTTTTGTAGTGCAAGCAGAAGCTTCCCGCCAGCCACTGTGCTCAAGGAATGGTCTTGTTAGTCGCTCTCCTTGCCTGTCATAGTGCATGGGGTCTCTAATTCATTTCTTTCAGCGCTGTCAACCCTGTTGAAGACTCGCCGCGCAACTTCAGTGCATTCCAGAACATTGCCAAGCAGTTCAAGGACCCCAGCGCTTCGACGTCGAACACTTCGACCTCACCCTCACCGTCAGGCAGTGCTGGCGCAAATGGTGCGATGACAGTGCGTCTGGGGACTGCTGGTATCGCTGTCGTGATCGCTGGCCTTCTTGCTTTGCTGTAAACGGTCTAATCCTAGAGATTGCCGACTACCCTCCCTTGTCATGAACTAAGCGGACTCATAACTAGATCTACCATACCCTTTTGAACGTTTACATACTTCCTGTTTCTTGACGAACCTTTTCTGGGTTAGATACTGGTATCATAGCCTAATTTGATGATTGAGTATACCCAGTCGCGAAATTGGAAGGTACAACACTTGGGTAAGTCATAAATAATGCAGACACCAACATAATAAGTACATATTATGCTGTAGCAAGATACAAAGTCGTCTAGCTCGACTCACCCGCCGCCTCCTTGGCTTTCTTGGCCTCCTTTTTCAGGCGTTTGCGTTCACGCTTAGCCTCCTCATCAGCAGCATCGGCGTCAACATCGACTATCTCAGAGGTTTTCGCAGCCTTCTTCTCCTGTTTGCGACGCTTTCGCTCGGCGCGCTCAGCGTCCTCATCCACTGCATTTACAGTGACATCGCCCTCAGCGGCTTCCGACTTGCGCTTACGCTTCTTGTCCTCTTTAGCTGGGGAAGCCGAGACGACTTCTGTCGTAACGGAGGCGGCAACCACAACTGGGGCCGGAGTAGTTGAGGGGCCGGCTTGAGGCTGCTGCAGAGAGGCGTCAGGAGTGGAGCGAAGGTGTAAGTGCTAGATAGTCTTACCTCATCGCGATTATAGTCGACGTAGTCTTTTGACCACTCGGCAGGGGTGACACCATCGAGTTTCTCCCCGTGCCTTCCAAGAGCACCATCCTTCACCATTTTCTTCTTCTTGAGGGCAACAGGTCCAAGACCCCAACGGCGGGGATATGTGTCGCGCTCCATGATGCACCGTTTCACTTTGGCAACGACGCCGTGGTCGCACGTTGCAAGCTCAACCGTGGACATCTGGGCGATGCCCAAAGCGATGGCTTCGCCTAGGGGACGTTTACAAGGTTGAAGACTGGAAAGGAACGCATGTACATACCTTTGGTGGTCATTATGACGACCTCCTCGTTCAGTGAGATGTCGGCTTCGTAGCGCAGGAGACCGGGTATCATGAGCTTCGCGCCGTAGCAGACCGCGTTGACAGCGCTGTCCTTCACTACGATGCGCTTGTAGCCGACCATGAGACATTCCAGTGGTCGGATAACACGTCGCAAGTAGGACTCTACATAACTCATATGAGATGACGGCTCAGAAGAAAGGTTGGAAATACGCTACCATCACGGGTGTTGTCGTACGTCCACTGCGCGTCGAGCACGTCGTGCATGGTCACCATATCGTCGTTCTCCGACATGGCTCCACTACGTACGCGACGAAGTTCCTGCATATGACCGCCAACGCCTAATATCAAGCCCAAATGCACACATAGCGTCCGGATGTACGTTCCTGCCTCACAAGACACCCAGAACACGCCGAGGTTCCGCTTTTCGTCAAACTCGAGAAGCTTGGATTCGTAAATGGTTCGGATACGGAGCTGGCGTTTGACGGCGGAAATGAGAGGAGGACGTTGGAAAAGAGCACCAGAGAGTGTTTGGAGGGAGCGGGGGAGGGCAGTGGGATCTGGGAGATTGGCGTGCAGGCGGACAACGCAGACGTATTCCTTACCTTGAACAAAAGTTTAGCGGGAAGAAGACTGGCACCGCAAAACAACTAACCAGCTCCCTGTTGCGACTTGACTAGACGAGTCGCCCGGTCGATGCAGACAATGAGGCAGCCAGTGACCTTGGGATCCAGAGTTCCACTGTGTCCGGTCTTTTCGACCCGTAGAATACGGCGCAGCCATGCAACAACTTCGTGCGAGGACGGGTTTGAAGGCTTGTCGAGGTTTATGACACCAGATCTGGCCGACTTGTTGGTATGATAAGGGAAACAAGCGAGAAAAGGCCTCACTTTATGTAGGAGGTGATGTCTCGTTTGAGAGGGACACAGCCGGCAGGAATGGGCGTGAAATGGCCGGAGCGAACGAGCAGTTTATCGTAGTTTTTGAGGAGGAGCGGCCATTGCGAGGTGTCGAGTTTGGGCGTGTTGTCCGGCTTGATGGCAAAGTCGCCGTCCAACTGCGCGGACGAGATCTGCGCCTTGCTCATCGAGGGCGCCATGTTGTCGCAGAGTCCAAGTTGGCCAATGAAAAAAAATGCCGGTCGGCATTCTCCGGCACTTGCCGGGCCTCCAGAGCAATTCTCGGCGCACCGGCCCACACGTACCAAATGTCTTCCATCGCTGGGCCATCGACGCCCTCCAGAAAGCGCTCAAAATGGGACGAGGACTCGCAGGAGAGCGTAGAGCAGCAGCAGCCAGCACGGCGCGTCAAGCCCAAGGTTGCGCCGTCCATTCCATCCACGTCGACGGCGCCCCCGCCCCAGCCTTTCACGTCGGCCGCACAACCGCGCAGCTTCCATGTGCCGCCTAGGACGCGTCATCCAGCGATACTGCCCTCGCGGTCAGTGTACTGCTATGAACGTCTCAATCAAATCGAGGAAGGCTCGTACGGCGTCGTGTTTCGCGCGAGAGACAAGGAGACGGGTGACATCGTTGCCCTCAAGAAGCTAAAGCTCGACGAAGAGAAGAACGGCTTTCCAATAACCGCACTGCGCGAAGTGAATGCGCTCATGACGTGTCAACACGAAAATGTTGTCCGCGTTCGCGAGGTGGTCGTGGGTGATACACTCACACAGCAAGTGTCCTGGTTCTTCAGCATTTTCCAAGACTGACGCTCGTTTGCAGAGTGTTTGTCGTGATGGACTTCATCGAGCATGATCTCAAGTCTCTGCTTACCATCATGTCTTCACCTTTCCTCCAGTCTGAAATCAAGACGCTTATGCTCCAACTGCTGTCCGCCGTCAGTCATTGCCATTCCAACTGGATACTGCATCGCGATCTCAAGACAAGTAATCTTCTCATGAACAACCGCGGGACCATAAAGGTCGCCGACTTTGGCCTTGCCCGACGCTATGGTGATCCTGTAGGAGTCGGCGGACTGACGCAGCTTGTCGTCACCCTGTGGTACCGGTGTGTCCATCTACAACGCGCGCTTGTGCATGGATGACGCCTCTTTCAGAGCTCCGGAGATTCTGCTTGGTGCAAAGACATATTCTACACCTGTGGATCTATGGTCCGTGGGGTGTATCTTTGCCGAGCTTCTCCTCAAGGAACCGCTATTCCAGGCGAAGAATGAGCTCGAAATGATCTCCATGATTTTCAAGCTACTGGGTCCACCTTCGCATAACACTTGGCCTGGATATTCCTCATTACCACTGGCAAAAACCATCAGTCTTCCTGCACCACAACCTCACCTTTTCCGCAACAAGTTCCCGCACCTTTCCACTAACGGCTTAGACCTAATGATGTCGCTTCTAACATACGACCCGGAAATGCGTATCTCGGCAGCAGAGGCCTTAGACCATCCTTATTTCAAGTGCGTTCATATCTTGCTCCAGGTTGACACTGCCTCACATGTCACTCGTAGAGAAGCACCATTACCGAAGCATCGAGATTTGTTCAGCTCTTTTCCTTCTGCAGCAGCAGGCGAAAAGTACGTTCATTCATCGTTTCAGGAAACACATTCTCATTGCCTCGAAGGAAGCAGAAGCTATTTGAGAGTCCGTCTGCACCCACGCGGGCAGCAGATTACAAGATATTGACAGAGTTCGACGTGCAATAATGCATGCTATCTTCGGCGCACCGGCCAATATGGCCTGTTGAGTGTACTACTACATTGTATCAGCGTCCCGTAGCAGATCATGGTATGATTAGCTCATATCGCGGATACAGCTAGCAACAGCTGCATGATCAGTGGTTCGCAAGTTATAGGATTTGCTTGAGACTCACAACTGACTGAGTTACTCTCCTCTCGTTCCGACTCGATGTATATCTGTTCGGGAATCAAAAGAGGCAAGCCAGCAGCCTTCCAAGCTTGAAACCCGCCAATGACATCGGTCGCGTTCAGCATACCAAGTTCTTGTAAGGATACTGCAGCGAGGCTGCTGGTATATCCTTCGTGACAGATGACTATGATACGGAGATCCCAACGGTTGGCGATAGGAACGCGAGATGAAGACCGTGGGTCAAACCGCCACTCCAAGACATTCCTCTCCACCACCATGGCACCGTCTATCTCGCCGTACGCAGCCCTTTGAGCTGCAGGTCGTATGTCCACCAAGACAGCAGGAACATAGACTTCAGGGACACGCAGCTCTTCGTACGCTTGTACTGCTGTACGCCGAATGAGCTTGGCGCGATCCAAAGCGAGTCGCTCCTCAATTCCCACCGACCACGGAGGCGCACGGAGCGGGTCGATAGGCGTACGCGCCGATTTGCGCAAAACGTCCCAGACCGCAGCCATGTCATAGGTGAGACCGCCGAATTCCTGAATGGCCGCGATGAAGAGGACGCCATCCAGGAGGCCGTAGCCGGCGGAGCCACTTTCTGGTATGGTTCCGAGGTCTTTGAGGGAAAGGACCTGACACCTGCCCATGAACTTGGAGCGCGTGAGGATGTCGGCGCGCATGATGAAGTCGGTGTTGGAAGCACATATCATGAGGAAATTGCTATCGCGGGTGACTGGTTTTCCTGTTGTAGCTGCAGCCATGATATATTGCTTTTTGGCGATGAGACTAGCTCTGATCTGACCGCTCAAAGCGATGAGGAAGGCAACATCGTCTGTTTTGCAGGACGTCGTGAGCACGTTTATATGGACACCTGGAATCATCAAGTAAGATAAGATGCGGTATATTATGATGGGGTTTGATGGTACCGTCCAGCGTCTCCGCGTTCCTAATAGCTCGTGCTACCAGCTCACTTGCAGCTTGAGCGCGCACATCAGATAGTGTGCGAAGTGTGGGCCCGTGTATGGGAACTATGTGACTGGTGCTTGACTCGTCAGTGTAGGAGGCTGACATTATTTGTACGGATCACGAGTTACGCGATGCCACTTTAGAGATACTCAATACCATGGAGTTGAACAAGGAGGATGAGTAACTCAGGGTGGTCGATCAAGAACTCGCGTCGAGCGTCGACGTCAAGATCGCGTGATATTTCAGGAAAACTACTTCCCGAACTCAAGTTGAACAAGGAATAATGAGGATTGTATACAGTACTTATGGACCACTAGCATTCACGCCGCAATTGACGGCTGCCTCCGCAGAGTGGCGGGAAGGGAAGGATCTCAATCGCGCCCACAAAGTATTTGACATTGGCTCATTGAACCACGAAGAAAAGTCACAAAGACGACGTCCGAGTCCGTCCGGTGTCTACTTTCACTCAATGGCGATCTATGGTCCGTTATGAATACGTAGATGGACCTTTTCTAGCTTGAGTGATCTCCTCCACTGGGCCGCAGTCAATGGAAGCCTTTTCACTGGCAATTGCAGGAGCCGCCTGAGTCCAAGTGCTTCAAAACCACATCTTCGCCTGAACGATTGAAGACCTTGAGAGACTCAAGTCGTTGCCAGCCTTGATCGACTCTGCCTACACTGGAAACTCGTAGGGATGGACTGGGCGATATACTTACCGGAGCAATACGGATCCGGACTGTCAGTGGATTACTGGGGTGGGCCCAAGGGGCAGGCTCATGGAGCCGATACAGTACATGACCTGGAGAGACAGGAAAACTTGAGGTTGGAGTTTTTCCAGGTCTACGTGACTTTTCACAGCGCCAAGATAGACATTGATCATACAGAGTGAGACTGAGAGCGAAGTGATAGTCATGGTCAGGTCATGGAGGGTCATGGTGGTGACTCGTGATTCTCAGGGCAAATGCCACCGAACCCCACATCCTGATCCTATTCAGATCCGGGGGCGGGGAATGATATAAGGGTCAACTTCAAGCTTCAAGGCTTGACTACGTCTTCTGACCTTTTCTCTGCCTGATGCCGTCCGGTGAGCGAGGGAGGTCGTCCGTGGCAAGCAGAGACTCACTGATTGCTGTGTAGCCAAGTTCACTCTTTCCTCCGCGAGCGTACCACCTCAAAACGCCTCTCTACGACTCGGGATCCCTCCGAAAGGTCCGGTGTATTACCACCCTCTAGTAAGAAATCAACCTCGAGACATCGCGCCTATCTTTTGACTGCTGCACAGAATCCTCTCTTGTTCTTGCTCAGGGCAGCACGTATCTATCCCGATAAACTTGCCCTCTCCCATCCAGACGCACAACCTCCAAGGACGTATACATATGCTGTCTGGTGAGCCGAATATCGGTACATCGACAGCCCGCTGACGTGTTTGCTAGGGCACAACGCGTTCAAAACCTTGCATATGCTCTCATCCAACGCGGCATCAAACCTGGTGATAGAGTCGCTGTTATTGCGCCAAATTGGTGCGTACTCCCGCTTTCTTGGGGAACAACTTATTGAAGAACCATCTAGCCCTCTGGCTGCTGGTTAGATCTGCTTACCTGCGTCAGTTCTATTTCCGGTATTCATTCTGCATTCCAGACGCCTGTCAAGGCATCATAGCAGCTCGTGGTGTGGCAACTATGATAAATACACGCCTCACTCCTCAAGAGGTCGAATACATTTTGAGTGAGTATCACGTCCACGCATATTGAAGAGGCAATGCTCATTCTCGTAGCTCACAGCGGCGCCAGTCTCGTCCTTGTTGACGAGGAATACCTACCACTCGTCAAAGGCTCTCCGGTGCCCGTCATCCTCTCTAAAGATACGGGGTTGTCCGATGATCCCTACGAGGCGTTCCTCGCGGAAGGCCGCAAGTTCAGTCAGGAACGTGGTTGGGAAGGTCTGGAAGTTGATCAGGATGAAAACGCGCCCGCTTTGCTGTGTTATACGTGAGAAGCTATCAACAATCACGGCAGAGTATACTCACATGTTTCGACGTAGGTCCGGGACAACTGGTCGCGTGCGTAAAAGCCCTCTGTTTTGCAGCTTTCTGACATTGTCGGCAGCCGAAGGGTGTGATAACGACACTGAGAGGTCTGCTTGAGTGCCATTCAATTAGCTCGCGGCGACAGTCTCATGTCTACTTCCAGGTACATATCTGGCCGCAATCGCCAATGCTTTTGAAGGGAAGTAAGTAACAGCAATCTGATTTCTTGTCCCTGTTGAGACTCAACTTATCAAGGATAAACAAAGACTCTGTGTATCTATGGTAGCTATGAAGCCCAGTCTCCTGATATATGAGATGGCTTACCAGTCCAGGATTTTACCCATGTTCCACGCCGGGGGGTGGACATATCCCTGGAGCAATACCTTTGCTTTCGCCACACAAGTGATCAGATGTACCATTTCTGGCTTATCGTAGGCTGACCTTGCGCGTTAGGTTACCATCAGAACGGTCAATTATCCAGCTATCTGGAGACATTTCCTTCATTCGGGAGTGTCGCATTACTGCGGTGCACCAACTGTACAAGTGAGGTCTACTCTTTCGCAATCTATGAGCCACTTTTTACCAACTGTTTCAAGATCGGCATCGTCAACGACCCGATGGCTCGAAAGCTGCAAAAGTCAATCACAGCCATTATCGCAGGTCTGTTCTCTTGTTTGCTTGCTGTTGGGTAGACGTGATGGATGAGATTAAGGTGCCGCTCCCACTGCCAGCCTGGTAGGAAAGCTGGAAAGTAAAGGATTCATTGTGGTCCATGTTTACGGATTAACGTGAGTTACAGACCTCTCGTATCGACAGTGACTGACAGTGTTTCATAGCGAGGTTTGAATTGAACTCAGTTCCCAGATCAAAGCAACACTGATGAGTGGCTTAGACTTATGGTCCCTTCACGAGAGGATATCCTCACGATTCATGGCAATCACTTTCTCTAGAACAGCGCTCCAAGCTCCTGGCCCGACAAGGTCAAAGCTTCGCTACAGCCGAAGACGTCCGCGTCATTGAAGTTCGAGACGACGATCGCATTGTGGATGTACCTCTGGATGGGAAGACAACCGGCGAAATTGTTACGAGAGGTAACATCGTGATGAAGGAATACTTCCGGGACCCCGAAGCAACGAGCAAGGCGTTCAGAGGGGGATACTTCCGTTCAGGTGATATCGCAGTTTGGCATCCCGACGGCGCTGTGGCCGTGGTTGATAGAAGCAAAGACTTGATCATCTCAGGGGGAGAGGTTAGTGCATCACGTATCAATTGCGCGTTACGGATGATGACAGCGGTGGACTAGAATGCGTCTAGCCTGGCGATAGAGCAAGGTAGATACAGTCCCGTCAAGCCCAGTTATCGAGCTGACTGTCTTCAGAGTTGTCATCGCATCCGCACGTACTCGAGGTCAGCGTAGTAGCCAGGGCACATGAGACATGGGGCGAACGCCCGATGGCATTCGTGAAATTGCATCCAGAACACGAAGCCAAATGGACTGGACGTTTTGAGGCTTTCGGTCAGAGTTTGAAGGATCACGCTAGGACGCGCTTACCTGGCTTTGCGTGTCCGGAATGGGTTGAGGTTGTGGATGAGCTACCGGTGGGTAATTTGCACCACCCATTGCGCTTTGAGCCTAACCCTTTGCAGAAAACATCCACGGGAAAGATTTTGAAGACTGATCTACGAAAGAGGGCGGCAAAGTTGTAATTGAGACGCGCATAGATAGGTGTCCCACAATGTATAATGAATGTACAGCTCATTCCAGTACTTTCCCGGGGTTCATGATACCTCTTGGATCGAAAAGCTCTTTTATCTGCTTCATAAGAGCGATGCTCACGTCGCTCTTGGTGTAACGAAGAGCATGCGTCTTCATAGCGCCAATCCCATGTTCAGCCGAGACCGATCCTCGGTGAGACTCTGTGCAGTGAATTAGCTCTAGCGTAAGAAGGCGAAGACAGAATGACTTACGAACGAGTTCGTATATGAAAGGCTCCAAAGCATCCTGAATCTCCTGCGTATACGCGTCGGCACAAACATTGAGATGGAGGTTACCTGAGAACTGTGAGATGATGATCTACATCTATGTCGGTAAGCACGTACCATCTCCGACGTGACCGTATCCAAGTACATGTCGGACTGCCCCTTCCCGGAGAAGGCCCTTTGAAGCGAGATGCTCCCGAGTAGCGTCGACGCACTCCTTGAACGTATGCAGAGGAACCGAGATGTCGTACTTGTAGGCTTTGCCTTCCTTCGAAACAGCTTCTGTGACGCCTTCGCGCAGTGCCCAAAGGGATGAAAACTGTGCTGGATTTTGAGAAAGAACACCAGTGTTGATCAATGGCTCATCCGCCTCCATGAGTTTCTCCAATAGAGTCGTGAGTTTCTGCAATATAATCGGTGAGAACTGGAGTAAATCTCGCCGAATGATGATACCCACTTCTTCGTCATGTTCCCTGCGGCCACCGCTGGTTTCCACCAAAACAAAACACTCTGCACCTTCGATATCTTCGTCACTGAGGGCCCGACCTTGGCCGTGCTTGACAGCAAGCTCATATGCTGTCCTGTCGATGAACTCAAATGCAGAAAGGATTTCTGAAAGCTCGCGTTTCACGGTCTGATATAAAGGCAGGACATTGTCAAAGTGAGGCAGGGCCAGGATAACGTTGTTGGAAGCTTGAGGAGCAGGTGGTGTAAGGATGGATACTCCGGTGATTATGCCAAGTGTTCCCTCGGCTCCGATGAAGAGCTGCTTCAAATCGTAACCTACGCGCTATTGAGTGCTTGATATTGGGTTGGATCAAATGCTCATACCCGTGTTATCCTTGCGGAGAACACTCAGTTGATCCAGGATTGTGCCGTCAGGTAAGACGACTTCCAAACCGAGAACCGAGCCATGGAGAGAGCCATATCGAAGCAGTCTTAGGCCGCCAGCGTTGGTCGCGACGTTACCACCGATTTGACAGCTGAGTTGAAGATGTAAGGAGCTCGGTTGTGATTATCAGGTTGGAAGCGATTTACATACCTTCCCTTTGCACCAAGGTCGAGCGGCATGATGTGATGGTGAGGGGTTATGTAGTCCGTCAGAGACTGCAAGATACAACCCGCATCTGCGACCAAAATACCTAGAGATGTGTGAGTCTTGTCTGAGATGCATACGAGTGCACCAGGAAGCACGGACCGGAGATAGGATCGAAGGAGCGGACTTTACTCATGTTGGCGAGTGATAGCACGACCTCGTTCGCAATGGGCACGCTTCCACCGACAAGACCAGTGTTGCCTCCTTGGGGAACGATGCCTATTCGTTTTTCGTAACACCATTTGACGATCTGACTGACTTGTTGCGTCGTCTTTGGTTTCAAGACGGTTGATGCATTTCCCTTGTATTTTCCCATCCAATCTTGATTGAATGGATCAAGCTCAGAGGATGGCAAGGAGACCGGAGGGAGCGTTGACAAGACGGCGGACGGCTCCAGGATAGTGGAAAAGTGGGCGAGGTCCTGCTCAGAGACGCCATTGAGGTGGACGGCCTGCGAATGGCTCGCACGCCACGCGGTTCTGTGTCCGGCGACCAGCCGCGCGGAGATGCGGCGTAGCAACATGGTCAGACCGGGTCAGTTCTGACAGGCAGTGGATGGATTTTGTCACCACGTGGTGGCGTGAGAAAGGTCGGCGTTCGCGCCGCTGTTTGGAGTCGACCAGGTCCAGGAGTTCCGAGTTGCTGCATGGGCTGCACCGATTGACCTCCTGGTCCATACACTTTATGTCGCCGCTGTCATAACGCCACAGCTCTGCCTCCCTCTGCTCGCTCGCCTACGCGCATCCGCCCCACCGTGTCTCGCCTTGACAGGCTTTTCCTGCCCAAAACTACACCGCCGCCATGAGCCACGTCGAGGACGACCAGTACAGCGACGCCCAGGACACCGTGGAGGACGAGCGCTACGAGGATCTCCCCAGAGGCATCCAGCAGGTGGAGCTGCACACGCCCGACAAAACCATCACCATTACTTCCGGCGACCATGACAAGGACGGGACTCCGCTGAGCGAGCACCCTCGCGGGCCGTCGATATCCAGCACCGCGGAGCAGGCGATGGAGACTGCCAGTGCTCGCAGCCTCCCAACCGTAACCGTATCCCAACATCCTGCAGCTCCAGAGCCCGATACCCCTCGCACGGTGACATCTACCGCCTCGGCCACTGCGCCACCGCCGTCGCCGGCGCGCAGCCACAATTCATCCCATCCCAGCACTGTCGCGGCTGACGATCGCAGAACCCGACGCAGGTCGGTCACGGATGTACGTGTTTGCCTTTTCCGAGTCGTGGACGTTCCGAGCTAAGCTTGCTTAGGTTCGCACTCCAAATCGTCTATCGGGATTCTTCAACCACTTTATCCATCGCCGCGAACACACGTCGTTCGCGGAGAGTCCCATACGCGAAGAGCACCCGCCGCCTCGGCAGGACAAGGCGGAGGCACCCTCGCGCCCAGCGTCGCCTCCGCCGCGTCCGTCTACACCTCCGCCAGACTTACCGCCGCCGTCGCTTCGAGAACTAGGGCTATGTCTCTCGGTGCTCACTTCGGATCTGTCCCCGTCCCACTTTAGCACCCCTCCTTCTAGCGGCGCTTTTTTGGCACCTCACTATCTTCTGTTGTGTCACGCGCAAGGTCTCGATGTCTTGCCTCTGGTCTCTCCGCCCGCGCCCCAGCCTTACGCGCTTGTCCGCCGGGTCAGCTTCCGGAGTGTGGTGGTGATGGAGCAGCGAGGCGTTCTGGTGGCTATAGCTGGGCGTCGTGACGGTGTACGCGTCTATGCTCTTGAAGAAGTCAAAAGGGCTGTGGAATGGAGGATAGAAGTTGAATTGCGCCGGGAGAGGGAGCGCCAGCGTCGCGAGGCCAGCAAAAAGAGCCCCATGTTTGGCCGTGATTCCGATGCCCGTACCTCTACCGAAAAACATAAACTCTCGTCATTACCCTCCTCCACCCATGATGTTTCCTCGAAATCGGAGCATCTCCCCTCTATCCCCCTCATTCCCCGTACCCCTACAGTACGGCGGCCGAAATCCCGACCCTCTGTGCCACCACCATCCGGACAGCCCCCTCCATATGCTTCATCCCTTGAACATTCAAACTCAATACAAAACAACACCTTGTCGCCGCCGCCTCTCAATCGTGTACGGGGTACATCAGTATCTGATGTTTTGACCACCGGCGCGATGAGGAGAAACACCAACGCGACAATCAGAGCCGAGGATCGGGACGCGAAAGCTGAGCTAGTCGAATCCAGTGATGATGAGGCTATCAATGTAGTCGCTGCCGGTTCTAGTGGAAGTCAAGCTCTGGATGAAAGAACAAGCTCAACCATGCCACATACTACACCCGTTCTTCCCACACCAACGCGTCCTCGACACGCCCATTCTCCTTCCTTTTCCAGGAGGAATCGGCCAGCAAATCTCGATCTCAGTCTCTCGAGAACAAGCTCAATACCAGCTCCCGAACCCTCTCCCGCCCCAACGCTCTTGACGCTACGTCAAGCCCTTTCTCATTCTCCATCCCGCGAGCCTCGTGAAATGCTAGACCCGGACACCCCCATCAATGAAGCTAATGAAGCGGACGACGATGATGATGACGGCGATGGACTCAGCCTCTCCCAGATTTTGCAGGAAAGCCGTATTCCTGATCTTCCTCCCCCTGGAACCAGACAGGCCCAGCAGCCCATCCTTCTAGGGTCCCCGAGCAGCGATCCATCTTTCTTGGAAGAGACTGCCAGCCCACGGAGTTCCGATGCCCAATCTTCCAATAATCACGCCAGTTCGCAGCAAGTCGTGGATTCTTCCAGCCGTAGGCGGCGTTGGTCTGTCATCGTCGGACAATCCACTGCCAGTGCTGGCTCAGAGCCTCCTGCTCCTGCATCATCATCGTCGTCGATGCGAGAGCGTCTCCCGGGCATATTGACCCGCTCCACATCCTTCAGATCCAACAGATCCGCAACGACTCTTCGGCCGTCGACCTCGCCAAGCACAGGCGCGCCATCGTCTACCTTTGCTGCTCCGCCGTTACCCGATACCGCTTCCTCTGTCACCTCCCAATCCTCTAGATCACGCTTCCTACCCCGAATCCTCAATGCCTTCAATACCCGACGAACAGATGATCGCCCATCTTCCCCCTCACGAAGCCTTGAAGACAATTCCAAGCGGCCTGTCAGCGCTCCCGTAGTGACACAATCTCCGCCACCAAAATTGGAATACGTCAAGCTCCCAGGAACTAAGGGCGCTCTGCTTGTCAAAGCAGTTGAAACTGCAAAGAAGAGGTACGCATACTTCAGGGATATTCTAATTGCTTGCTGACGTTGACTGTGTAGCTTTTTGGCTATCCTATGCGGGGAAAATGGGGAGAAGGTTGAACTGTTCGCAGGCACATATCGGACCGCACTTGGATTATCTCGCACGTTCATTCTACCAGACTCGCCACGCTCTTTGGAACTGCAACTACAGGGTGACGATCTCGTAGAAGTCTTCCTAGTCTTCTCCCAGAACGTCTTTGGTTTGGAACCTGCCACTGTTCGCGTTCGGGAAGTGCGAATTGGACGGGCAGAGAGAAGGGCGGCAAGACGAAGGGCACGAGAGACTAGAACCGTCGATGCTTCTGCGAACGATTCTGAACCTCAACTTGGAGAGGAGGACACTAACGTCAATGTTAGCATTGGTGTATCCGTTGCAGTAGGCTCTACTGTCGTGGCGACCGGAACCGGTCCCGAAGGACACCAGACACCTCCCCTTGTCGCTCAGGAGCATCCCAGTCAGACAACTGACAGGGAGACCGATTCTGTCCCGGAGCGGCCTCCAACACCCGTTGACCCGGTGACGACTGTTGCGCACCCAGAAGAGATTGTGGCGCTAGCGACTGCACAGATGGGCCCATACACGACATTCCAGCAATTATCCTTTGCGCCACATTTCCCGTTGGCATCAATTGCAGACGAATATGTCATTCCACCTACATATCCCGATTTCATCGACTATCGCAGTGAACATGAACCCGAGCCCGGCTCTGACCTCGCTCAAGTACAATTTTCTCCGCCTGGATTACCTGTTCCAACTCCCTCCGCTCCTTCAAAATGGTTGTACAGAGATCCCAAGCATGTGATACATGGTAAGTTCACCGCCTTCAAGTTTTCTTCGTTGACTCATTTTCCCAAGGCCCCTGGAAGGCGTCCTTGATGCAAGCATGGTACAAGGATGGACTATTGCCTCTTGACCTCCCTGTCCGTAGGGAGGAAGACACGGACTTTGTGTTGTTGAAGGATTTGCGCTTACAAAGTGTTGATCCCACGCATCCTTTCCGCTCAGTCGTACCAACGCAACCTGACCCTCCGTCCATCTTCCAGGCTTCTGATAAGCCGTTGCTCAAACCCATTTCTCTACTTGCACAACCACGTCATTTCGGACCGCCTGCGCTGTTCTTTTCCTCCAGAGGTGGTCACAGTACTACTATTGTCGACAACCGAGGTCGTTCTGTGTTGAAGGGCCGATTCATGTGGAGTAAAGACCAGGACGACACAAAGCCATCGGCTCTGGTTAGTCGAATGGGGGATGTGAAGAGGCTGGAGGCGTTCGACGTGAAGGACCGCTCTGTTCTTGTAGCGATGCGCCAAGGCGGTTTGGAAGCGGTTGACTTGAGTGACGCTTTACTCAAGCCCGGCGACGAGTCTCGTACGGCCTTGCCGCAGTTCAACCCTACCCCATCGAACTACAACCGACGGGGACCGTTCGTCTGGAAGATGGGTACCCCGATATCTGGTTCGGGCTCGTCATCTACGCTTCTGCCCTCGAAAGCGAGAGCCAGCCATATGTCGAGCAAGAAGATGAGCACGGGATCCGCCAAATCACCATCTGGGAGAACGGACCTTAACACAGGGTACATTGATAATGACATGCAGGATGAGGTCTTGTTTCTTGGGAGGAGGGACGATGAGATCTACATCTGCGAACGAAATGCCGGATCCTTCAGGATCCTACGTCTTTGCCCCGCCTGACTTTAACTTATCGAGACATTCGTACCATATACAGTGCATACATTCATTATTATCATGTATGATTATTCCAACGTGCTACATTACCAGTCAATGTAGGATACGCAGATACTCGAGTCTCAAACACCTTGTCAGAGTGAGTGACTTCGGCGACGGCGATAAGCAGCCGACTGCGCTTTCTTAGCTAAGCATCTCTCTTTCAAACCACAACCTTAATCTTGGGTTCCGCCTGTGGCTGGGGTTAAGGACGATGGTGCGCTCTTGGCTCTGCTGTTTTACCTCGCCTACTGATGTACCGCCACTAGTCCATATTTCAGGAAGACAATAACTCTTCCGTCAAGTTCTTCATTCAGCGAGATCTGCCTGACGAAGTTCGCGCAGAGCTGAGTCAGACCATCTTGGTACGCAGATTGTGGCTGTCAGGGCAATAAACGTGCTTATATTTTGGACAGGAACTCGGAGGGAGAGTCGAGGAAAAGGTGCCTCGTCAAGGATATGTCTTGATCTCGCCTGGGACGCCCGAGGGACAACGCCTTAGAGAGTGCTGGGCACTCCCTGATAGACCGTTCCGCTTCTTTGTTCCATATACTTTCGTTGAGGCATGCAAGATTGCCGGAGCGCACCTTCGCCAGATCTTTGTCGAGAATGGCATCCCAATGCCCATCAATATTCATTCTAGTATTGCGAACCCCAATGCTCGCAGCACGCTCAGCGAGCGCATAACGGTCCGTTGCCCGTTCAGCTTCCAATTTCATCCCCAATTAAACCTCAATTTCAGCACTCTGGCGGAGATCCTCATGCATCTCCCCATACTGCGCGTGTCATCCTCGCCGATCCCAACACAGAAGTGTTCGAAGCACTCGTGAAAACCTATGACGGGAATCCTGCCGTTCACGTCGAGTCTTACCTTTGGGTCAAGAAATGCATCGAGAAAGGCTCCGTTGCATACACTCCTGTCGTCTTCAAGAATCCAGGTGGTCGAAGGCGAGGTGAAGAGTAAGTTGCGTTCAATTTCGAAAAACCCTGTATCTAACTTTGCTAGGCGTACCCAGTTCAATGAAAAGGACGACGAGCTTCTGTGTACTTGGATCGCTGCAAAGATCCCTTACAAGGAAATTGGAGGGAGAACAGGCAACAGATTGTATCAGCAACTGTGCGAAATGGTGCGTTCATCGAAGTTTCCTGTGCGGCTCCATCTCACCCTCGCAGGTTGATGATCCAGAATACTCGTGGGTTAGCCGCCATACGTGGCAGTCCTGGCGCGAGCGTTACAAGAAGAATGCCGACCGTTTGGACAACATGATTGCCACTATTGTCGCTGAAACCAAACCCGTCATTGGAGAAAAAGGCCAATATGGTTACGTCCGAGAGAAGGTGCCCAGGAAGAAGCGCAAGGCCAAGGATGCCAACGACGATGAAGATTTGCGCGCTGACATGACGGACCTTCTCTCTCAGAAACCTCTCAATATCCTATTGCCCACAGATGGACCTATAGGGCACCCCATTGCTGGACCCTCCAATGCTCCTGGACACGCTCATATGGTGGCGAGCAACGGACCGGAAGAAGAGATGGAGGACGGCGAGGAGGACTGGGCTATTCGAGTAGGAGATGGACCCGCCCCAGATTGGGCGAAGCGCCGAGCGTCTCAAGGACTTCCAGACGGTCATCCCGCAAAACGGCCACGATTGCAGTAAGAGAACCTTGTCCTCCACTCTTCCATTCATATTGATAGGTCTTGTAGCGAAACCCATGTTCTCCCTCCCCACGTCGACCCCAACATGCACGTCATAGATCAAGCTATCCGTGACATTGCTGGCGTCTTCATGTTCACTGTGGAAGAGGTTCAAGCGTATTACGACAAATGTGGCGAGATGGGACGCACTCGCGAACGATTTGGCAAAATGCGGGAGATGCTCACGGCTCACTTTGGTGACGATGTTTGATCTATAACCTTCTTTCTATTGTTTCTGTATTTACGATTATCGTCTATGTATGTACGCCTGGCATGATGGTTATCCATTGAATGGCTGCTTGTCGGGCTTTGAGCATCAGACGGAGAACGTAAACACGCAAAAACAATTGCGGCCAGTTGTCAGTCAGTCACTGCTTGACACCAAACCGTCAACGTCATTCGCAACTACCGCAACACCCTTCTTCCTCTATCAAATGGCAGAATCTGGTTCTTCTGCGGCGGACAAGTCTGTCCAAGTGAAGCTCGTCCTCCTGGGTGAGTGTCTCTCTGCGACCTCGTGCCGCTCGATGGCTGCTTTGCCCCGCGACTAACTCTGCTGTATAGGTGAGGCGGCTGTCGGAAAGTCCTCTGTCGTTCTTCGCTTTGTGGGCATCATTCCTCATCTTTCGCCCCAATTCTAAGCGGCACTGCCCAGGTTTCCAACGACTTCCAGGCTAATAAGGAGCCTACCATCGGCGCAGCATTCTTGACACAGAAGTGCCGGCTTGAAGACCGAGTCTTGCGGTATGAGATATGGGACACTGCGGGCCAAGAACGCTTTCATTCACTCGCGGTGCGCTTTCATGTCCCACCGCATGCACAGGCATCTGATGTCTTACGCCAGCCAATGTACTACCGCAATGCCCAGGCAGCCGTCGTCGTTTACGACATCACCAAGGCGTCTAGTTTAGAGAAGGCCAAGTCGTGGGTCAAGGAGCTGCAGCGGCAGGCCAACCCCAATATCGTTATCGCACTGGCCGGCAACAAACTCGATATTGTCAACTCTTCGTCCTCCCTCCCCACTACCCCATCATCAGAGTCGGAAGACGAGGCTGACGACGCCACCGCCACACCTGGAGAAGCACCCTCGTCCGCTGAAGGCGAAAGCTTGAGGCAGGTTCCCAGCGAAGAGGCACAGGCATATGCCACCGAAGCAGGTCTATTGTTCTTCGAAACGAGTGCCAAGACTGGCGAGGGTGTAGTTGACTTGTTCACGGAAATTGGTGTGTTATCCGTCATCCTTTGCAATGGCAGCACTAACGTTGTTATAGCGAGGAAGATACCCATCGAGCACATTCTAGCTTCCACTCGCGGTGCGGCTGGTCGTCCCGGCGCCGGTGGCAACCGAGCAGGCGCTTCACGACAAGAGGGTGTCAACTTGGAAGAGGGTGCCAAGTCGAAAGATGCCTGTAACTGCTAATCACTTTACGACTAGATATCCCTGTTTCCATGACCCTCATGCTCTACTTTCACTACATGTATTCCGAACGTTTGATTATATTTTACATGGATGCCTTTTCTCAACCTACATAAGGCGGTGGTCGGTTGACGTGCTCCTGCTCCTGCACTTCATTGTTACCGGGTATGCGATAAGGTGGCGGCGCATGTCCTACTATCTGTTGACTCTGGTCAACAACCGGTGGCGCTGGTGACACGGGCCGGCGTTCTGGACTGGAAGACTCGTGCAAACGGAAATCTGAATCAATGGATGGAGGTGGATCAGATGGATCATCCATTGCAGGTGGCGGAGGGGGTGGGTCATGTACAGACTCTTCCTGTTCAAATACGCGATTCAATGTTTCGATGGAGTGTCCGGTCGGGGGTATGTCAGCGAGGCGTGTCACATCCGTGTCGAACGGTGCCATCTCAAGTGTGGGTGGCGGGGTTGAAGACCGATGCATGTCCTCCGAATGCCCGTCAAACTGATCTGACGCGACGAAGCCGAAGAGCGAGCCCTCTCCGGCAATGGTTGAGGTTGAGGTTGTGGACTGAGCGAGCTGTGACTCTGCATTATCCTCCGACGGGATGATGATTTCCGTCTCGGATTCCAAAAATGTTGGTAGCCCGGCCGAAGAAGATGCCTCAGCTGCTGACAAGAAGAAAGGTGGCGGTTCGTCCCTCTCCTCAAATGGGGGCGGGGCACCAAATCCAAGACCGCTTGGTCCAGCCTCTCCTTCTGAGTAGTGAGGCGCAAAATCGGTGTCGTCGAATCTATTAGTCTTGACCGGCGGTCTATCATGTTTCTTTTGATATGCGGCGTCAATTGATTGAGCGACCTCTGGGAGTGGTGCGGGAGGAGGAATGATGGACAAAGGGATGGAGATGGTGTGGATTTGTTCCGTATGCCGAGTGGTGTCCACGAGAGAGATGTGGATATCTAGACTGAAAGTGACGGAATGGAGAAGGGTGGACTGAGAGATGGATGGGCATTCCGCATCACTATCAAAATGACCGTAGTCTGAGCTGGGAAGATTGATATGCAGTTCTGAAGGAGACCCTGATGGTGAAGCCTGATGAAGTACGAAGCGTAGTCGGAGAGGTTTCGTTGCATGGAATCGACATGATGCACCAGATCGTGCCAAGACTGTTTTGAAGGTGGTCAAGAAAGATGAAGATGCAATGGAAAGGTCTGGTTTGGCAGAGGTCGAGGATTCTGCGAGAGATTCACTTTGCTCTGAGCCTTGCTCTGAAGACTCGGAGGAAGCGATTGATGAGCTATCGTCGTCAATTGGGGTGCGCTTGACTGTCACGACGCGTATGAACTCTGCCCGTACGTTCCGAAGACGTAACCCTTGGTCGAGGACGACCTCCCGCTTAGGTGGGGGGATAGTGACGTAAAGTGGAATCTCTTCGCCGGCCTTGAACGTGGCGCGCGGAACCTGCACATTGACGGCAATGGGTTCCGATATAGAGTGAACTTCTGGGGCGATAGGAATCGCAAAATCATGAGGACTATAGCGGCGCGTATGCACTGTAAGAGATTTCGATAATGCTGGCATTGAGCTGTCGGTCGGATGCAGAGTAACAATGAGGGAATGCGTAAGGGAAGAGTTGGCGGTACGAATGGATTGAGGTGAGTCCGGCATGAGTGGGATAGCAAATAGAATGGATGACGGAAGCGTGGAGACGCTGGACAGCGAGCTTGAGAAGAGGACGAGATCAGACTTTCCAAGCTCAATTTCGTGGCTGTAGACTTTCTCCACTGTGCGTAATGACATAGTTCTGAGTAATGAATAAGCACAGATGGTAGCCGTACGGCTTGGATGGACGTACATGCCATGCCAGTGCCCGGGTTCAGCGCCTTTGATCTGCAGCTCTCCCTCGATGGCGGCACGCTCGCCGTCAGCACCGAGATAGCCCTTCTGGAAGTTTATGGCGTCGACAGTGGGAGATATGAGAATCTGGGGCTCCGGCAGCGGTTCAGCTTCGCTGGGCACCGTCGGATCCTGTTGCGAGTAAATTGGAGGCGGGGCGGAGTCGGTCATGGTTGTCGTTGTAGAAGATGTTGGCGCTGTACAAAGCACAGGCGAGTTTCAGCATAGCTCCGGTCAATAGCTTGAAATGCCGAGCCACGTGCGTACCGCCGTTAAAGCCGGCACTTCCATCAGCCTTCTCATCGACGAAACTTTTGGGTCTTGGACCTCGATGAACGGAGGGACTGCAATCAGTAGACAATCAAGTTGACAATTTGGCTAAATACAGAAGTCTGCCTTGACATGTGTGAGGATACTCGTTCACACCTGTGGGTAAGTGATACTAAGACTCGCATCCTTTCATACACTATGGTCTTTACACCGCCTGCCAGCTTCGTTCATCTCTTCAGAGAGTTTGGAATGGACTTGGAGTTTGACTTGCAGGTCATGCCAGATCACTACGTCCAGCGTTTGCGGCGACAGCCGGCCGTAGTTGAAGCTGACAGTGAAATGGCCCATCTTTTCGTCCCACTCAAATGGTAGCCACTGTCTCTAGCCTTGCACTGTCCGCCACATGGATCCATTCATCAGCCAGAACTCTGTAGTTCGGACCGTCTTGTATACAGCTGTCGACAATGCAACCAACTTGAATATGATCGTCAAGAAAAGCGCTACCATTAATATTGAGAGCAGACCCGAATTTGCGACAGTGTTATGAGAGTCAGGAAGGACTCTGTACAAGAGCATGTTAGCCTCCCGCTACTCATCGGCATATTATCAGAGTGATCATGATGGACAACAGAAATTGGCGTTTCAAAGATACTCTGTAGAAGGGATGCTCAATGTACGTCCAGTCCCGCGAAACCCGTTCGTCGACAATGACCACAGCCCTTAGTGCGGTGCGGCGGCGAACGTTCCTCTTCGTTCCAATAACGATCAAGGGAGAGTTACCAACTCATTCTACGTAGACTCCAGAGTCGGGTCTTCGACAGACATGATGGCCTCGAATACAAGTGGAAGGTTGTGCGAGAAGGATTTCATTGTCTCTTCCCAGAAGCTTCCTTCCGACCCCACCACCGGAAAGACACTGAACACCTTCTGGCAATGACATTTCGAATGGTCAGGAGAGAGGGAGAGGCTCTGCTAAGTCTGTTGTTGTCGCTAGTCTCCCCTGATCATGACCTCGAGCAGGACGTAACATATCGCAATTACATCGCTCAGGATGCGATGTGATTGCAGCGGTGGATCGTCAGCACTTGGATGACACTGTAGTCGAAGGATGAGACAAGCGCCAGATGTAGATGGGGTTGTGCGTCTACCGATGTGCTGTATTATTCCACTTGTTTGGGTTTACTGTAAGTTATCTATACACACTGATATTTTCACCGTCCTTAGAATGAGTGTGACCCAGATCCCGAGGATCAACCGTTATCGCCACATTTCTCCAACTTTTCCATCGTCGTGACAGACGACGGTTTCGGCACTCTGTAAAGCGTCGTAATCATGTATGCTTCCGGCACCGTTTGCCATCGCTAATGTCAGGGCAGCAAGTGCTTTCTCTGAGCGTGTAGATGGGAGTCCAAAAGTCGATTGGAGAGGGGAGAATGATGAGGCAGGTACGGTATTTTGAGAAATGGTCCTTTGAGCAGGAATGGAATCGTCGTCGGATATGCACGACGACGCGGAAGAAGCGACGGGAGAGGAGCATTGCCCGCTGCTGGTGGCGAGGGTCCCGCTCGTATAGTTGGTAGAGCCAGAGAGCGAAGTTTCCGAGCTTGTCCTGGGATGGAAGGGGAAAGCGGGTATGTCTCCAGAAAATATCTGGACGTCGTCTTCGTCATCATCAGCGGCGTCCCATACATCCATATTGGATGGATGTGTCCGGATGGGCGTTGTCAATGAAGACTGACGCCTCCCTCGTCGAGCTCGAGGACTACCGGGGTCGACGCGCGACCGACTTCGTTCATAGTCACGCATACAGCTGACAAAACCCTCGCCGTTATCTGCGACGCTTCTGTGGAGCTCCCAGAAGGCAGCCGAGCGCAGATTGCTGAGTTGCGAGTTGCCGTCTCTGTCGATGGGAGACGGTGATCTGCGAGACCGCCGACGAGACCGTGTAGTAGGTCGGGTAGGGAAAAGATGGAAGTCGGCGGATGTGGCGGGAAAGGCGGATGTGGGCGGGGAGGTCGTTGTCCTCTTGCGACGACTGGATATAGACTCATCCATGCTATCGCTGGAAGGCTGGAACGAGTTTAGTGGGCTGCGTTGGCAATCAGCGCAAAAGTGGACTAACCGAATAGTCTCTGCGTCTGCGCTTGCTGCGCCAGTCTTCGACGTTCCATTTGTACGGCGAGACAGAGTCTGGCGACTGCGAGGTGAATGGATGATGCGGATGGGCTCTCTTCGTAGCGCCACGCCAGGAGCCTTCATTTGCGCGACGGTGGGCGGGCGTTGAGGCGGTTGACGCCGACTGTGAGCGCCTGCGATGAGTCAGGCCCTGCATTCTGAGTGTCGACGGGCTCAGATTGCCAGAGTAGTGGTGAAGTCGGTCCAAGGCTGAATGCTCGATTAGGTTTATGTAAGACTTGAGCTGTCTGCTTAAACTATACAGTTATAGAAATTCAAAATTAAATTCCAAAGCGATGTAATACATTTTCAGACAGTCAGACTGGGATAACTATAAGCTGCCGCCCTACGTTGGGCCGTATACACGAAATCAGCGCCGTTTCATGATCTGACTCCTGCTAATGTCATAAGTGCACGATACGTCAGTCAGAGAACCTGGGGGCCACCTTTTCGGGACCAGCAGTAGCCTGGTTCGTCATCTGAGACGTACGCTTTGAGCACATCAGCAAGAATGTATCTGGAACTTTGTCGGTACCTCTTCAATGAGCTGCTTCGCAAGTGCGTCAGACCGCAGACGCGTCTGCAGAACCTGACGACGCTCATCAAGGCTCCCGGTTCCGTCTTCGGTAAGCTTTTGAAGCTCTATACACAGCGTTGCTGTCCACGGGGAATTGATAAGGAAATGACCTATAATAGTTTCAGCAACCAACAGCGGCTTACTCGCCTAACAGTCACATACCGCACGCTGTCTGTTTGCGTAGGAGATGAATCAATGCGCGGCATACAAACGGGCAAATCAGAATACAAAGCGGTTCCTGTTCGTCAAAAAATCGGGACCGCAGAATAAGAAGCAGAAAATCCCGAAGACAGTCCCATGCTGCAGCTATCAGGTGTTTGGAAACCATCAGCACATTCTGGGTAAGAATATACTGAGCGAATCCAGCTGCGACGATTCTTAAGAGTCAGCCTTGAATCTGTTCGAATTACCACCAAACATACCGCATATATACGGCTCATTGGGTCCGGCCCTTATGACCATGCCCCACAGCTTCTCCTGCTCCTGTGCTCCAAGTCGAGAAGTCTTGTCATCATGAGCCAACGCAACCAGCAAGGTCGTAACAAGCTGCAGTTTCGAGTGTTGGGCAAACTCGCCCAGTCTATCTATGACTGAGCGAAAGAAAGTCATCGACGCTTCATGCGTGCCCTGGTCAAGAGAGAGGGACTTGGCTTGTCTTAAGACAATCACAAACTCGAGAGATATCTTAAGCGTATTGACCGATGATGTCCTTGTGAAGATTAGACATCGACGGGAGGAGAAGCACCGAGACCTACAGCCCACACCGGCCTAGGACTGAGAAAAAACAAGTGAATACGGGCGTCACATCCGTAGAAAGGCCTACTTACTTGCGTTGACTCGACTCAGAAAGTCAAGACCGACGTCTTGAAGTAAACAGGCAACGGAACTGACCACGGTGGGGTTGTCAAATAGAACAAGTACTTCGATGAGTGTAT
Source organism: Strobilurus pachycystidiatus (assembly GCA_019915135.1). Lineage (NCBI taxonomy): Eukaryota > Fungi > Basidiomycota > Agaricomycetes > Agaricales > Physalacriaceae > Strobilurus > Strobilurus pachycystidiatus. The sequence goes on along the minus strand of JAHLMK010000008.1, from coordinate 2,175,343 downwards.
CCTTCGCTGCGCGACATTGAGATGGTGTTCAATTATAATCATGAGTCGGTACCTTCCATCTCCTCTTCCGTGTCTCCAAGACGGACAAATACTTCCAAAAGTGATGTGCAGAAGTCTTGACGGTTGCATACATGCTGCCGCCCAAGGGATGCGTCCTCCTGCAAGAGGAGCAAGGCCATACGGAACGCTTTGTGGAGCAATGGCGTGGTCTTCAATACGTCCCAAGGATGGGTTTTCAAGAATGAAAGGAGGTGGAATAAAACATGCTGTTGAGTGGTGGGTCAGACGAAGGGGAATGACGCGAGTAGTGACATTACTAGAATGGCATTTCCAGGCAAACGTAGATGCAGTTGGCCTGGCCTTGGCATCGAGTACTCGAAATTCGGTGTAAAGGTATTGTTATGGTCTAGCCATATCGCCGTCTGGTATCAGAGGTCAATGGCGCATATTTTGGGCGTGAGAGTTCTCTACCGTCAATGTGACTATCTCAGTGTTTGCCAGGCGAAGATCGTCCCAAGTGTACCATAACCAGTACATCGTATCATAGCGAGCCACCAGAATTTTTTGGGCGGCATCGATGTTGGTCAACGGAGTCGCTATAGCAGCGCTACTGACCATGTCGTCGGGATACATTACCACATGCAAGAGATCCAAGAGACAGCTTAGAGTATGCGGCTTCTCACGAAACTGAGAATCCTGCTGAATGATTTCAATCTCGGAGACCTGTAGGCAAAGTTGATCATAGAGGCTGACGGAAGAGACTCGGATCCGAGCGGTACACTTACTGCGTAGAGGGAAATGATAATGGCAAAATTGACGCGCTCTTGCTCAATGAGCGCATCGGAGCTGAAGTTCGCGCGGAAACCACCGGTAACAGTATTGAGAACACATTGTCTTAATGCTTCTGCAAGATGTCGTCGTAGAGTTTTACTTGTCAAGCGTGAGCTTCAGGTGAGCGAAGCGAGCTGAGCACTTCTACTTACATTTCCTCGTCTAACGTGTGTCTCATTGAAGGCATCAAGACGCAGACAGCAAAGAGGACACGAATCGCTATGCGTTTCGCGGCTGGTGAAGAATAGTTCGAGTTGATCGCAGTGCCGACCGAGTCCCAAGAATCTAGACAAAGGTGAGGGAGAATTTCGTTGCTCTGGAAAGAAAACTCGAACTGGGGAGCTGCGACGCGCCCCGCAGATTATCGTCCTCACGCTGGGAGCGCCATTTGTCGGAAAGGCCATCACTTCTTATACTATGACCAGAGGCAACCGAAACAGCTGCATCGGCAATTTTGACCAGAACGCGATCGACCCAGCAGACCACTGACGTGGTACTACCCCTGGTGGGGATTTCTGTAGCAGCGATAGCATGGAAAACTTTCCTGTACTCGAACAATAGTCGCAAAAAGGTGGGTCGCACTGCAATTTTGTCAATAAGGAGAAGCGTCGACGCGTCAAAGGTACAGACAGATGAGGGAAAGCTCCACTGATACCTGATCATCGTCTTCGCCTGCCTTGAGAGCGTCCAAACGACTAGTGATGACCTGAGAGGCACCAGAAATGGCAACGTGCGCGCTCGAATCCTGCCGGGGTGATTAGATCGAATAAGAGTGCGATAAGTGGCGCTACTGTAATTATCGAAGCAACATCGATAGTCTCAAGGACCTTGATGGCGTCTGCAAGATTGTAGTGCGGTTCCGGCGAACACGTCGGCGAGAACCCGTGACGGTTACAGTTCATTGACTCATCTTCAGAGTCAGACTCTGTTCCACTGCTGTCTAGTATCGACATGGAGGATGGTGGCTGCAGCCAAGGTCAAAGTGTGCTAAAAAGATGACAGCGACGAACAGAAGCGCACACGCGTGACAGCGACGCGACGTGAGCGTCGAAAGAAGCACCGGAGCAAAGCGATAGAGGCTCCGAGGCGGTCAGAGAAAGTATGCCTGGAATTTACAGCCCCTCGATAGTTTTCAGGTAAGTAGTTACATCAGTGTGGCATTGGAGCTGCACGTCCTTTTGAGAGAATATGTTTTCGAATGCGTCTCCAGCCTCATTGCTCTGCAGGAGGACTCAGATTGTGATACATGAAAGTGGGAAAAAACCCACCTCCATGTCGTAGTACGCCAGATCCTGCCACTGTTCATCTTCCTCTGCCCTGATGGCATACAGTATGTCCCTTTTGGCCTGGCTCATTCCAGCGAGGCCGGCCAACGAGGCATTATCTTCCATCGCTTTTCGCGCCGTTACATGGACTTCCTTCGTTTCTGAGGCCGTTCGCGTTCGTGGTTTGAGGGCTGCTTTTGTCGCTGGAGTAGTTGCTGCATCCTCGGGGTCTGGTGGCGGGTCGTCGTCGGAATCATCAGAGTCGTCGCCTCGTTTGCGATGTTTGGCGGAGAGATAGTCGAGATATGTCAATGTCGGTCTGAACTGGTGTGTCTCCGCGATGGGATGGAGGTGTAGTTCGCCTGTGCAGTCATTCACACCACTACCACGCCGGCTTGAAGGGTCCACGCACCGTTCCTGACGACGCCGAGCATGTGGACGCCATTTTGTTGAACGGGATCGCTCAGCATCCGAACCTCAGACAGTCGCGGCGTATCTCTCTCGTCCCTCGTGGCCGCGCCCTGCTCCCTTTGCTTGTCATCCTCAGCCCGAGCCTGCCCATGCTCCCTCCCGCGGTCTGCATTCCACACGTCTGGACGCGTATCGGCCGGTACGTGCACCTCCAAACGGTGAACTCCAGGCTTGATGCGGGCCTTGATGCGTTTGCCGCTGGCGAGGGCAGATGGCGGGGGTTGCAATGGCCGAGACAGCAATGGAAACTGGTGTATTTGAAGGGACAAGCGATCCGAAAACCGAATCGGCAGGCTAGATACCACCTCGTCGTCGACGTCCATGGCCAAGAAAGGTTTGCTTACGTCACATTCGGCAAGTCGCGAACGTACGACAAGTACTGTGTAACTTTAAACTTACTTACAATTTGGAGAAGTTTCAGTGTCCTAAAAATTCGAGCGACTCGTCCTTCTCATGCACTTGGATCATAGCAATATATGTATGTAAAGGTGATGTATTGAATTGTGGCATGCTTCAATCCGGAATTGTGTTCACAGTCAATGCGGGGCTCGGCATAATTGTAGTATCCATCTGTGAGGAAACCACGACAGGAGGAGAGGTGATGGAGGAGTAGGCAGAGGAAACGGACTTCCACGAGATTCTGTTCGTCACTTGCGTTAACCGCTGAGTTTCTTCAAGTTGTTCATCGGACTGTCGGACTGCGTATCGCGAGCGATGAGATGTCCTACTCGGTGGTACACTCACGACCTCCGTGACGATGCGTTGAGTGAAGTCATCGGGACGACCAGCATTGCGACGGTAATTATTTTGAGCTTGATCGTGTTCGTTCCGCCGTACGACGCGTCCGAAGCTATGGACAGAAAGTACGGATATAGTCATCCCTAGATAGAAGTCGGTGAACTCGTTGAGCTGTACAGAAAAGGTCAAGAACTAACAGACGATGTCTATCCACTGCATAAGACCTAGTCCGTTGGGCACACAAGACCCAATGACGGCCATAATAGCCAGGGCGACAAATGAGGCGCTGATGAGGGCGGTATAACACAGCTGCAACTATGATTGAGAATCTTTGTCTAGTGTGCAATCTGGATGCCAACCTCATCCTGCATGGCCTTGCGAAAAATCTCCATCCTTGGCATATACCGTCTGTAAGCCGAGAGTCTATTGGCTTCTGGATCAGTGGCTGTTCCTGCGATGGGATGGGTGCCTCCATCGGCACGCGGAGGTTGGGGAAGGGGGTATTCGCTGTGTATTGATGCCTTGCGACAGGGTTGAGCTTTGTTTAAACCGAAGGATAGATAATTTTTGATCGTCGAAAAGAATGATCCCATGGGATGGGGTGGAAGACTGCCGACGGCATTGTCGGTCTCTTGCTTAGGCACATAGTCCCACCAACCACGTCGACCAGTCTTTTCGCAAACACCGCCTTGCTCGTGGCAATCTCCCATGGAAAGCCGTATGGACATCCTCCCTCGATCCACAGGGGAGTCTTTCGACCTCCAGACCGCTGACAGGACTGTACAACAGCAGTGAGTCAACAGATGATCAGAGCAAGCTAACACGCACAACTTACAGCAAAGGGTAATGAAGAGAACTTCGGCCAGTTGAATCAGAAGAAAACTTCGGATGAACCATGGATTGAGCATGACTTCGAGACAGCCACCTGTGCGCACCTTCTTCAGGTATGCAAAACAGAACGTGACGCTTGAACATACCGGACAATCTACGTTCTCCCTGAGTCGTCAATAGACCGAGGATCGTTGTGACGATGGATGCACTCAAGAACAAACTCAACATGCCCAGCACGATTCGAGAATTGTTCAGACATCTGTAGGCTTTGTAGCCGAAGATTCCGGTGATCTGTTGATAGGTGATTCAGAGTCTGATATCTTTCAAAACTGGAGCACGTACCAACAGGTTGAGAGATGTGGAAGTCAGCGCGCAAGCAACAATCACAACCCTTTTGATGGAATCGTCATGCCACATAGAAGGACGAAGAAGCTAAGTTTGCTTACACAGTGCAGCTAACATGTGGTTTGAATAACGGAACAATGAGCGGAATGACGTTGAATACGCCCAGTATCTGGCTTGCGAGGAGGACATAGAAGAGGATCTTCTGTTTGACGTTGGTGCGCCAGATGTAATCCCCAGACACGATGACATTCCTCGCAAAAAGAGCGGCCTGAAAACCAAAGAGGAGAGTGGCCACAAGTGTTGCAGTCAAGTCGGTTTCGTATGGCTGAGAGATTAGTGAACCGTCGGCCAGAGCATGGTAAGCTGGCATGAACTCCAGTATAGGTGTAGGGTAGTAACGTCTGTAATCTGGTATAAGCACCGTTGTTGACAATGCAATGACAACTTCGTTGGGCGCGCAGCATGGGGGCGGGGCGGTAAAACGAGGGAAGACCTGCTGTAGTTGGGAAGGAATGTGGGTGGTAGGACTGGGCACCGATGGCCATGTTGGTGATGGCGGATCCATGGGAGACACGGTCCAACTCGACACACGACGGACGCGTACGATCAAGCTCAGAATCTAGCTGGCCAGGAGATCATACTAGTGCGAGCGAGACGCGGCGCCGATGACCAGCAAGGCTTGTCAAAGTATAATGAAAAGGGATGATGACCCATGGTAACGATACTACTGTCAAAGCACATGTCTTTGAGGTCGCAACGATGAGATTTTCCAATACAGAAGCAGGTACGACTCACGAGACCTGAAATCAAGCCTCACTGTTGGTTCTTCGATGTCACTTTCGGACAAAAAGTGCACTTGCCCAACTTGGCCGTACTTCGAGTGTAAAAGTGCTTGATCGGGATTGCACTCGCAGCAACTCACTTCCCGCCCAGGTCATGCGTGGAACCGAGTATGTCTTCGAGAGAAGCCTACACTAAGTACTTGCGGGGTGGTAGTAGTGTGGTACATCATGATACGGCGGGTCATATCAATAGCTCTGATGCGTGTCTGTGTCTTCTCAGCAAATCTGCCATACTTGTACGTCGCCCTCGATGGTGTGACACTTACCAAAAGGCCCACAACCCTTTCCATTCTTTGGTCTTTTCGCATGACTTCGACTCATATCTCCCTTACTCGCAGGCGATTCAGGAGTCGGCATTGACTCAAAGACCGCGCGATATGCAATCCGACTCGATGCTCCCCAAACGAGTTCAGCGAAAGGTAGGCATTCAACGGATAACTTCTGATGAGATCACCGAGATCGTTCGAAGAGTTGAACGAGGTGCCTGTCCTGATGTGAAACATTGAGATGTATTCGGTGGAACGTCGAGCCCTGCAGCAAGTCGCACGACGTCGAGGGCGGCAGGAGGTCAATGACAAGTGCTCGAACAAGTGAGCCAAGGCCAAGATCCTAGCCAAGGGGCGTAAAGTTAATCACTACTGGCCTGAGGTTAGAAGTGCAGCAAGCGAGCCTTAGAAGTTGCCCCGACTCTGCCGCTGGAGTTACAGACTGAAGCCGGTCACTCCGATGAACAATCACTTCGAACCGCCTATCGTCGTCAGGTGTCAATGTTCGCGTAGGATGCTACGTATAGAAAACTGTCCATGTAATAGTTAGTGTGATGACGGAAACTATATCACTCAGATTGCGACATTCAGAACCTCACAACCACCATGACTCCCCAGACGAGAGTTAGCATCATCGGCCATAGAATGGCTCTATTCAGTCCCTGTGCTTCATTTGAATTGTCGGTTATCGGCACAAAACCAGATAATGTCGAGACTGTCGGGCTCATGACCTGTCCTGATTGAGTTGTTGTCAACACGAGTGTTTCCGTATATCTGGAAACATCAAGTAAGATCTTCACCAACTCCAGCGACTACACGTGGAGCATTTACTCACGTCGAGGTCACGGTGGCACCACTGACTACTTGCGTTGTAGTGGCCACAGACAGCAGCGTCTTTGTTACAGTGGTCACAGTCTCAGAAGCGGAAGGAAGACTCCCACTTGCTGACACAGTGATGGTGATCATCCTGGATTGCGAGATGGAGGTGGGTTGCTGGCCGGACTGGCCGAAGGGAGGGCTCGTTGGGGGATTGGATAGCTGGGGTTGGGCTTGGAGCAGATTTGTACCATTGGTACACGCCCCGGACCGGCTGGGATTTTCGACGGGAATAGCCACGGGGGTGATGATGAAGAAGGAGTCTCCGTCAATTTGTGACGACTCGTAGAATGTGAGCTACGTAGAGGTTAGACGACGGCAGATGAAAGATCAAGCTACACATACATTATAATTTCCTGGGGGTGTACAGGTGGGGAGTATCCAGTTGAGATGACGCACAGTCCCGGACTCCCCATTGTCAAGAAAGTCGGAGCCTTGAGCGACGGTTATGTTCGTGTTTGTCTCGGCAGAGACGAGATAAATCTCAAGGACGTCCAAAGAGGTGGCTTGCATGCTCCCAATGGCACCGTTGCCAGAGATCTGAGGGGAATCGGAGAGGTTTAGGGGGCGCAGCAACGGGAAATAGTCGCAACATACATCTACAGCAATGGGGAAAGTGCTTCCAGCATGGCCGGGACTAGTAGTTTTCACTCGTTGAGCTTTGATTCTGCGAGAGAAGGAACGACTGCGGCATACTTTCCAGGACTGGGAGAGTCGATGATAGAGAGACCATCGGTGAATCCTTGGCCTGCCAAGGCGAAGGGCGCGCACGATAAAAAGAGGGTGAGCAGTTGAAGCACAGATAGAGGTCCAAAGCCAGAGGGAGCCAGCTGAAGACGAAGAAGTGCGCCCAGCGCAGAATATCGCATAGATGGACGTTGTGGATATCTGACGCGATCGAAAGCGATCAGTCCAAACTCCAGGGGCGCACGTGGATATCTTGTCTTGTAACACCATGCCCGTACCAGAACCCGACGCGGCGGCGTCAGCGACACCCAGGACGCCCATCTATGAGGGGAGTACGCAGTACAAGAATTGGCGGTACTCGCCGCAACGGCTCATGGAAGTACGGACATCAATGAACGAAGCTGCCGTTGCCGTTATAAAGCGCACACTTGAAGCATACGAGGTTAGACCGATCTCCACCACAGCGCCCGAAGTGTTGCCTCTGATAGACCGTAGCCAGGCTCTTCACCGAATGTATCTTTTCTAAGCGCTGCTGAGGAGATTTTGCTCGTTAAACACTATCTTACCAAAATCACTCAACTATGCAGTCTCTTTCGATTCCCAGAAGATGTTGAAGCGACGGCCGTCAGCTACATGAAGAGGTTCTACCTCAAAAACACGGTTATGGACTGGCATCCCAAGAATGTTATGTATGTCTTTTACGCGTCCCCAAAAAAAAGCCTTGGCTCACGAAGACAGGTTGACCACTCTTTTCTTGGCGACGAAAACCACCAACAACCCAATATCTCTGGAGATCTACACCACTCACATCAAAGGGACCAATCCTTCTGACGTTATCGAAATCGAGTTTCTGGTAGCACAAAGCTTAGGCTTCGAGTTCTCTGTCTGGCATGCTCATCGAGCTCTGTGGGGTCTTTGGCTTGACTTTCAGGTCAGCTGCACGACATACGCCTGAGCCCTATTCTAATGGCATTGTCTTCAGACCCTTCCCACCATCCCCAAAGACTGGGCAACCTCCCGCAAGGAGGACTACGAAGTGGCGTTGAATCACGTCCGCTCGTCTCGACTATGCGACGCGGAGCTCATCTACGCACCCTCACAAATCGCGATAGCTGCCATGTCACTCGTCTTTCCTGAAGAAAGCAATGAATGGCTAAACTCCAAATCCTCTTCCGAGACTATACCTGCAATACAAAGCAATATCCAGGCCGTACAAAGCATGATGTCGAGCGCCGGTGTTCCCCCAGATGTGGAATCTGTACGAGAGGTGGATCGGCGTTTACGGCTCTGTAAAAACCCAGAGAAGGTGGTCGGAAGTAAAGCCTATCTTGCCAGGAAGGAGGAGCAAGAACGGAAAGCAGCGGAGAAGCGAAGCCGGAAAGCTGAGGGTGTTGGTCCTGACGAGGATCCATTTGGACGTGAACTTGCAAAGCCTTTGGACGACGACGATGATGATGACGATTAACACTAGACTTATGACTTTGATGATAATACAACAATGGGTACAGTACAGAGGGATGTGTTCTGTGGAAGCATGATGTTAAATATCCACCTTCGAAAAGGTCACTCTCGAACGCGTCAACCAAGAAATTCATTCATGTTGGCTGCCTTTTGACCTCCACAATCATTGCACAAAGCGATTGTCAAGGCTTCGAAGGAGCCGATGAAGGTCGTGCACAGTGCGTCACAGAAAAGGGGATGATGATATTCAGAAACCTGGAGAGGCTGATTAGGACAAGCGGCTGTGGACAGACAACAAACTTACAACAATCACAGTCAAATGGACAGAGAGGAGTATCTGGAAGGCGATCAGTGCTGTGATATGAGACCAGCAGAGAGCTAGTCACCTCCCCCCTCCTTGGTCATACCCAACTCATCTTCCTTGTATATAGACCAGCCCTCATCTGTTTTGCGTCCTGACGGAGCAGTAGCAGTCAGCAACGATACGACGAGAGAGGTAGTCGGGAAGCTTACTTGAACCAGAACCCCGGGAGTCAGCGAAGTCGTCTTTAGCGTCGGATTTACTCTCAGGAGCGGCGGATTTGACCTTGGATTTCTTGACTCGTTTGGGAGCGGGTGGGGGAAGGGAAGAAGAATCGACGATAGTTTCTGGGACAACAGCAGGAACGGAGGAGGATGAAGCGATAGCAGATGGCTCTGGTTCCTCGCGGCGACGCTTTTTCGATTGTTTCTTCTTTGCCGCAGGTGCTGGAGTCGACGAGGACGCGACTGGAAGGGTTGCCTTGCCTTTCGCCGCAAAGATATCGTCAATTACAGACTTGGGCATGAGCAAAGAAAGAGTTAGGGTATATTACACAGAGACAGAAGAGAAAACGCGGGATGGATGACGCGGACAGTGGGTGTCGGGAAGAAAGACTCAGAGAGAAAAATTCAGCTTAACAGCCGGCTGGTTACGTAAACGACGGGCCGCGCACATTGCCGGTTGATTTCGCAACACCGAACAGGCCAATTGTTCCCAAGGCGCTCCTCCGCACTGCGCCAACGTTCAGGAACGTCGCGGCGGCCATTTGTTGCTCAAAATGATGTCCGTTCCCGCTTTCCCGGCTGTTTCCCGCCGCTGACCGCCATTGTAGGCCACATGGACAGCCGCAGGCTGGTCACCATATGCGCTCTCAGCCCTCGCTCTCCGATCCCAACTTCTTCGGCAATCTTGATCCCATGCAAGCCAAGCAAATGGCCGCGCTGAGTGCCGCTGGCAATGCAAGAAATGCGACTGTCCGCGGCGGAACAAATTCGGGGCCATTTCTCGGCGGAATTGCTCCTGGATTGCAGCAAGGTGGCAGTCATGACATGTCTGCCCCTCATCTGGCTGCTTCAGGCGGCTTTGGGATGTCACAGCCACCCAACTCTACTCCTTTCCTGGATGCCAGCATGTCCGGCCAGAACCCCGCCGCGGTGCGACCACCGCCTCCGCAGAACCTCAGAGCACGTTACCAAGGCTTCCTCGTTGGTCTCGCCAACATTATGATCAAGCGTAATACGCCGCTACCTCCGCACATGACAGGCGTTCCGACCCCCAACTACGATCCCCACACGTCCCCATTCAAGGTCATCGACCTCTCAAACGAAGTCGGCCATTTCCGTCTTGCGGGGAGAGACATTGACGTGTTCAAACTCTGGGGCGCAACCTTACAAGCTGGAGGTGGCAATGTGAGTGAAAATCTGATCGCACAGACACGTACCAATATTGGCTATAGCAGTGCAATTGGCAGCTCCTTGCGAGCCAGTTCGGCTTGCCAGACGAATTACCCCAACCTCATGGCACGGGTGCAACGTCAAGTGTTCACGCCCTCCAGGCGTGTTATGATCTTATCCTCGGACCCTTCGAGGAACTGTATAAAAGAAACGTTTTCGAGCAACAGAAGAAAGCACTTGCTTCGAAACAGCCTATGGTTCAGCCACCCGGTACACCCAATCGCCCCGCCCCGAATACGATAAGCGCTGGTCATCCTTCTCAGACACCTCATGCTCTTGGTCCGTCGGTGTCAAATTCTAACACGCCCTTCCCTGCTCCCGGTGGCGCTCAATCTTTATCTGGTCACTCCCAGTCATCTGACAACGTTCTGGACGATATGCAAAGCCTTAAGCGAAAGCTTGACAGTGATGAGGTGGATCAGAAGCGAACTAGACAAAAGACCGGTGCGTAGCTCATCCTGATTCAAGCTGTCAACCATCTCACCCCGAGCAGCCTCGGAGCCCCGTGACGATTCTGCAGTTCGTACCCTTTCCTCCACACTCTCTGACCCTCTTATTCAAATCCAAATAGACAACAGCAGGCAAAGGCACAGACAGTTCCGCTCCTAAAAGGATGCAGCCAGTGCGCCGCAAAATTGAATATGTGCCAATGGCTCGCGAAGTTGAAACCTACGGCGGTAGAGACATGAAAATCATCGAGTCCGAAATTGCTCCAGTGCTTGGCCGTGACCATCAGCTGAAGGAAATGAACGAATGGGGGTCAATTGAAACGGACGCCTTGATCATGTCCATACGCTCACGGATCTCGACTGAATTGTCGTACGCTTTGACGACATTGGCGATATTATCGACTATGAAAGGGCAGACGCCTGGCTCGGGCTTCCCCATTCATCAGTGTGGGGACTTATTCGAGGAGTTGCTGGATTTGGTGGAGGATCTTGCTTTCGAAGGAGTGGAAGACAGGTTCGAGGTCAACCGTTCCTCTCTGGATATCATCACCCACCAGGAACTGATGAACGCCATATACGATGGAGATTCAGGTCCCTTCAACCTGCAACGGCGGCAGGGTGACGCGGATTCTAGCTTTGGACTACGGCAGCGTGCTGGTAACACAATACTCATGGTGTTAACAATCCTCCGGAACCTCGCCCTCGTCCATGACAACAACGATTACATCGTACGCCAGCATAGATTGGTCGATCTGCTACTTCGTCTTTGCATCGTATCGAACCGAAATGGGGAGATGACTCCGTTCTCTCCTGCTTTGTCTCCGAGCGACGTGATCAATGTGCGCAAAGATACCCTCACCATTTTGAGCTGCATAGCAGGTCACATCCACTTCTCGAACCCCACTGCTCCTGCTCTGGGTACCATGAAGACTGCTACCCGGATCTTCCAGTTGGTGGCGTCGTATCTGGTCGATCCAGCAGAGGCCATTTCCCCTTCTTCCTACATGCAGCTCCTGGGCTCATCCAATAATGCCCCACCTACCCTCGTAGAGCTGGCCCTCGACGTGTTTACGCGACTGGCCCACTTGGATACCAACCGCCAGGTGTTCTCGAAGACGATCCCCTCCGCGACGACCATGCTTCTCCTGACCTCCCTTGTCCGCCGCCTTCCTGTCCTCGATTCGGATTTCCAGATCGTTGGCCGTGAATCGTGGCTAAGTTACACGGAGAAGGTTGTCCTCTCGATTTACTCCATTGCTTTCCTCGCAACCCCGTCGTTGAAGCTCAAGATGAAAACGGACCGGAACCTTGGCATCAAGGGCGTCTTCTTGCGTATGATTCAGAAGTTTTTGATGAATCCCAATCCCGAGTCCAGGAATTGGTATATTGTCTGTGCGCGGCGGTGCATTGAGACGTTGAAAGTGCTGGATGATGGGGAGGATTCCTTCGACACGTCAAAGGCGGTGGCGCCTACGATGGCTTTCGGTATGGGCTGGGGCGATTCAACGGAAGGGGACATAGAGCAGGGAACCGGTCTTTTGGCTGGGTATCGCGGTCTCGCTTGGGACATACTGATGCAGCGGGACGTATTTGCGGACGAAGTGATGTTCAATGAATTGGAAAGCTTAGCTCGGGTGGAATGTGCCAGCTGATACCCTTGGTATTTATTATGTACTACACCACGGACGTCTCGTCTCTTGTATCCATCTAGATATCCTTGTTTTCGTACTGTTGTAACTATTTTTGGCTCATGAGCCCTAATGAGTCGCGTTGACAGGCGGATATGGATTGAACTCCGATCGCCGTGGAGTGATCCTTGTTTTTGAGCCTTACAGCTTGCCACCGCCAATCATCAACGACGCCTCGATGATTCTATCTGGGTGCAGTCTTACAAATTCCCAACCGCGTATCGCACACCAGAATTGGCCCATTTGTCTATCTCATATCCATTCGCCGCCGTCCTTGACTCTGCCTCGGACCCGTTGAGTTGACGCGTCCTCGACACATCGCCAGCCTTCCGCAAAACAGTCACAACCGACTCGGAAACAGCGCATCGAGCCATCGCCCGTCTTTACGATGGCGAAGAAGAAGAAAACGGCTGCCACCAAGGCTGTTGTACGCGGCTTTGCGACGACCTCGGTCCCCAAGAAGGTCGTACCCGTTGAAGAGGTTGCGCCAGAGGTTGAGCCTGCGGACACGCCCCCGGAGTCAAAAGACGATACTGCCGAGCAAGTCGACACAGGTCTAGGGCCAGAACAAACTCGCCTCCAAGGCATTCTGGAAAAACTGCAGGAGAAGACGGAGAAGGAGGTCCTCCGGTAAGTTGTCGCGCCACAGCACATTGCTCAATAGCTCTAAATGGTTAATTCACAGGACCATCCAAGTCAGTCTGCAATATATATTCTCGCAATCCATGTCTAACCCACCATCAGGCCACAGAAGTGGACAGGCGCTACTCGAAGACACTTCCTTCCTTAGATCTTCATCCTAAGCTTGTCGAGAATATCTTGGACCTTGCCTTGGAAAGCAAACTATCGGAAAGTATGTTATGGCATACGTGACCTACGGACTCGCGTCTTATCTGTGTTGCAGCCAAACGTACCATCGAAGGTCCCTCCGAGAAGGTGTTACCGAAGCTCGGAATAACCTATGGCGTGTTGCGCCGCCTTGGGTTCAACGAAGAGCGTGTTCTGCAGTGTCTCGAGCAGATCGGGTCGGTTGACCTCGAGGCTGCGTGTGATTGGGTCCGTGAACGTTCTTCCTATCCTTGCCTGTGCGCGCATTACTGAGAGAATCGTAGCTTCATGTCCATTGTTCAGAGGAAGAAATCCTCAAGACCTGTAGGTGCACATCCGCTCACCAAAGAAGTGAAGGATGACATGTTGTTCACTTAGCGTCGAGCTCCGAGCCCACTGTGCATAACACCAAGGCCACTCGCAAGGTTCAGAGCCTATCGAACAAATCCAAGGACAGCAAGACCAGTGGTTCTTCACTCAACGTCCACGCTTCCGAATTTGTGCCATCCAATCCCTCTGATGCAGAGCCTGCGACTGATTCGTCCAGCTCCGACGACGACGAGCCCAATGCTTCATATGTCAAGCTCATGTTGCAGTTGAACGATCCGTCTACTCACCCGTCACTCTCAAAGGGTCTCAAGAAGCGCTTACAAGCAGTCAAACAGCATTATTTCTTCGATGAGAAGACTGCTGAAGCTCAATATCAATCTGAGCAGTCCCTGGCTGTCAAGGCGCGACTACGTGGCGCCGCCACGGAGAAGCCCAGTGTCGTGAAACCTGAGGTTGTTAAGCCTCCGCCGCGACCTGTAGACCTCCCATCACAGACCGATAGATCACCTTCGCCAGATCTCTTCGACGAAGACTGTGAGGGTGGCCTCTTCGAGCTTCTACAGGAGATGCCTGCCTCGGAGACAACGCCCGAAGGTATAACATACACCGTCCGAGATTTGTCTCTTCCCAAACATTGGTCTGGACGGACTCCCAAGACCGCACTTGTGGAACTGGTTTCTGCGGTTGATCGTTACGCTGTTCTCTCGTACGCAATCATCTCAGGTGGTAGCCGAGCCGTTCGCGCCTCAGTCACGATTCGATGGAACGGAGGTGACTTGGGCTTATGGACCATGGACACCGTCGCGTGCTATGACTCTACGCAAGCCGAGCACTACATCGCCCTCAAGGCGCTTCATAGCATTACGTTTACCACGACAGACGGCTTTGCGGCAGGGACCTCCAGCGTCGCTGGAGCGCAAACGCAGTTTCGTTCTCTACCTCCGGTCTTCCGAATGGTTTGGGATGAACTCGAGACCGAGAGGAAGAACAAAGAGGATGAGGTTAACCGAAATGTTTGGGCAAAGCTGGAAGCCCTCGTAGATCTGAAAGTTTCAAGCGAGAAAAAGGTTCAAACGTTTCAAAGCGGTTCAAGCCTTCGATACTGACTGTGCTGCAGGTCTCCGCGAAGTCTGTGAAAACTACGACCGATGCTAACGACGCTGGTCGTCGTCCTTTTCTTCGAGGTAGCAACCCCGCTCTGAGTGATCAACTTGTTTCTGCGTTCCAGCAGCGCCAAGCAAGTACGGCTTATCAGGAGATGCTCGTGAGTGACACCTACGACTAAATGCAGAACGGATCTTTAAATCCAAGCCCTGGACAGGTACAACGGATCCAGCTGCCAATTGCAAAATATAGGAAAGACATCATCGAAGCATTGGATCGTTCGCAGGTCTTGGTTCTTAGTGGAGAGACTGGATGGTACTTCTCTCCATGATTTACATCATCTAACCGGTTTCTAACTCTAATTGAAGTGGAAAGTCGACTCAAGTTCCAGCTTTTATCCTGGAAGACCAGCTCTCACAGGGTATTCCGTGTAGGATCTATTGCACCGAGCCGAGGAGAATATCTGCCATATCGCTTGCCCAACGTTCGTCATGTCACGCAATTGATTCTAGCTCTCAACGGAAGACATTTCGTAGGTGTCTCTAAAGAATTGGGTGACTCGCCGAATGCCGTTGGCACCTCAAACTCCATCGTGGGTTATTCGATCCGGCTGGAAAACAACATGACGAAAAACACCCGGCTTGCTTTCGTGACCAATGGCATCGCGCTTCGTATGCTTGAAGGTGGCACTGGGCAAGATGGCCATGGAGCGGCGTTCGACGAGATCACTGTATGTTTTATTCTCCAAAGACTTACCGGAACTCACGAAGTTGCTAGCATATCATTGTTGATGAAGTATGGATTTGTCTTTTCCGCTTTAAGTCTCACATATAACATGTCTTCAGGTTCATGAGCGTACCATTGAATCGGACTTTCTTCTTATCGTACTCAAATCGATGATCCAGTCGCGGCCCAATCTACGGCAAGTTCCAAGTCAATCCAACCCTATCTGGAACTCATGGGTATTGCAGAGTGGTTCTGATGTCTGCCACGGTCGACTCTGAGAAGATCTCTCGATACTTCAATAATTGTCCGACTATCCACGTCCCAGGGCGTACATTCCCCGTACAAGTCAACTATCTTGAAGACGCCATGGATATGACGCGATGGACCGTTACCGAAAAGTCGCCATATGCACGCCGACGTATGGCTTACTGTCCCGATCATCTCCAATGCTAATGTTACACCCAAGCGCACGATACTTTCTACGCTGGTAAAGCCCGGCCCGACTGGTCGTTCGACGTTTCTCCCGACGACTCAGAAGATGAGGGTTCACCACAATCAGGAGAAAGAGTCAAGTTGGCCAAGACGTACTCGCCAAGTACCATTTCCAGCATCAAACTTTTCGACGAACGTCTCATCCCGTATGAACTCATCATCCGTCTGATGGAAGAGGTATGCTTCAACCCCGCATATCACCAATACTCCTCCGCAATTCTTGTCTTTATGCCTGGCATGGGCGAGATCCGACGCTTAAATGACATGATTGCCGAGCATCCTTCCTTCAACCAGGAGGATGACTTCCGAATCTACCCCCTGCACTCAACACTCTCGTCCGAGAATCAAAGCGCAGTGTTCGATATCCCACCTCCAGATGTGCGCAAGATTGTCATCGGTATGTCCTCCACTTCTCGCAGGGTTGTCTACAACTAAGACATGTACATTTTTAGCTACCAATATTGCTGAGACGGGTATCACCATACCGGACATCACCTGTGTTATCGACACAGGGAAACATAGGGAAATGAGGTTCGCGTCACTTCTGCTTCTTCAAAAAAGTAGAGTCTCAAGCTTTCCTCTAGATTTGACGAGAAGAGACAGACTAGCCGATTAGTTGAGACGTACGTTGCGAAAAGTAACGCTGCACAGCGACGTGGGCGTGCAGGGCGAGTCCAGGATGGCATCTGTTTCCATCTCTTCACCAAATTCAAACACGATAACCAAGTGAGCTTGGTGCGATCCCTAGGCGCACATCTCTGACAGCGTTCCAGATGATGGACAACCCCATACCAGAAATGATGAGATTAAGTCTATCAGACTTAGCCTTGCGCATCAAGATCATGAAGGTACATCTGGGCTCATCGATTGAGGACGTTCTTTCTCGTGCATTGGACCCGCCACTCTCGGTGAACATACAACGAGCGGTGTCCATGCTGGTTGAGGTGAGGCTATGTGATGTGCTGCTCAATGGAAGCTTATCGTTACATTTAGGTTGGGGCTCTGACGACAACCGAAGACATCACCGCAATGGGAAAATTACTGAGTGCACTGCCCACCAACGTCCACCTAGGAAAGTTTCTCCTCATATCTGTCTTGCTCCGATGCTTGGATCCCGCGTTGACCATTGCTGCGTCCTTGAACGCGAAATCGCCATTCTTGAATCCTATGGGACAAGAGGAAGAAGCAAAGCGAGCCAAGAATTCCTTCAGAATCGGTGGGTTCTTATGTGCAGGAATAATGTGCTCGCTGACTGACTTGGAGTGTTCCTAGACAACTCTGATTTTTTGACCATCCACAATGCGTATTCAACTTGGCGTAATGCATCGGCACATCCTGGCTACGTCAGGAAGTTTTGTCGCGAAAACTTCTTGAGCTATCAGGCAAGTACTGATCCCTCGTACTCGAGTCCTCTCTTGATGTTCCCTGTATATAGAATCTTCAGCAAATCGAAGAGCTCCGGCAGCAATTCTTGGGGTATCAACAAGTCTACCTTTTGTGAAGAACCCTTTCCTGACATTATGGCGACAGATACTTAATCGACTCGTCCTTTATCTCCGTCGACTCAAGCTTCGTTCGCGAACTGAATCGGTCTGTTCTGTTAACACTCCTGCATGTCAACCATGCTCATTCCGGTCTAGTGCCAGGTACGGAAGGAGTCAAACACGTTTTGTCCTCGTCCCCTCAGAACTCAATGCCAACTCTGGCAATATTGCTCTGGTCAACGCCGCGCTGGCTGCCGGTCTATATCCCAAGATACTCAATGTATCCCCGAACAATGAGATGAGGACGCTCTCTAACTCACAGCATGCCTTCTTCCATCCTTCATCCGTCAATTTCGGTAGGCGGCCCTTGGACTTGGGTGCAAAACATCTAGCCTATTTCACTCTAATGTGAGTCATCTCAATTCCTTCTTGTCTGCAACTCAAGCCGTGCAGGCATTCGAGAAAGCTGTACGCGTGGGAGACTGCGCCTGTCGACGAACTCGCGCTCTTGCTACTATGCGGAGACGTGGAATTCAAGGTGAGCCGCATCTGGTCGCTCACCGTCGGAATGCTGAACACAACATGTAGCTTCTCGCTGATATGGTAATCATTGACCGCAAGTTGCGATTCCGAGTGGCACCTAAGACCAATATCGCGCTCAAATACCTGCGCTCGCAACTGGATACCTTGCTTGGCTTGCAATTGCGTGGCAAGGTGCTCAACGAGAGTCATATTCTATGGAACGAGTTGGCAATGACTGTCTTGGGCAAAATTCCTGTAGGAGACGACAAGGAGCCGTCGATGTCTATAAAATAGATAATCTATAATAATTTGGTAAATGGCTGAAGAGCACGATAAGTATACGAGTTGAGTACATATCATCATAGACCAAGTCGCAAACGAGTGAGAAGGTCGTAAGCGTTCTGCGGAATCCAGTCATCATTCGTCCTCAGCTTCGGAAATGTACGTCTTCTTCTAAACACTTTATGAATCCATTTTGGGCTTCCCCAATCGCCCATTTCTGCTCAGGAGTAGCCGAGGAGAAGAAAGGCTCGACACAGACTTTGCCCATAGCCACATACAAATCCTCCAGTATCCACGTCAACCGCGGGCCTGTTAGTTCGATGGCGGGTTCAGAGTTGAACTCCAGTAGATGCACTTGGATCGTTGGGGCGTAGGTCACAAGCAGGTCGACACCGAATAGCTCAAAAGCATTGGGAAGGGCCTTGGAACTGTCAAATCGTGAGGAAGGGCGCCTCTGGAGATGCTCACCTGGAAGTGCACGGGATTCTGCAGTGCCGCCTTGAAGCTCTGGGCGAGGATGACTGTGATCTGGGTGACTATTTCCTTGACATCCTCCTTTGTCAATGATACATCATTGTCGACTCCGTCATTGCAGATGCGACACCCAACAAGTTCTTCGAGAAGGCGCACATTTGCCTCTCCGTGATCTTGCTGCAGAGATGTGTTGGTGATATGAGGAGAGAGATCCATTGGATCTCCGTCGTCGTTCGCCGCAGGGGGAGCATACGATGTGGCGGAGAACAAGGCAAGGATACGCTCGCACAGGAATACTTGTAAAGCGCCGGATGCGACACAATACGCTCTGAGGTGGAACTAGGGAGAACACGTGAATAACAGACGGTCGGGAAAGATGTGAATACCTTTCGGCCGTCGGGAATGGTTGGTATGATAGAGCCTTGGAGGGGCACTTCACCAGGATCGATAAGGAGTGGGTTGGAGAGGTATTCCTAGGTTGAGATGGCTCTTTACACTGACCAGGAGACGGCTAGAAATCAGAATTTTGTACCTGTATTACGAAGTGGCGAAGCTGGGATGTTACAACAGCGGTTCCGTCTTCGTTATCCTCTTCCTCCTCGTCTTCGTCCTCATTCCCATCGAATTCCTCGAAAATCTTTTCGAGATTCTCCCTGCTATTGAACAGTCTTATCCCGTTGCCTCGGTCCGCCATACCACTGTAAACAAGTCAACACCATACAGTCCTTTATGAGAAGAAGAAAATTGACGGCTTGAGGATCCACCATCGTGGATTGTTCGATTCTAAGTCGTGACCCAGTTCCCAAAGTTCGTCTGTCAACATTTCGTCGAGCTCGTCTGCGTACGAGATTTCGACTTCGTATGTTTGCGGGGAAGCAGCTTTCAAAGCAGACTGTGGATTTTTGGTAACATATGAATGTATAGTGCGTGACAGAAAGTGTTTTCTGGTAAGAGCTTTTCTGATAACGTAGCTCGAGGACAGAGCATTGTCCTGGTGTAGGAGGGTGAGTTCGTGATCTATTTCGTCGTAAGAGGACCACTGCAGAAGCGGCTGCTTGTCCTGTGGAAGGGTGGGCGAATCCTGAAGAATTAGTTCGTGGGAGAGCCTTGAGAGAGACTTTTCAACGAGTGAGTCTGTTAGCGGGGCGGCCGGCCAGGACTTGAAGACGGCAAGCGAGCGGGAGGCCATGGAGAGCGAGTCCTGCAGAGTAGATTCTTATCAGCAAATCAAAATCGTTGATCGGCGACCGGATACTTCCATCCCGGCCTGAATGATCGCACTCCGGTCCGTCGGGTTGCCCTCTGCTACGATGAGCTCGAACTATGTCTTTTCGCTCCAGCCGACGTTCACCCAGGGCCTGATTATGGGGCAGCTCTCTATCCTTCTTCTGCTGACTTTGATACTCAAATATCTGTTTCTGGACTCGACTGAGACGCCTTTCGAAACCTCATCATACCACCCTCGCGTGAACAGCGATACTCGACGGACCGCGCCTCGGCATGTACCTCAAGAGAGCGAAGATGATTCTCCGAATGTATCCGGGGAGTCTGCAGACTGGTTCAACGTTCTTTTCCAGCAGGTAAGGTGCACGCGTTTCTCTGACGTTCTCTCAAAATGAACTTTTGCGTCTACAGGTCGTGAATGTCTACCGGTCCAAGCTCAGGAACGACTTGAGTGGACAGGATGGCGATGAGGTAGCGCGTCAACGTGTCGAAGACTATGCAAACAGGATACGACCTACCGGATTTCTCGTCAGCTCGCTTTCTCCGTCCAGACCCACTGAGACGCTCAATGTTATCAGGATTACATCAAGGTGCATTCGGTTGACCTCGGGAACTCAGCGCCACGCCTCTACAATGCTCACAGTAAAACCCCAGAGGACGGGGATTCTCATGTACGCGGCAACTTTCGCGTCATGCTTCCCCACACTGATGCCAAATCATCTCAGGTCACTGAATTCTCGGTCGACTATGAAGATACCATCTCGGTCTCGTTATCTACATCCTATTTGTTCAACTATCCCATGGCATCATTCGCGCGCCTTCCCGTCTTTCTTACCATATCTTTATCTGTTTTCAAATCTTCAGTATGTCCATTCAACTGTCGAAAAGAACCTGTCTCACCGTCATCTCTAGCTCACCCTTACCCCACCAAATCCCTCCGCCCCAGTCCCAGAGATAGTCATATCCTTCTCCCCCAACTTTACTCTGGACCTTACGACTACTTCCCTTGTGGGAAGCAGGGCAAAGCTCGCCAACGTCCCCAAACTTCACGAACTCATTCAGCACCAGGTTCGACGCGTCTTTGCTGCGCGTGCGAAATGGCCAGTAGTTCTACCTGGTCTGGGTCGGGTCGCGGAGCCCATTGTACAAGAAATGAAGAAAGAGATGCAAGAGGTGCTAACATAGATGCTGATAATGCGGTATACGTTGTATTTCTAATCATAATCATACACCGAGCTCATCGAGCCAACTCGAGAGTTCAACAGCAGTACTTTCGCTTTCGATGGAGGGGACCGTGAAAGTATCTACTCCTGGATCTCTGGCGAGGCGATTTTTCTCCTTCAACGCCTGCATTTCTGCTGCTTCAGCAACGAGAGCTATAGGAAAGAGAGGTTCAAAGTTGAACTCCGGGAGTGGGCTACTGAGTATTGAGACGTCGGCGTTGGCAGGTGGCGGCGATAGAAGTATCATCGCAGTAGCAGGGTGCGATGATATATAGATCTGACTTATCAGTCCTGCGCACCGACGAGCAAAGATTACAGGAGGAAAAGTGGTCTGAGCCTCCTTCAGAGCAGTTACGAGTTCTTGGACAGCCTTCAATAGATCAATCAACACGAGCATGTCGACGTGACGAACCAGATTCGAAATATTCCATGAGGCGCAGGGAGTCCACCGGGGTTTCAGGAATGGAGATGTTCACATCCAAGCACATGAACCCTTGTTTGAGGAAATGAGCCATATGCGACATGCTTCTGAGGGCCGCCATAAGTCCAATTGCGTGTTAGGCAGACATGTGAAGACAGTACGGTTTCGAGGATGGATCCCATGACGTTGCAGACAGGAAGACGAGCGGTGTCGGGGCCAGACGTGGCGCCGACGAGGGCGGCTCTCTCAAGGTCGAGGTGTAGAGGTCTCTACATCGGCACGGACGACGAGGAAGGCGGCGCGCAAGTCTGATCATGGATGTTCGAACGGGCCGAGAATGGCAAAAGACCCGAAAAGTAAACTCGATCATTCTCATCTCTTTCCATCATGGCGTCTGTAGCCTCCAACATCGTTTTTGATGATATCTTCACCATAAGCTCCATTGACAAGGAGGGCAAAAAGTTTGACAGAGGTTAGACCTGCTGTCTTGCCTTTGTTTGTTGCCGGGGTCGTTGACACTCTTCAGTCTCACGATTGCAGGCCCACTCAAAGAACAACGATATGGACATGACGCTCGATTACAACACAGAGCTTTTCCACATCAAGAACGGCGACGCATTTTCAATGTCCCTCTCGACGTCTTTGTCGCGTAACCCCACCACAAACAACGCTGACGGCACAACTGAAGAAGACGAGCACATATGGCGACCGGATGGCAAAGGCGCAAGAGGAATAGAGGAGGATTACGACTATGTCATGTACGGCAAGGTATGTATCAGACTCTAGCGGGCACATCCTAGATCTAAATCGAACTCAGGTGTACAAATTCGATGGCGGCACAGCAGAAATAGTGTACGGCCATCCGCATACTCCGCCTTAGTCCCTACTCATTGCCATCCACAGCACTGCTTATGCCTCATTTGGTGGTCTCCTCATGTCTTTGACTGGCTCCTTCCGCCATATGACAAACATCGTGCTCGGAGACCCCATCTATCTTTTGATGCGATACTAGTCATTAGCTAAGTAAGTTATAAATGAAATAATACAGTCGAAAAAGGATATATGGTGGTGCTGTGAGTAGCTAAATAGCATGTGGATCATCATCAAGCCAATATGAAGCAAATGCAGAAACGAAACCATTATGTTGCCTTCAAACCCCGTAGCCTGTCAATCACATCGTTCATATCAGCCTCACGGGTCTTCTGCCCGCCGTCAAAGCCCCAGAACCTGCTCCGCGAAACTTTGACGTCGACTTGGACATCGGTGTCCATGTCCATTGGAGGAATGAAGGGCGGAGGCGGTACATATTCAATGTTTTGATACGCCACGCCGAAGAACCGCGATAGTTTCTCTGCTCGCCGCCGGCGGTCTCGGAAATCCGAGGTAAACGTCGGTTCAGATGTGCTATCCCCGTGAATATCCTTCTGACTGGCGTTCTTGCTCTGCGAGAAAGCCGTGAAAGTAGGTGTGGTGGGTGTAGATTCGAGGTCTTCAGTCGCGACAGAGAGCCGATTGACTGCCGTTCGACTGTCGTCCGATATATGTATCAGATCCGAGGGTGGGTCTTGCCCAAAAACCTGCGGGGGCGGAAAGTCAGGAAGGCGGTCATTGCGTGGAAGCAAAGTGTAAAGTACCTTTGCCATCTTGCGCGCGCGCTGGACGTTTGCCGACTTCTGTCGTAGGCTCATGTCCGAGTTTCCGCCAAAGTTGTCGTTGTATCTCGTGCGGAAATCAACTGACTCTTGTGAGGTTTCCTGACGCGCCTTCTTGCGTATGGCCATGGAGCGACTGCGCTTGGTCTGCGCCGACTTTGGCGCAGCCTCGCGTGAAAGGGGCAATGCATCTACACTCCGCCTGCGGGTGGCCGGACGAGGACTATGCAGTGCATCGGTGGGCGGCGGTGTAGCCGACGTGGCCGTGATGGGGTCCAGTGTAGCCAGCGCAAAGGACGGTTTAGCTTCTTGTGTGAGCGGTTGTACCATTGATGAACGTGTTGTCTCGCCCCCGTGATTTGCAGAACTTGATGTCGTCAATGGTAGGGAGGATTGACTCCCGTTGTCGAAAATTGATAGTGTGCCAGAGAGACGGCTTTCTGTAATCTGTGGCAGGGATGGCAGCTCGGGCGGCGATGTGATATCGGGCTGAGAAGGCCGCCGACGGGAGGAGTGCTTCGGGCCTGAATATGTGGATGTGGACGCTATCGAAGCCATGGAGGTGGACCTTTTGTGCAACGTGCTAGAAGGGGACCTCTTGTGTGCCGTCGTTGCTGGCACAACAGACTGCACAACAGCAGGAATGTCCCCGAACACTCTGCTCAACTTCCTCGCCTTCTTCAGCAACATAGCCTTTTCCTTCGCGTCTAGCTCGTTCTTCGTGGGTGGGACTGGCTCTCCGGATTGGGGCTCGTATGCGTTCATGTAGATGGGCGAAGGAAGCGATGACGAGCGCAGGGATGGAGTAGAATACCCGGCGAATGAGCTGTTTGGAGAAGAGTAGAACGATGCGGACGGATTCAAGGGAGAAGTTGGGGAACAAGGCGGTGATTGACTGCCAGAGTCGTTTGGCGCGCCTCCCAGTGATCGATGCAGGATAGAGGAAAGACGGCCGACACTGCTCCCGGTTCGGGATTTTGCTGACCGCATTTATGTACAGTCAGTGTACAGTGGTGATTGGTTGCTATAGTTTGGGATTGCAGGGTTGCTGTGCCGTCAAGCGTGGCACTCGGAACAAGGCGAAACAGGAGAGGGAGGCGAGGCAAAGCTGCTGTTCAGAGGCGCTGAGTGCAGGGAGTGGGCAAGGCAGGGAGCCCAGCAGCTAAAACTACGGCCATCAGGATACAGCACTATAAATATTTGCCGCGTAAGAATTGCGAATACGCGCGCCTGGTGGGGTAACGGATACCGGGATAGGGATTCAAATCCACTGATTGTGACGTATGTCATTAACCCCGGACGTTGTCAAGCCAACGCTACGCGCACTTGAAAGCACACGTGAACAGACTCTTCACATTCTTGGACTTGTTAGTCGCGATTGATCAGTACAATAAGTGTACACAATTATGCTCTACATTCTACGTTAGATGCATATAAACATAAGGATAGTGTCGTTACACAAGACTAGCGTTTTCGCGAGCAAATCGAATACCGATCGTCGACGGCAAGCGGACCAAAGACACGCGCTGAGCACAGCGAGTCTTGTTCCATTCCTCTGCCACATCCTCCGGAGCTTCCTGAGCTGTGTAGAACTTTTCGTGGGTCTGTACATCGTCGCTCGTCCGCGGGGAACGTCCTTCCGCTGACTTGGATGAGGATTCGGCGGATGCATCAATATCAGGGAACGGATAGGATGTCGGAAGAGCAGTGGGAGAATCAAAGATGCAATCCTGCAAGGGACTAGGAGATGATCCCCCGCCCACGGCTTCCGCCTCAGCTTCGGGATCGAAATCCAATGCAGAATGGAAGGAGTCACTAGTTGACTCTGGCCGATGAGTCGAAACCGGTGTCTCGTCGGTCGAGGGAGAGCTTGAATCGTTCTCCTCGTCATGAAACGAGACAGTCATTCTGGGAAGGCTGATAGCGCGAGGCAGTTGGCTCTGAAGTGTTGCAGTTGCTGCTTGCAGGGCAATTTGCTTGGTGCGATTCCAGTCCCGCCCCTCCGCAGACAAATCCTGCGCTAGGATATTTCGATGACAAGAGAGTTTGACTATCTCAAGACGCTCTTCCATGACGCGCTTGGATATACCCTGAACTGCGACAATCAGGCGGTCTCGAGTTTGCCGCTGGAATGGAGTGAGGATGGCTATGTTCCGGATGAAGCGTAGATCAGCATCGAGCTGAGTCTGTATGGTAGAGACCTTTGCATCCAAGTCATGAATCCTCGCCTGAATGATGTGGGAGCGTGACGGTAGACTTGACTCGCTCAGCGAAGACGAGGATCCAGAATCTGTAAAAGAAGATAGCTGCGCGTCAAAATCGACAGTCACAATGAGTCCATCCGTGCCCCAGCGTCCTGCAGCCAAATCCGCCTTGACCTGGTCAAAGGTCGCTTTGAACTGATCGGCGCCCTCTATCTCCGGAGCTGTTGGTACAAAATCTGAACTGTCCTCGTTGACACCGGTCTTTGGTTTCATGGGCGGCCTTATGTCGGAAGCGTCGGAAGGGTCCGGATCCCCAGAAAGCATCCCCATGAGCTCCAGCGACGCTCTACTGCCCCACTTGCGAACCTGTGGCGTTGACTGATTGGCATGCTGCAGATCATGCAGATGAGACGTAGCAGCGGCGACGCCAGTGAGCTCGACGTCTTTGCCCGACATGCCCAAAGGTCGCATGCGAATGCCGGCAGATTTGAAGGCACTGGCGTAATTGATACGCGAGATCCACTGATCAACCTCGCTGTTGTCACGGCCTTGAAGAAGGAACTCGCGTCCATCACCACTAACAAGACGAAACGTGTGAGGCTGCTGTTCCATGTCAGTAATTGTTTGGCTGTGAGGTGCGATACTCACTTTGTTGTAGGACGCGTCTACCACCGCAACTGCATCCTTCACCGTCAAGATCTCGTCAAACCGGAAACTCGAGTTGACTGCGAGTGATCCTCCATCGGCAGAGGATGGACGAGAGAAGGATGATCGGCTTTGTGCGGAAGCGATATCACGAGAAAACAAGAGATGGGACCCCGTAAGAATAACGTTGAATGGCTTCCACTTCTTGGACGTAGACCTCTTCCCACCCGCGAGAACCTCGTCCTTTCTACTCAGGATACCGGTCTTTGTTGCCCGCAGAGTCCACACTTCTCCTCCTCCGGCGGTTGTGGGACTATCGGGGAAACCGGCTAGACTTGGAAAACCACCTTGACTAGTCATGCCAAAGAATAGTGTGGAAGTTCGGTTGCTCTCTGAAGATACCGGTATAATAGCAGCTTTAGCAAAAGCTTGGCGTAGTTCATCATCGTCCCAAGTGCCAGAGAAGCCTCGCCAAGAAAAAGGATTAGCAGGCGGAATGTAGGTTTCGACTTCCACACGCAAAGGTGCTAGCAGGTCCTATGATCAAATGGGTTCAATTACTGCTGAATCGAGAGAAAGTGAAGAACGCACATTTGAGATCAAATAATACAAGTCCACCTTATTGCCTCGACCAAATAGTGAGGAAGCTGGAGGTAACGGACTAGTACTAGAAGTGTTTGCCGGCCCAGAACCGTTCGCATCTAGCGGATCCTCCACGTAGATGAATGGTGCAAAAACGATGTTGTCGTAGAAGCACTAGATACACAGATCAGAATGGTCGCCAAGACTGCGAGAAAGAGAACGCACGTCCAAGACTTCGGGAGGAACACCAGGCAGTCTAGTATTCTTGATGTAATCGGCCTTAGTCATTTTCCGTTTATTCGACTTATTGAACGCGTCGGTATGAAGCATTATAAGACTGAATGCAATGACGTATGGGTGGTCTGATAGCGAGGCGATCAGTGGATGCATCCGCGGAAGATGATTGACATACCATCGGAGGAGAACAGTGTCGGGTGACAAGCAACATATCGAGCCGCAAATGCTTCCATTACCCGGTCAATCTGCTGTGTCTCTCGCGGCAGTCCCACGTCCATCAAAAGTCGCCGAAGGGCCACATCCAGCGGGTCAGTCTTGAAATCGAACTCGGCGAAGTATGAGTGTAAGGCGGACGCATAGATACCATCCGAGCTACAAGTACAGTCAGATCAGATAATGATGAGATGGGCAGGTATTACCTTGTCGCAAGCACACCGGCAAGATCGCGTTTGCTAACGGCAGCACGAAGTCTTCCAAGATAATCCTCAGGGGTCTCGTCGACAGAAGGTTTGGGTGGGGTATTTGAGGGTTTAGCGAGGGACGGCCGAGGTGAATTGCGTGGGCTGGCAAGAGGTGAAGTGGTCGTTGGTGCGTCAACGAAGGCATGTGGCTGTAGGGAGGGTCCGGATGAAGAGAATAATGATAGAGACAAACGGTGCAATATAGGAGGATTGGTATTGGCGCGAGGTCTGTGTTGTACGGCGGGTGTGGTGAAAGATACATCTGCAGTGGATGTTCGGGGAGAAGAAGTCGATGATGCTGATGGGGTCGCAAGGAATAGGGAGCGCGCATTAGTCGCGTTGGGTGGGTCTGCGGTTGCTGGACGATTCCCTCGACGCAAAGGTGGCGATGGGGAGAGCATAGAAGCATCATCCACATGATGTGGTGCCTTCAGTCGCTCGGACTTGCTTCTAGACAGTCCTCGAGTATGTAGGTTGCGTGGAGATTGAGCGGGTGATGAAGATCTGGAAGGTGTCGAACTCGAATGCAAGTCTACCACGAATGGAGAGCCTGGTTGCACGGACGGAAGTGGGGTAAAAAGGATGGTATTGCCGGATGAAGACTGCAATGGCGGTGTGAAGTCGTTGGACGGCTTTTTACGCGTCCAGAAGGAAGCTCGGCGGGACAATGCCCTTGGGGGAGTTTCCAGCTCTGTATCTGGCGCCTTCGCCTTGCCCTTGGGATCGCTATTGAAATTGAGAAACGAAGTCGTGCTCATTGACAATCCTCTTGTCCTCCGACGTTGCTCGAACTTGCTTCCCTCCGGTGCATCTGCATCCGACGTTGGTCTGAGTTTCGTGGAACTCTTGACCCGCCTGGGCACTGGGCTGCCATGGTCTTTCCCAAGCGCAACGTTTGAAGGCGAGGCCAACGACGGCGAATTGCGAGGCAGACCGTGTGTCAGACCGATTCCAAGGACGGCATGTGCGAGTGTCGCCGTGGACGACTGTGAAGCCAGCATTGAGGACTCAGGAGACGGGAATAGCGACGGCAGCGTCGTCTCGTCCGCGATTTCCTGCAGCGAATCGCGCTGGGAGGATGGTGCGCTGTCGGTATCTGGGGGCGTCGGAGGCAGATCCTTCTCCACGAGCAACGGAGCATGTCGCGGCAGGACCGTCATTGAGGTCGAGGTCGAAGGCGGTGACGGCTGTACTGAAAGCGCCCGCTTCCGCCAATGCGGGACGCCGAAGAAATGAGTGGTAGTCGTTGTCGTCGTCGTTGTAGTCGTTGTGGTGTGCGCCGAGTAGAGCACTGGGGAGAATGACGAGGTGGTGTGCTCGTAGGGCGGCGGCGGTGCCGTGTGGTCCTCTTGGGGATCTCGTTTGAGCGGGAGGAATGAGGTCAATCGACGAGGGACCATGAATGTCGGGAACGATGGTGTATCGGGCAGAGTACAGCGGCCCGTCAGACGTGAGCTGGCCGCGTCTCGCCGCTGCTACTACGCTTTTGGGTAATCTGCAGCTCAGTGTCGTAACTCGCTTGCTCGCTGTGGTCGATGCTAGTGCGATATCGTAGAGGAAAGTCAAAGTCAAGCTCGGCACAAATACGCTGTGCCTGAAAGAAGGGCGCAGACACTTGTTGTGCTATGAATCGTGTGTGTCACTGTGTGATATCCCCGAGTCGGGTACAAGCTCCATACGGTACAAGATACTCATGCTGCGCATTATCATGCTCGAAAAATAGGACGGTACTCTACGCCTTGGCCTCCTTCCTCTTCTGCTTTTGTATCGTCTTTCTCTTCTCCTCAAGGTTTGTTTTCTGTTCAAAAAGGTGAGTGGCACGATCATAACTCCAGGGTAAAAACATACCTCAGCAACACGTTTCTGCTGACTATGTTTGACCTTCTCATACAACTTCTTCTGCCGTTTGCTCATCATCATCTTGTTCATGTCCTCCTCCGCCACGTCCACCGAATTGTCACTCTTCTTCTGTTTCGACACCTTGTCGACCTGCTTCTCAAAGGTAGCAGGATCCACACCTGCCACCTCTGCCGCCAGCTCCGCTGCCCGAAGAGAAGAGTCCTCTTGCTGAGCGGCGTTCGCCACAGCCTCGATGGCCATCTCGACAATGCTGTCCTTCTCCAGACCTTCTTCTTCCTCATCGGACACGTCCTCTTCCATTGCCTCATCAGCAGCGGCAGCGGGGTTGTATGCACCCTCGTAATATTCACCGAAGGGACTGAGATGGGGCGGTAGTGACTTGCCCTGTCCGTAGTCGTCCTCCAGGAGAATCTTCCCAGCATTTATACAGTCAACAACCCACTGCGGCTGCACGTATTTTCTTGACAAGCGCCGTCTCCGGTCCTCCTCCGACTCTTCAGTGGGCTCAACAAGAGGCCGGTCGATGATTACGTGCGTAATAGCGTCGTCGTTCGAGGTATATGGCGATCCGCTGCCGGACGAATCCTCCCAGCCTATCCGACCGCCGAACGACCGAACAAGGAACTCGAAGATTGGCCGTGATGTCTCTCGTGAGAGGAAGAACGTGCATGATGAGAAGAGGTTTGTCGATATTGAGGAAGGAAGGGATTCCAAGGTTTTGAGAGTTGGTAATGACGCAGCCTCGGTGGTCGCAGAAGTGCGGGGAACAAACTCTTCGTCCTCCGCCTCGACAGCGGACTCTGGTTGAGCCATCTCCACGTCCTGAGTCGAAGCATCGTTTAAGGCAATGTCTTTGATCGTTTGTCGGACATCCTTGGTCGTGACCTTGCGACCTTCAACATCCACAATTTTCACCGGAAGAGAGTCGCCAGGCTTGGCGGCCTCCTGTAAGTTGAAAGCGCCGACACCAGCACCGCCATCGTACTTCTTCATGTCCAATGGTGGAGGATAAACGAGGCTAGAGTCGGTATATAGCTTGAACAAGACGAAACCGAGCAGGGTCTGGTACAGCTCCAGGAAAGTCAACATAACGCGCACGTCGACATCTGTTGGTATCTGCAGAACGATCAGAACCATTGCGACTCGGAGGGCAGAGCTTTACTAACGTTTTGGGTGAACTGGTAGGGTACGAGCCATGTCACTGTCTGATCTAGAACCTCGGCCTGGTAATAGACACCTTTTATTGACAAGAACGATTTGCGCAAGCACTTGGATCGCATGATGTATAGCTGCCATTCGGCCGCAAGCCGAGAGCAATTTTCGATGAGGGAAGGGGGGATTCGAGGATTTGAGGGTAGAGTAGAGAAGAGGAATATCATGCAGAGGGCGTCATCTATGTCGCGGATAGCGTCTGTGAATGTTGGGTAGCTAAACGTGCATGAGACCCGGAAGTTCGTAAGATTTGATGTGTGCACTCACCGCTCCTTTATGATGTGGTCCAGCTTGTACACTGGCTTGTTTTCCTCCAGGTTCTTGGCGTCTCCCCACTCTCCTCTTCCCAGCGCGCGGGACAGCTTTTTGGCGAAGGCTTTATGCTCCCTCAGCTTCTTGAGGACGGGTTCATGAGCGAGAAAAGCGATGTCTTTGGCGTAGTAGAAGGATGTCGGTGCGGAAGACCCCTTGTTGGCCTTTTTGCGACTGTGTGGCTCACGGGGGAATATACCTACGATTCATATAAGCCTTTAGGCGATAAACGTTGCTGCTATAAGATCACCTTTTAAGATACAGAGCCGCCGGAAGTCTGCCAAAGAGCATTGCAGCTTTTTGACGGCCGCAGAGCGGGTCACATAGGCCTTGGCGGCGCCGGCTTTGCCTTTCTGACGTAGACGACCCATAGAGATAGAGGAAAGAAAAGTTGAGGAAGAGTGATCGAAGGAAAGCTGAAAATCTCAAATCTTTCTCGCCCGAAAAGGAAGTCGGCTCTTTCACCAACGACACGATGAGGCAAGCCCTCGTTTCACTGGCCTTGGCCGTCTGATCACTTATCATGCGCCGTTTTCAGTCAATATGTTCACGTTCCGAAATCCGAGCTAGACGAGGCTCAGCTCCGGCAGCTGGAGGAGCACGAAATCTCCCAGGGCCCTCTCTCTGTCCTCCAACAGGCCGTCAGGAACCACGCCCAGGTCTTGATATCGCTACGGAACGACAAAAAGCTACTTGCTCGCGTGAAGGCATTTGACAGACACTCTAACATGGTGTGTGGACTGCTGTATCGATCAAGCTTAACATAACGTTGCCGTGTTGCAGGTCTTGGAAAATGTCAAGGAGGAAAGTCTCGCGTTTTGTGATGGTAATCACTCGACTCAACCATTTCTAGATGTGGACTGAGATTCCGAAGGGCAAGAACAAGAAGCCTGTGAATAAGGACAGGTTCATCAGCAAGATGTTCTTACGGTACGCTGCACGAGACGGTCTTCTTGCCATACATGCTCACTCGTACATTCAGTGGTGACTCTGTTATTCTCAGTAAGTCACAAGCCTTCTGCTTTGTTATCCTTGATCTCATGGCTTGTAGTTCTCAGGAATCAAGCGTAACTTTGCTGTTACGCATGTCGATACCTCTGCTGTAAAATCATCTTCGACGACCAATTATAATCGCCTCTGTATCTCCCCGCTGTTGCGCCATACGTCTGGTTCAGCCGTACAGGGTAGTGTATAGGCTGGCAGTGTATCATCGCACTTTTCCGTTGAGATATGCAGTACGTCAATAGTACGTACATATTCCACGTCCGATACTGTGGCGTGCCGTCGTAGCAGTGTCAACTTTCCGCATCCTTCTAGCGTCCTGGGAATATCTGCTTGAGATCCCGCCGTCCGTGCTGAATGAGTTCCTCAATTCTGCTCTGCACAACATGAGGCGCAGCAATGCGGACGGATGAACGGATGACCTACGACGTCAGTTACATATCTGTTCCTCTCAATCTCGCTTCGGACCCATGTAATGGTCTCTCTGCGAGTATCTTGGTCGGCGATAGCTGTAATGGAGGTTAGAATGTAGAATAGGCGAATTGCATCTTGCTCGCCTTGAGAGGCCCGGATTGCCTGTCGGTACAGGGCCAGCGTCTTCTGGCGCAGCAAGAAGTGTTTGAGCGTCGGCTGGAACATATTAATCCAGGTTTTGGTGGGCAGCTTTGTACATTCCCGGTCAGAGTGAAAGGGCAAGACCAAGTCGAAGTAGTATTTGATCGCCTGAGCCTTTTCTTCTCCGACTTGTCACCATCCTTACCTGCTCTTCCCAACGGCCTTCCCGCCGCCATGTCTGCTACCGACAGCGATAATTCCCAGCCCGACCCCACTCCCACTGACGAGCTCGATGCTCCCGCCAGCGACCATCCCGCCGACCAGGACACCGACGAAGCGCCAGAAAATGACCCGCAAGTCCCACCGTCGCCACGTCCACTGAGGATCTACACTCGAGGACAGTTACTTGACTTGCTCAAATCCCCGTTGGTTGCACTGCCGCCGAACATGCCTGAGCTCAAGGACTGGTTTGGGTGCGTTGTCAACTGCTATTTCCCGACATTGCACCTCATGGGAGGCTAGTATCGAAAATGAACAAAACATGAATAAAAAGGATCATGAGGCTACCCCACCCAACAGCGCTCGGGAACGCAGGTGCGTACTCAGTCTCTCTGTCGTCCGCCTCAGTATTCATTCCTGTTCAAGATTCAGGAGGGACATGGACGATGGCGGCATGTCTTGTTGGCTCTTATCTTGCGCTTCTTCCTCACTGCTACCTCAGAAACGTCGGCTCGGCCCTCCTACCGCACCGCCCTCGCGCAGCCTTCGCAAATGGGCAACTTCAAACACCAATCGTTACGTGACCGAGACGGGGAAAAAGACAGAGATCTTAGGGACAAGGAAGGCCAGGAAAGACTGCGAAATGTATGTATTTTGTCCTATCTGCTCTTGAACTCGATCTGTATCTCATATCGCACCCGCCAGCTATCCGACAAATTTGACCGTGACCGCCTGGCATTACCACTTGCTAATCTCAGAAACAAGGACCGTGAGGCAGGCACAACCCGTGCCACAGCGGGCAATCAGCTGAACGGTGCGAACACGCGTCGGACGGAGGCGCGGGAGAACGGTAAGAAGAAGGTGGAAGCCGCTGATGATTGGAGGCGAGGTACGTGACCGTCCTCTAAAGGCACCTCTGTCGTTACTGATTGTCATTGCGCAGGAGGTGAGGCGCGACGTATGACCTCTCTTCGGAATTACTAGGCCGACATACTGACCATCCATTGTAGGTGGCGATCGCGAAGACCGCGATAGACCCCGTTCACGTTCACGGCCACGCCGAGATCCCTCATCCAAACGTGGCGAACGTCGAGACAGGGATGACGACCGTCGAGACCGTGATGGGGACGGGGACGATCCAAGACGCTGGAGGGATGACGGCAGACGCGACGAACGCGTAGCTGCTCGAAGGGACCGTGAACACAAGGAACGCTGGCCAGCAGGCGACGATCGAGATGCACGGACTAAACGACCTGCGCCACGAGAGAAGAAATCAGGAGAAGACGGCAAGGATGCAAGTGAACGCAGGGCCGACCGCGAGAAGGAGAAGGAACCCGCCTGGATGGACACTTACGTTCCTTCGCCTGCCTCGTCCGGCATTTTGGGTGGAAAAGGCGCGGAGGGTGAGCTGGATGGCATCCAAGCTTGGAAGAAGGACATGAAGGAGAAGGAGCAGCGTGCCGCGTCTGAAGCTGTTGAGGTCGCGCCCGAACCTAGGACCGATAAACATCTGGACGAGATACAGATGTTCAAGATGCTCATGAAGCGGGATCAGGAGCAGAAGAAGGGTCCCGAAGACGGCGAAAGCTCACCATCTTCAGGTAATCGTCCCCTTCGCCACTCAACGGCAACCACTAAATTCTTCTCTAAAGTCCCCAAATCCGCTGGTCCTCTACTTGGTAGTAAGGAAAGCGCGCCACCTTCGGCAGCCCCCGAAGCGCCGGCACCTCCAGTCTTCTCGTCGGACGAACGGACGAAACCAACCGAAGAACGTACTTTGTCCTCAGCACTCAATCAGATGACCGTTAATGATGCTGATACCCCGGCACCCTCATCTACATCTTTCAATCCTCCCCCAGGCCCTCGTCTGTTGGCACTGGGACGCGCGCCGGCTAAGCCAAACCATATCGGCAATGCGCCACCCTCATCTTCCGCATCGTCCACCATCAAACGACCACCGCCTCAATCACTGACTCTCAGTGGTGCCCTCCCGCCACTTGACATTGCAGAGAGGACAACATTCTCTCCCTTCGAAGAGCAACGCGATGCAACTCCCTTCGGTCTATCACAACCTCGCACTGCGGCATCCCAAGAATCGAATTGGAACGATCTTACAGATCCAGGCATGGTCAAAGGTAGTCGCTTTGCCAAATTTTTCGTTGATGGCAAAGCGAAAGAGGCACCGACTCCCAAGATGCAGCCCCCATCGGTCATCTCCCCGCCCATCTCGGCTCCCCGTCCTGAACAGCACATTGGCTACCAACAAACTGAACGTACAGTTGATGACATGTTTACCTCAATGCTCAACAACACGGCCCAGGTATGTTTGATCGTCCTTTCCTCCTTGCAGTATCTCATCGGTACTCTAGCAGCGTCCACCTCCGACACATCCTCCCAGTTCTGCACCATCTGGTAACGCGAACCATCTGAGCCATCAGCAGATCCAGAGTCAACTTCACTTGTTGCAGCAGCAGCACCAGCAGCAACAACAGCAACACCACCAACAATCACAGTTGCATCACATTCAACCGACCCATCGGGTAGATACAATCTACGAGAATCGGCTTGATAATCGCAACTTCATGCCGGATAACCTGGTACCAGGCCTGCGATCCGCGCCACCTCCAAGGAACCGCGAGAACGGCGGACTATTTTCAGATCCTCTTGACGAGGTCATCCATCTCAACGCTCAACGCCCACCACCGCCACCTCTCCACCGGGGACTTGATCCCATTTATCCCTCTGGCTTACCGTCTTATGGCTCTCAGCAGCCTGGCCGAGGTGGAGGTATACCCGTTCAACACTTCCGTGGCGGTCCCTCCCCCATCGGTAATCAGAATGGTTTGGGCCAGAGAATTCCTCCTGGGCTCGCCAACCTCGGTGTCCGCCCACCCCATGACCCCTCCCAATTTTCAGGCATACCTGGCCTGAACTCCGCGGCGCTGCATGGTGGCCCTATAAACGCTCAATCATCCTACAACAATTATTCCTCTATGGGCCCTGGGTACAACAACGGTCCGCCCCGCGGTCTTCCGCCCCCTCAGCTCTCCAATAGTCTCGCACAACATCAGCTATCTGGGCTTGGGCATCAGAATCTTATGGATCTGAACATCCGGTCTCACAACGTCAATCCAGGGAATATGTTAAACGTCGGGGCTCCTCTAAACCCGGGGCGTGGTATGGGCGGTAGCGGGTTCCCTAACCATGCACAACCGTCCCTTCATTCCATGCGCCAGCCCGGGCAGCAACAGCACCCACAACAAATATCCTCACACATGGGTATGATGCCGCCACCGCCGCATATGCCCCAGGATGCCAACTCCGCCAATCTCATGGCTCTGCTTTTGGGTCGCAGAGAGTAGTCACTTTGCACTTCTTGCTCGCATGCTGGATTTTCGCGCCATCTGTGACCCATTTCGTTTTCCAGTAGCCATTTTTCGCGCAGACGAACGAAACACTCTGTCGTTTCTTCACAGCTGTATTGTATCTTTAATGCCACGCATGGTCTATCGCTCAATGTCATTTCGACATTGGCGGGCCTGGAATTATGTTACGACTGTCCTCGAGGTGGTAGCTATCTTTCTCCCTGAAACCCTATACTATGTCGATGGAAAGTTTCTTCGACGCGATGTCAGGTATGTATGAACACGATGTAAGGCCTGCGTGAGCTTGCATCTTGAGGATGGATGGAGGACAAAGCAAAACATTTCCAAATGGGTGTCCTTAACACGATGCAAAGTTCTCTGCATGAACTCGTCCTTCGCCTGGAAAGCTATTCCACATGCTTAGACAACGACAAAGCAAACGTCTTCCCCTGGTTTCGTCAACACGATGGAGTGGATCTTACGATCTTCCAACTAGGGTGTTTGAATTGAGAGCGGCGACGGCGTGGAATCTGGATATACACCACACAAATCCAAACTCCTACCAGGGCACGGACGATCTTCGCGCGTAAATTGCTGCGAGTCCTTGGGAGATCCCTCTTCTAATAGCAACTTTTCAGTCTTGTTGACCTCGAAAGAAGCTTCG
The DNA here is from genome assembly GCA_019915135.1 of Strobilurus pachycystidiatus. Classification (NCBI taxonomy): domain Eukaryota; kingdom Fungi; phylum Basidiomycota; class Agaricomycetes; order Agaricales; family Physalacriaceae; genus Strobilurus; species Strobilurus pachycystidiatus. Next base: position 2,138,758 of record JAHLMK010000008.1, on the reverse strand, counting down.
TGTAAGAATCGAAGTCTTTGATGACGGATTGACGCTCTTCATATTGTCCTCCCTGTGCGACCGGTCTATATACATCGCGAAGAACGCACCGGCTACTTTTCCTTGCGTAAAATAGGTACAATAGTCGTATGGGCCAGCGCCATTCCGTGGCAGCGGATTCTGATTGCGCGCATGGGTAAAACACATCTGACCTTCAATTCAGTGGCTCGCTTCTCACTTTGTGTGAGTCCGAGGCGAGTGATCTATCTTACATACTACACTTGAGTGCGCCGAAAAGCACCCAGCTTGACATACACGTCTTTGAAGATTCCCTATACATTTGTACCTGGAGGATCGCATGATGAGTTCTTGTCAGAATCAACAGTACTGTACATAAACGAACAGACTCCCATGCCAGAGAACCCCATGACTTCCTCGGGAGAACCGACTGCAGTACTAGACAGTATTCGGGGCGGATAGGTGCAATCTTGAATAAAGTTGACATGTATCATGTACTACTCCAAGGGAGCTATTCGGAACCTTGACCTTGACACAAGACTTGGGACAGACATAAGCATCGCGGGAATGAAGGCCTCTTTACGATCATGAGCGCAGGGACAGTAGATGTTTGAAATGGTATTGCATACGTGAGATGTTCAAATGAAAGACTTGAGTAAATGTTCTTTGTTAAGGGTGATGGGAGATAAGAGGGTGGCTTGCGGTAGACTGATGGAGAGTGTCCAAGAGTCCACGCTCCCGAGGGACGATGAGAGCAGAGCCCTGATCAGACCCAGAAAAACAGCTAAGTAGGTTGGACAGGGCGTCTAGAGCAGCGAAGAATCAGCGAGCGGCGTCGTATTGTCGAATTAGTAGACGAATATGTAGCCAAGTCGACACGAAGGGGAATTGAGTCCCCGGTTTGCATTGATTTTACGTGAGGGAGGAGGAAGATGAAGCCATTTCGAGACAAGGGAGTTGCGGCTTACCTAAAAACCGAGGCGTTTTGGACAGGCTGGTCCGTCGAAGCCACTGCCTGCAGGCATGGAACGTGGACTTTATTCAGGAGAAGAATGAAAGGCCTATCGCCGAGCAGGCATACCGCCCCGAAGTTACCCTGAGGAGTGAGGCATCTCAGCGGAACACGCCTTGAACACGCCCACCTAGAAAAAGATCAGGCCAAGTAGCCGACTCAACTTTTCCTTCCCGCCATCTTTCGCTGTCGTGCACTGTGCTCCACGAGTACTGACGCACCGACATCAACCTGGCAGCACACCCTCTTACACTCTCCTGCGCTAGCGGTCAGCGCACCTAATCGTCGATACCTTGTTCTTTGCGTGAACAAGGAGCCTACTACCGACACTCCCACTTACCGCAGTCACTCTTTTTTCCCTTCTGGTTCCCACTGGTCTATATCGTATACATCTTACCCTAATTGGACCGCCTCCTTGGTCAACATTCCTTCCAGCACTGGTGCGTCCACACGAGACGTGTGTTTCAGCCACAAAGCTGACGAGGCGTGCAGATTCGACAATAACAGTCGCATCACAGTGGTGAGCGGTGCGCGCTTTCTGGGGCTGGACGCTGTACTGACGATGGACGCACAGAAACAGTATTATTCGAGGTGAGCATTGTCGTGGCTACGTCATATCTCGAGCACGCTACAAAACGTGGGGGCGTGGGAAGCTCACCGCGGGCCGGGTCGCCTTGATGTGCACGCGGTTGGACTGGCTGGAATGGAAGTGGCTGGGCTGCATATCAGTCGGTGGCGTCGGGCACTGCCCGCTGGTCGTTATGGCAGAGAATGCAGACGGATCCATGACACTGCCAGGACTCAATGGCACGCTGCCCAAGCATACAGCGAAGATGCAGGGCTTGATCTGGATGATTGGGCGCTGATAACCGGTGGACCCCAGACATCGCCGGGCCCTTTCCCTGTCAGATTTGATGCTGGCAGATTTGTTTTATATTCCCCACTGCCTCCTTCTCTTTCTCATCGTCGTCGTCAACGACACGCTTCCCTTTTTCCATTTTTCACGACTCTGGATGCTGACCACGACCTTTCTTGTGCAGTGCAAACATCCCCAGCACTTTTAGGCACACTCTTCACTGACGTTGTTGCCCCGCACTGCATCCATTGCAATCTCCCTCTCGTGAGTACTTGTCGCGTCAATCTTCTTAGTTTATCGTGGATGGAGTCAGCGAATTTGTTGTCCGTGTTTACATCGCGTGGCGGGGTATGCCAACCGTATTTGGCACACAAGTTGTCTGACATTCCTCTTGTTCGAACCGTCACCTTCTCGGGCGTGTATGGTGTCGACAGCCGTGCTTCCTACATCGCCCTGCATAGATTACTCTGCATAGACGACTGACGACCGCCTTTTTTCTTTTTATCTTGGCTCTCTCTCTTTCTCTCTCTCCATGTCGTCTTCACGCGCTTACCCGTTCTCTCCCGCGCCTGCTAGTCACCCTCTCGAACTTCCATCCATCTCAGCTCTCGCAGAAATGAAGGAGACCTCCACTAGGCAACCTCGCCAATCTCTTGTCTACCCAAAGAAACGCCCGTCTCCTCACGGCGTGTCCAAGAAAGCGACTCCATCTCGACAGTCTCCGCGGTCAACCAGAACGGCGATCGCACTGCTTCAACAGCGCGATTCACAGGCTCTCGCCCTTCGGCCGGAAGGGCTTTTCGTGGAAGATGAATACCGTGACGACATTCGGTGCTATATGCATCAGATGGAGGTACATATCTCTTCACACAGACCTACACGAACTCGAACTAAACATCTTCTCCATCCTAGTTGTGCACAATGTCATCTATGCAGTCGATGGACCAGCAGCCCGAAATCCGATGGCACATGCGTCCCTGTCTCGTCGACTTTCTCGTGGAAGTCCACTTCAGCTTCCGACTTCGGCCAGAGACCTTGTACCTCGCCCTCAACATCATCGATCGCTATGTTTCACGACGCATAGTCTACGTCAAACATTACCAACTTGTCGGTTGCGCTGCACTCTGGATTGCGGCGAAATTTGAAGATGCGAAAGACCGCGTTCCGACGGTGCAGGATCTTGTCCAAATGTGCCACGACACATACGAGGAATCCGCCTTCATTCAGATGGAGGGTCACGTTCTGTCTACCATCCAGTGGACCATCGGACATCCTACTGCGGAGGCTTGGCTTCGTCTCATGTGTTGCGGTCCGTGCTTGGAGGACCCGAAGGTTCAACATGTCGCGCGTTTTCTCATGGAAATAACTCTGTTCTACCGCGAATTCTGCAAATTTGTCCCTTCCTGTATCGCCTTGGCCTCCTTGACCCTGGCGCGATATCTTTGTGGAAAGCCGCGTCGGACATGGGAAGAGACCGACGAATGTCTGGACGTTGTCGAGCTCCTTGATGATCGCTTGTCGAAGCACGTCAACGAGCTTTCAGAGACGCTTGTGAAGAAGTACTCCTACGCCTTCTACTCCAAAGCGGCGACCTTCGTGATCCATTACTACCTCCAAGGCGGTCATTTCTGCCAACAGTCCTCTAACCCCTTCCCTGTCACCCCCACCCGCAACTCGACAGCATCCGCCATGAGCACTCCTATGAGCACGTCGACATCCGCCTCGGATATGTCAGATGATTTCCCACTCACTCCGTCGACTCCCGCTATCTTGTCCAGCGAGCCTTACATATCATCAGTTGACATGTGCGAGATTGACAAGGAGAACATACCTTCCACTGTGGAGCATTTGCATGCAAAGCAGATGGAGGTGGCTCCAGAATATCTCCCACACGACTTTGTAACCTTTGGGCGCCCCGCCCTCCGCGATCGCAACGTATCCCCGCGATTCTCTTTCTCATAACATTCCAAAATCGCCCACCACCGCCACCACTTGTATTCTCGCATCATCGACATCGTCTCCCCGTGTTCACAAAAGTTCTCAATACAGCAAAATGTAATACCACACACGTCGTTTGCATCCGACACTCGCAATCTTCACTGTTTCTATCATATCATCATATGCATCCACTTTCCCTTGCAATTGTTTCCACCATCATTATCATCATCCCCGCATCTGCATTCATCCATCGCTATCGCCTGTCGGCAGGCGCACGATTTACAGGGAGGCCACAGGACTTGGTGCTGAGAGGCACCACCTTGCTTGTCCGCTCACATTTCCGCCACATTTACTTGTGGACGACGTTTGCGGATTGCGCCACCCTTGCCGATCTCGTGCCCTGCCTTCTTTTTTTTCTCGTTTTACTTTTGACCTCATGCGCTCGACTACCACCATCCCTTCCTTCTCCCCTTCAATTCATTCATTGTCGATTACGCGCGTTAAAGCGTGAATACACCTTCTTGATTGTGATATATTATTCCTTCAATTTATATGTCCTCGTTGTTGGAAACAAACATATCTGGGGCTGTCCTCACTAGACTTGTTGTTAAGTACTGTATCACCCTTCACGTTCTCTGTACATAATTGCGCCTCCTCTGGCATACTGTCTCCTTCATTTTAACACACACACACACCGGACTGTTGCAATACTCGTTCCTTCATCGACAAGCAATCTGTTGTTTCAAGCACTCGACAATATTTATGTATTTATACCTCTCAACAATCGTTCAGATCCATTTGCAGAACCATGTGTGCGCCAAGTTACAATTTGATTTTCAGTCGGTACAGTATAACAATACACTTCTTTCGTTCCCCACCGACTCTAGCGTCAAGAGGTATCTATCTACTCAAGAGCCCAAGAGTCGCCAACCTGCTTGATACCCACGGGGCGTTTCTCATCCAAACTTATGCGGCCGGCATTGAGTATGGCTGTAGTGAGCACCGTGTTTTGGATCGTGGGCAGACCGTGGAAGTCGTAGTCCTCTGGCTTGGTGAGTCCAGCGTTGACACTCCGCGAAGCATCGATGAACTTTTCGATCGAGACGTATCCGTAGCCGCGCTGACCGTCGAAGTGACCGCTCTCTGAGGGAGAGTATTTCATGCTACGGAGGGCGTCAGTACACGCACCTACACCCCAGAAGCAGCGAAGGACATACTAGAAGGGGTTGTACCAGGCCTTGCCGCTCTCGTCGGTGGTCACGTCGTAGCCACGGTGGGCCTGGTCCAGGTTGATGTCGCCCTTCTCGCCCATGTAGTACCAGTGCTGAGCAGAGTGCACACCAGCCTTGAGGGGTGCGGTCCAGCTGGCAGTGTAGACACCAGTGCCCTTGTGCTTGGGGCTCTTCGTTGATTGCCAGTCAACGAGAAGCGTGATGGTATCTTCAGTTTGGGGTACACAGTTGTAGGGCTCGCTGGTCGCGATACCAGTGGCGGCGCTAGCAACGACGCGTGTCGGGATGGCAATGTCTTGTAAGATCCAGCAGCAAATATCGATGTGGTGGGAAGAGAGGTAATAACTAGGCGACGCGGTCAATAACGAGCAATTGAGTCGGTGGAATCATAAGAACCTGATATCGGAGTCTTTGCCAGCCCATGCACGGAAAGTCTCCAATTGGCTCTTAGGTTGGCTCATCCACGCATTGAAGAAGTTGAATTCGCCGAGAGCCTTGGCTTTGGCGCGGGCATCGCTGTAGGCCGGGTCGAAGCTAAGCAGGTGATCAGTGAGCCGTACCATCGCATAACGACGAGATACGTACCGCTTGTGGTGCTCAACCATGCAGACAACGTTGTGCTTTTTGGCAGCCTCAATGAGCTTGACATGATCGGAGAGGGTCTGCACAGCAGGCTTCGTGACGAGGACGTGTATACCGCGTTCGATCGCGTACATGCAGATCTCGAAATGGGTGGCTGAGGGAGAATCAGACAAAAAGGACGACGGCCGGCACAACGAAGGACTCACGATCAGGTGTAAACACAATGATAGCATCTCCAGCCTTCAGCTTGTCGATAGCAGTTATGTCTAAGCAGAATCTTAGAAACGGTCGGATGCTCTCATCCCTGGAAATGTACTTACAGGCCTTGGGGTCTACCTGGTTCTCCTCGGGGAATGAATCAAAGCTGAATTATAGGTGAGATGCGTGGTACGTGTTTTTGTGAATGACCTACGAGAGATCCATGTCCTTGTAAACGCCACCAATGTTCTCGTCCAGGTGCTGCCTGATAGCAGGGAACTTTCCACCACTGACACCAACCATGCCAAGCTTGTCGACCTTGCCCAGCCGGCGAAGGTCGAATAATGTCAGGCCGACAACCTGAGCCAGACATATCAGATATCATTGAGAGTGCAGACTGAAAGAGTGAGAACATACACCGATCTTCGAGGGAGTTAGCACGAGAAGTTGGATCGGAGGATGCAATGCAAACGCACCTTCTTGTCAGACTTGGATGCGCCAGATCCAGTCCATCCAGTGGTGTACTCGCCCTTCCAGAGAGTTAAAGCAGATCCTCGATAGATTGATTGATCAACATACAGTACCACCTAGTGGACGACGATGTCAGTGAGAGGTTCATAGGATTCAGAGCGACGTACACATAAGGACGTTCAGCTTCTGTAGGTTAGACATTTCGTGGGGTGGGAGAATGAATCTGTGGTCGAGAGAAGCGGGGTTTTATAGATCCTTCATCGGATGGGAGGGGCAGATTCGGACCGGATGCAACGGGCCGACGGGACGACTTACCCCGGGGGGTTCCCCCATGGTGGGGTCGACGCGTCAAATGGAAAAAGGTTGGCGCGCAGGATGCCAACAATGAGACTACCTTGTAGGTTTGACACAGTTCAGTGAGATTATGGTACTTACCGGTAGAGCTCGGGATCAATTCTAGAGGACGGTATCCGCAGGCTCAGCTTTGGCTTGTAACATTGATTGCCCCGCGCACAGATAAAGGTTGATGGTGGGCTGTTGTAGTGGCTACTTGGCACTTGTGTGTGTGTTCCGTGGTCTGGCTGTGCTGCAACGTTGCAACCTGGAGGCGACACAGCCTTCAGGATCTGCACGCCATCAAAATGCGTCATGCACGGTTGCCACGTGCAAAAACATTTGCTCCACTTGCAATTGCCTTTCACTTCTTGATTGACGCTACTCACTCTCCTCTTATTCTTTGACGAACCAGATACCCACTGCGCCTCTTCCCCCATTCACAGCCTGGCGCCATGCCGTCCAACTCCAGTTCACCGCCGGAAGCTTCGTTCACGCCGAGACGCGAGTTCATCCGTGAACAGAAACTTGCAAACACCTTTTCTCTTTTCGCGATCGCAGGTGAGTACATTCCGCGGACAAACTCCTATGTTCAACGTTCATCACCCGACTCAGGTTCAAACTGCCTCCGACTCTATTCCTTTCCCCTTCCCGTAATCGTACAGCTACGCCGCTTCTTCGACCAAGCCAAACTCATCGCTGGCTTTCGCGAGGACGTCACCAACAATTTTTGCGAATTCATGCTCGACGGCAGGCCGTGGAACAGCCCGAAAAGCGTAGCGACCGAGCGACTGCTAATCGAGATCCTGGCTATTTTCTATCTACATGGCTATACATATCTCTCCACCATTGACTATGGCCGCGAGCCTGATGATCGCCTTGTCATGACTTTTTCCAAATCTACCGGACGCTCTGACTCTCCTGCCTCTCCTACATCTGCCAACCACTCCAAGAGTTCCATCTCGGACAAGAGTGTCAAGGCCAAGCGCGCACCCTTTGCCCTCTCTTTTCCGTCCAGTACTATCCTCAGAGTAGTATGTCCTCCTCTTGATTCCACACCAGCCATCCTACAGGCCGTTCGGAAGTCTTGGCCTCGTGGAGTGGTCTCGGAAAAGAAGATTGGGGATAACACCTTCGAGTTCAAGCTCAAAGGATATAGGTGTCAGTGGCTTCATTATCTAAAGCGTAGTCAAGTCGTTAAACTTTGTACAGGGTTCCAGCAGGATACCTTCGCCGTCGATTCTCTCCGTCACATTCTTTCCCTTCTATCTTCGCTGGACACCCATTCATTCACACTTCTTGCTTCCATCTCGTTGACCAGCCGGTCCAGAGTTAAAGACCTTTGGCTTTTCACAGGACCTGCTCCTTCCGAGGACGTCGCATACCCCGATTCTCCAGCGCCGTCGGCGAACACTTCTCAAACCGACTTCAAACGTCCAGTCTATAGCCCTGAACTTCCACCCTATCATCCCCCTCACGCAAACAACGCTTCCCCTCACCGTCGACTCGCTACAGAACCTATTCCTCTCCCGCACTCTCCATCCCCCTTGCAGCACGTCAGAGCTGCAACTGAAGATCCACAAGCAGGCTCCCCCATGCGTCACGCCGTGCCTGAACCCAGTCCCTCCACGTTGAGGAAACCCGCACCCAGAGCGCAGCTGCCGGTGTCAGTACATGACGAAGGTGATATCGGTGACGGAGATCAGTTCCGCGCGCAGCTTCCCAGCACTGTGCCCTCAGGCGTTGACAATATGACGGGTGTCGGTGCGGCACTACACGCACAGACTCCCGACATCTTTTACTCGACTTCTCCTTTCCACAACGACTCTAGGAACGCAGTAGAACCAGCCCACGACTCCATCATCGATCCAGTTCACCACCCACGCACTCCCACACCCAACTCAGGACATACTCCTCCTAGACCCTACACGGAGGAAATTGCTGTTGTGGATAGGTCGCCACGGCAAAGTGAGGCCAATACTCCTCCCCTTCTCAGTCCGGGTGTATTCAGGGATTCAGCATTCTCTTCAAATACGGAGATGAGTTCCAATATATCTATCAAATGGACAGGCTTTGCGACGGAGCCTCTCCCTGAAGAAGTGGAGCCAACACCTGACTTTCCCGGTGGGTGGCAGCCTACGCCCGTAGAAGAGAAGGCCAAGGACAAGGAGTTTGACATTCCTCCAGATCAGAGCTCGAAGCCAGAGCAGCCAATCCAGGAGGTCTTGCACCGCGTGGCCTCACCAGCGTTCAGCGATGGTGATGGTGCCCGCAAAAGCGAGGCTGGCTTGATTGGGATGGTCTCGTCCGAAACAGGTTCTTCAGGGAAGGGGAAAGAGAAAGAGAAAGAGAAAGAGGCTGGGGGTGGCGGGCAAGGCTGGGTTCTGGTTAACGTTGAAGGCCAACCCCCTCCAACGGAGTCGCCGGTCGCAGAGAATGGCCAAACCACCGGGAATGGGAAAGCAGACTCGTCTGCTACTTCTTCTCCCAAGCCAGCGAGTCCGGACTTTCCCAAGGTCTCAAACTCTCCAGTCGCTAAAGCCATAGTCATACTCGACGCGGTGGACTCGAAGAAGAAGAAGAAGTCCAAGTCGGAACAGGCAGCATCACAATCGAGAATGCGTAGGTTCTTCTCTCTGTCGCGCAAGGATTCGGTACGTCTTCGTCTCTACACAGAAGTGCATATACTAAACGTTCGCCAGTCAAAGGTACCTGCTCTCGATGGCGATATTACCCGCAATGACCTGGGCAAGGAAATGAGCAGCGACTCCAATTCGAGCAAGCTCAAGAACACGAGCACCCCAGAAGTTTCCACAAAGACAGGAAGACGGAGCATCGATGGCTAGGCTTTCTGGTTTAGAGCGTTCCACACTAGCAGTTTCTTTTTTTCATCCCGTTGTCATGCAAGCAATACCTTAATTCTCCGATGGGAGTATTTTCCATTTACAAGTTACTCACCAGTGTACATCCTTTCATTTAGACTTGGACAGGACTATGTATCCCGACTGGAACGATGATTACGATCTGTTTACGATATATATTTACTGTACAATTACATTTACTTATGGCGCCTTTCATTCAGATTATGGGTACATCTGGCGCATCAGGGTTCGAGTTTGCGACACGCGCGGGTGTCAGCTCGAACACCTCTGGTAGGCCGGTGTCTGCCCAGGTGCCACCTTGTATCAATTTCACTAAGCCCGGAGCGCAAGTAAAGATGCGAGCCTATGGGTGATTAGGTGACATCACAAAGGTCGCCACTATGGACTCACCATCCCATGTCCGTTATGCCCTACACAGACGAACTGTCCGGGCTTTCCTGGTACAGGTCCGATATATGGTAGACCATCAGCGCTCTAACAGTGCTCAAAAATAAGCGCATGATAAGATTAGGAAGGTTACACCTCACCCGTCCAATTATACCGCTCCAGGCGTACTCAGTGCCTTCACCAGGCGCGCTCTTATCTACTGGACCCCAGCCCTCAAACTCGTTATCAAGGAGATTCACGACAGCCTGAGTAATGGGGGCAAAGTTGGAGAGCCCATCGTTCGTACGCTCGTCCGGATGGTCCTTGACGTACTTGACAAGTTCGTGCTGACCGGGGTTGCTTCCACCAAAGAGAACAACTCCATCCGACGAGGCGCGCGAGTTGATGCTGTAAATGGTACCGCCTGGGCCTATAACGCCGTACGTGTTCTGGAGAGATTTTGTCCCCGACCACTTGCGAGGAGGAACGACCTTGTCATTCATATTGAGTAAGTTGAGACGTATGTTGAAATTTTAGATTGACCTTGTTGCATATGTGTGGCGTTGGTCGGACGAGTTTCTTGAAGTCAGGGAGGAGCGCGGGGGTGTAGGCATTGGTGGCAAAGACAATGGTTGACGCTGTGATTGACCCCCGCTCTGTGACTGCAGTCCATTTTCCCGGACTCGAAGAGGACTCGGTCACAGAAGTGACTGGCGTCCACGTCTGCAGATTCAAGCCACGGTCGAGACACGTCTTGATCACATGCGCGGCAACTTTCCATGGGTAAAACGAGCCTGCATCCCATGAAAAGACAGACACAGCGCTCTTGATGCGCGAAACCTGGAGACACGTTTAGATGAGAAAGACACGCTTCAAGGGGTTTCAAACACCTTGACAGCCTCAGCGCGATCCGTAATGTGCTCGACGCCTGAGAGATCACCGCCAGCCTCTTTGCAACGATTGTAAGCCAATGCGCCAGCAGCGGCGACCTCTTCAGTCATGTATACATCAAGCTTGTACGAGATGAGAGACAAAGATTGCTGGATGACAGCACTCACAGTCTTGCCAACCCAGAGGTCGCAGTTGACATCGTTGGTCCGAATGTAGTCGACGACGCGTTCAAACGTTTCTTGCTCGTTGGCAAGTATCTTGTCCAGTGGATCAGAATGATGTTAGAAGGACAGTTAATGCGCATACCTTGAGAGCCTGCTCGTCTCCAAATCGATCAGCATACTTGCTGAAGCCTCTGTACTATGACCTGTCAAACAGAATAAATTGAGCGTGAAGAATCGGCTGCATACCTGGTCAGGTTTACAATGACCTGCGTTTCGTCCCGTAGCGCCTGAGCAGAACTCTCGTGCCTCCAGAATGACTATCGACTTGGGTGGTTTCGCGCTGTCTAGGAGCTCTTTAGCCGCAACACAACCTGTAAGCTTGACATAGCATTGTTATGACTGGCACTGAAGATTCGACTGGAGGAAACACGAACTCCCGACCCAATGATCACGACCTCTGCTTCAGCTGGAAGCTCGGCAGTTGTCCTATAATCAAGCAGCGAGTTGGCACGAACGCCTTGAAGCCAGTATGACAAGGACATTCCAGTGGGTTTAGGTAGTCCAGTGAACTCGGGTGATTCAACCGGAACAGGGATTGACTTCTCGACATCGCTGGCTACGCCGGAAAGAGTTTCTGAGCCGAGAGGTTGCATTTTTCGACTCCAGAGTTGGCCCATAGCAGTGCAGAGGGTTTTGAGTCGATGCAACGGGGATAAGATACTTATCCATGGCTTTGATAAGATAAGTAAGTTAGAAGAGCTGCCATCACTTCGATCTGGCGGCAGGCAAGTTTGTCACATGATTACGACAGTATGTCAGACTCGGACGTTCTTCCTCTTTTGCTTCTGTAAGTTTAACCCAGAGTGCGCACTATGTGAAACTTTGTGGGTGGGGATGAGGTTATCTTTCTGGTGCTTTCGACAGGATTCCGAAATTCAAACCGTGGTGGGTATACCGGTTTGCCAGTTAGCTCCTATCTATTCAGTAATGGTTAGTCGCGAGTAAGTAAGTAAGTACTTGTTTGAACGATCAACGTACGATCAACGTTTCAACGATCAGCGTTCCAAAACGATCGTCGTGGTATAATATTCATTATCACTCAGTACTAGTGGGTTGTATACACGAAATGCATAGTCCTGTCGCGTTCCGTTCTGAAGCATATGGTCGGGCATCATATCGGATTCACGTCAAGAACACCCGCCGGGGTTACTGGTGTCTGCGTTACACGATAAGCCCATCCCTATTGTCGTCACCCAGAGTTGATAACGGAGTATGTCTCTACCATCAGCAGGCTATGTGTTCGGCTCAGCGACCAGCGCGCAAAGCGTACGAGATGTGATAGCCTCATGTGCGTTCTTTCTAGACTTGCGCTGTACTACTATGTCTGATCGTGTGCCACAGATCGACGTGCCCAGTTCTTGGTGGCAGAGGCAACAGTTGCCTCTTCACCCGATGTTACGGACTCCGTAGAGGACGACTCGGCAAGCACGTTTGGTGCGACCGATACAGAGGACGACGACGACTACGAGTGCGGGAGAGAGGATGCCCACAGTCGCAGGAGGCCATCTGATGACGGACTCCTTGGGCAAATGGACTGGGACGGCCCAAGTGCGTCACCTTCACCTTCGACACCATTCCTGCCGGCGAGTTCGTTGGTTGGCTACAGCCCTCCTCTGGGCGTGGACGAGGAAACTCCTCTGCTACGACGCGTCTCATTCTCAGCCAACACACATCCCCGCCATCCCGCGCGCCAAGAACTTCTACTACCCCGTTCCCAACATCTGCCTCCGCCAACGGATGAAGGCCGTAGGATTGCGCGGCCTGAGATCCATCGCGCTCCTTCGAGCGGCTCAATTGCGCATTCGACAGCGACCAGCCACAAGCTCTCAGGACAGAGCACGTTCGGCCAGACGGTAAGTAACAAGCTGCTTACAAGGTTGATCGAGTCATGCATGCGGATTTCAGTTGTTCAACTCTATCGCGATTCTACTCGGTATAGGAATGCTCTCGGAGCCGCTTGCGTTTTCATATGCTGGCTGGGCGGTGGGGACGGTCCTCATCATCTTCTATGGATGGATCAGTTGTTATACGTGAGATTTTCGACGCGTTTTTGCCTCATATCTCACTAAACTCGATTTCTAGGGCTAAGCTACTCGCGCGAATCATCATGTCTGACCCAAGATTACGGACATATACCGATATTGGCCGCAAGGCTTTTGGTCCAGGCTCAACTCTCTTCATTAGTGTGTTGTTTTGCTTGGAGTTGTTCTCCGTGAGGTGAGTTCTGCCAAAAGAACATGTCCTCCCCGTTAAATGCCTTTCGAAAGCGTGATTTTAGTAACTTTGTTTTCTGACTCACTGCATTCCATCATTCCTCACTACTCATCCAATGCATACAAACTATGGGGTCTTCTCATGTGAGTGTATCTGTGTGTCTTGCCTTCATTTACTCACCATATGCTAGTCTGGTTCCCACTGTATTCTTACCGCTCTCGCTCCTTTCGTATACGTCTGTATTGGGAATCATATCCACGATCTTGATGATAGTTGTCATCCTAGTCGACGGCCTCTCAAAGAAAGAGGCACCCGGAAGTCTGTGGGCTCCTGCTGACACGTCCTTCGGCGTAGAGAGTCCCAAGAACCTAGGTCTTGCGTTCGGTCTCTTCATGGCCGGTGTATGTGCCCTCATCGTTTGCGTTGACTGTGTATTCGACTCATGGGAATTGTAGTTTTCCGGTCATGCAGTCATCCCTTCTTTGGCCCGCGACATGGAAGATCCAAGCCAGTTTGATAAGATGATTGACTGGGCATTCGTAGGTGTCATTCCCTCAGGATGCAAGCAGCATTAATTGACTATATGGCTCAGGTTGTTGCCACCTTCATCTATGGCTTAATTGGCTACGTAGGATATCTGATGTTCGGTTCATCTGTCAGTGAAGAAGTAAGCTTCAAAGGTCACGTCCTCTCATAAACAATCTAATGGTGCTTCTTGTAGATCAGCATGGACCTGCTTGGTACTCCTGGCTATAACCCTGTCCTCAATCAGGCCGCACTTTGGATGCTTGTTATCAGTCCTTTGTAAGGTGTTTTTTGCTGTCTACCGAACTCTCGCGTTGATCCGTCATCGACAGGTCCAAGTTCGCTTTGACTACACAGCCGGTCAGTCTATTCTCGCTTAGATGGTTGCCAATACTCAAAGAAGTTGTCAAGCTTAACGCCACTTTATCTATCCTTCTGGGCATCGACATTCTACCTGCTTCACAGGAAGATGTCGCGAAGAGATTGACGACTCCGCAAGGCGCTTTGATGTCCAGAAAACGTATACTGGGCAACATACAACGCGTTTTCGTCACCTTTGCGGCAGTGGCTGTCTCTATTGCGGTGCCCGACTTCAGCGCGTTAATGGCGTTTCTGGGATCCTTCTCTGCATTCATGATATGTGTCATCGGTCCTATATGCGCAAACATAGCCATCTCTGGGAAGTGCAGTATCTTTGACGGAACGGTGCTAATACTCGCAATAGCGATGGCAGTCTGGGGAACAGCGGCAGCATTCATGTCTGCATGATGCTCACAGTACAAAATATCATATACCTACATATATCAGCACGAACTCTACGACGCCAACGAATCATCACGCCTTTCCTGCATGCGAAATAATCTTCGACAGTTCTAGATGCTATTTAGCAGGTAGCTTTGAACTCAGACTAAGACTTACGTGGAAGCTTAATGTTTTCCTGTACTACAGTCGCCTCTATCTGGTTGTCGGGATTGGGAGGAATGTTGACAACTTTTCCAGAAGCGTCCACTGTCCAACCCAGTTTTTCGACGAACGCCACAACGTCAGAACCTAGGTCTGTGCTTGAGAAAGTGATTAAAACGGACGAGCAATGCGCCTACCGTTGAGAGCTAGATACTGCTCAAGGCGATCGACAGTTATCCGGGTGAAGGTTGCTTTGACTGCCCGGACAGCGACATTCCGTACGGCGTCATCAAATCCGACATATTCTACAGTGTAGTTGTCTCGTAGGGACTCGAGTTCGTCAGAGCGGTAGACCTCCCAGAACTTTGGGAAACGACACCGGTAGAGAAGGTCGTGAAGAGTCTGGAGTATGGGCAAGAGGGTAGGAAGCGGATCGGGTTCATCCAAGTTTGCGTTGGGCGACCTGTCTTCCAGTAAAGCAATGCACAGGTTGAAATCGGGCAGAGGAGAGGCAGTGAGGGATTTTATGAGGATGTTGATCACGACATCTGGGTTGTAGAGGTCGGGATTGAATTGGTATCTTGGGAGGCACGGATTAAAAATCGGTGCCGGTGTATGAGTGAGAAGACGGTTACAGTTTTAGGATTGCCAGGTTAGCCAAGCAGTCGTATTCCTGATTTCTCGTCTGCTGGTAGAGGTAGTCCTCGAGGATGGTGATGTTGGATGGGTTGTACCGATCTGTGCATTGATTTTTGTGAGATGGCTGTCAGCACCGGACGCGTGCTGGGGCATACCGACGCCGGAGACGAGGTTGTCAATGTGCTCCGGTCTCGTAGTCGGGCATTCCCAGGTTGAGGCCATCGTCGTCGAGGCGGGCTGGCGGTGTGGAGGTAAGAGGGAAACTTTTTTCGGCTTCGGCCACGTGCCGCGATGCCTCTTTCGATGAGCCCACGATGAACTCTGCAGTCGACAACGAGAAAAGGAACGGCCTCGTCCACGAACAGCACGAGAGCGCGCAGTACAGCGCTCATCTCTCTCTGATTGGCCATACAAGGGCTATCTCGTCGCTCAAATTTAGCCCGGACGGCGCATTACTCGCCTCGGCTGGTGGGTACGCCTTACTCGAACCCGGCAAGGCCTGATTTCTCGCCGAAAGCAAGGCGCCGACAGGCTCATCAAGCTTTGGGATACGTACACCGGCGACATACTACGCACCTTCTCGGGCCACACTCAGGGTATCTCAGACGTCGCTTGGTCGCCGGATGCAAAATACATCGCCTCGGCTTCAGACGACAAGACGGTCAGAATATGGGGTCTGGATACCGTGGGTCACATCCATCGGCGCTGCTCCCGTGCTGACGCGTCTTAGGGCGCTGAAATCATTACACTACACGGGCACACCAACTTCGTCTTTTGTGTCAACTACAACCCAAATTCCAACTTGCTCGTTTCGGGAGGTTTTGACGAAACTGTACGCATCTGGGACGTTGCGCAGGGTAAGTCGTGCACGCAACACCGCGCTTGAGTTCAAACTGACGCGCCTCAGGTAAATCCTTGAAGGTCCTCCCCGCCCACTCGGATCCCGTAACCTCTGTAAGCTTCAATCACGATGGGACTCTCATCGTTTCCTGCGCCATGGACGGCTTCGTGTATGCTACTCCTCGCACTTCCCGGTGTAACTGCTCATTTGTCGCGTAGTCGAATATGGGACGTAGAGTCTGGTCAATGCTTGAAGACCATAACCGACGACGACAACCCAATATGGTGGGCATTGAAGTTGATGTATGGAGCTCTGTTCGTACTTACTTACCTCCCATTCAATAGCTCTCACGTCGAATTCTCTCCGAATTCGCGATTTGTCCTCGTGGGCACGCAAGATTCGACGATTCGACTATGGGATTACCTGAACTCGCGATGCGTCAAGACATACGCGGGACATATCAACCGGACGTACTGTCTCTTCTCTTGCTTCACAAAGGCTGGTCGGAAATGCGTGATAGGCGGGAGCGAAGATCATAAAGTATACCTCTGGGATCTGCAGACTCGTGAAATTGTACAGGTGCTGGAAGGACACACTGATGTAGTGCTCGCCATCGCCGTAAGCATTACATTTTTGATCTGACAACTTGCTAACTCGTGGTCGGACAGACACATCCGACGCGGCCAATTATAGCTAGTGCTGCATTGGAGAGGGATCTTTCCATACGATTATGGTCAGCGGAGACTAGCTAGAATTATCGCATCATAGATGGGTCAACTTTCTTGGACAACGGTTGATGCTATTATCCATGCCGGTCTTCATAGTGGATGCATCGCGCGGCGGCACTTCAGTATTGCGTTGGTCGACGGGGACAGTGGGAACCGGACACGGGTGGATTCTCGGATCTGCAGATCAATATTGCTGATATACATTGTGTGGCTGTTGAAGTCTTCCATCAGTCGCTTACCGCTGCGTCTATAAGCAACTGAGTAATGACACGTGACACATCTCGTGCTCGCCACACTTGCTCGCCAGCGGGGTATATAAACGAGAGACCCAGTTGTCCGAAACATCAACCAGTCCCGCCCCTTCAATCATCTGCCCAACACCACAATGCCTGCCACCCTCTACACCTTCTCTGCCTCTGTATGGAGTGCTGCCGCTGAGCTCGCAGTTGCCGAGCTTGGTTATCCCGCCGGTGCTGTTGAGGCAAAGACCCTCAATCTCGTCGAGGGACAGAATTTCGAACCCTCTTTCCTCGACAAGAACCCCGCCGGAACTCTTCCTACCCTCGAAGCTGACGGCGAGGTCTACAAGAACACCACAGACGTCGTGAGGTACCTCGCGTCGCACGCGCCTTCCCCTCTCCCCGAACCCACGTCCGCTCAGAAAGAGCTCATTCGTGTCATCCACGAAGATCAATACGACCCCAACTTTGCTTTGCTCCTTGTCGTACGTCTTCTAAACAGTTGATCCATCACAAGTGAGAGCTAATAACGTGTTTACAGCGCAACCCCGAGGAGCTCACCGCCAAGGCAGCTGCTATTCCCAAAATCTTCGTGGATGGCCGTCAAGCCACCCTGGAACGACTCGCCGCCGACCCCGCCGCTGCCAAGTACCTCGACTTCTACAAAGCCAAGATTGAGGGAAATGGCTTCCTCGTCAAGATCTACAACGGCGAGGTCGCGCCCGAGCAGTTCTTCGCTGCCGGACAGGCGCACTTTGAGAAGCTGCGCGAGGTGGTGTACGAGATCTTGCCCAAACAGCTGCAGGCGGAGAACGGAGAGGCGGACTTCCATGTAGTTGCCTGGTTGACCAGGATTGCGGCCACGAGTGGGGCTACAGGTGCCGGGGATGCAGTTGCCGCTATCGAGAAGAGCTTCGGAGCACCGTTGGATCCCGCAGTGAAGGCGTACTTGGAAAAGTGGATTGCCAAGGATAGCTGGAAGACCGTGTACGCCACCGCCGGTCTTCACTAAACGCATGCCATCCACTTCCCTTTAGACTTTATACATAGTGTATTCATAATTCTTCGATACTTTCCAGCGCTGTTATGGAGTCATTGCTGAACATGTTCATGTCCGCGTGATTGAGTTCTTGACGGGTTTCATCAAGTCTGCAGTCAAAGTCAACAGGAGAAATGCGGAGTGGCACGAGTGCAACTGACGTCGTCTTGATTTCCTCTGCCGCTTCCCATCCAGTAACGAACTCTTCTTCACTCATCTCCCTTTCACCTAGTCTAGCCATTTGAATGGCTGAATCCCAGAGTGCCAGCACTTCCCCCTGCAAGAGCGGGGCAATGAATCGGAAGTGATGCTGCATTCTTGCGTGCGGTTTGAGAGGCGGGTGATGTGGGATGACTTCCTTCGCAAGGGCGTCTATGGTCCCTATTGTCGATAGCATGGTGCTGCGAAAGTGTACTCCCTCGAGAAGACCTCCATGTGCGCCCCAACCAGGATGTGAGGCGGTATTGGGAACGGAGAGGGACGAAATCAAACACGAGCGTAGATATTCCCGAGTGATGTATTGGTGCACAGACTGAACAAAATCAGACGACCTCAACGAGGAACGTGTAGAGGGCGAGACGCACATGAGGAACATCCCCTCTGCTGATAGGTCGATAGTCTTTCGATATCCGGGACATTCTCAATCGTACAGCGATCCTCCGTTTCGCGCAAAAGAACATGGATATGAAGAACTGTCGCGCATCATAGTCAGAGTCGTATTTAATGTGATTTGAGCGGTTGAGGACATACGACAAGGGTATATGCAGCGCCAATGACCAGCGCATTGTAGTTATTCTTGAAAGCCTGCCGAGGCGAATTCCGTACGGCCTGCGCTATCAAGGCAAAACATGATAGCAAGATCACACATGTAGAGACTAGCAGGAGAAGGAGGTAGAAGAGAGATGACAGGACGCGCCAAGAAGGCATAGCGACATGAGGGTAAGAGGCAAAGCCTTCCGATCTGCAGCAATGATCGGCATCAAGTATGAGATTCAAGCGAATACCAGTGGTATTCCCTGTAACGAGCCCTAAGTATATGGGCGAGCAATGAACATAGCTCGGCGCCGAGCGGCTTATCATACTGTTCGTCGGGAAGCGATTGACGGGAGAGCGTTGCGCCAATATTGCAGTGATAGCAGCGACTTTATTGAGTCAAGTAAAGAAATAAGAAGTTCACAATGGTGGCATATTTATTCACAATCGACAAGGTTATACAAAGTACATACAGATCACAAGTACACGAAATAGGCATGATAAGTTAGAAAAATGTAGACAGATGAATTCCAATAGATGATTAGTGCGCGGCCTGCGCTAAACCCTTGGTGTAGTGGTGTGCGCAGCTCATAGTATTCCCGAATCCCTCAGTGCGTTTTGCAGTATAGTCTCCTTAACGGCTGTGAAGACAAGCCGAATGTTGGCAGTATCAGTCGCCTGCGTTAGACTGCAGGTCCTTAGCACAAGGTTGCTCAGATGTTGGAGATGTGTAACTTACTGTGGATAGACACTGAGCCGCGCTCGGTTCTCTTTCATAAATCTCCACAAGATGTACTTGGCCGCCTTGTTGACGTCCCTCCCACCTCCATACTCCGGAAAGTACCTCTCAAGCGGGACCTTGCCCCGCTTGATCTTCTCCTTGAAGACGTCCTTCTTATTCAGAAACAGCACGATACTCGTCCGCAGGAACCACCGCGAATTCACCACGCTTGAGAAGAGCACAAGGGACTCCGTGAGGCGGTTCTGCGTTTGTGACGGATCCTCCGCGGGGAGAAGGACCTGGGAGTACTCGGACAGCGCAGTGCAGAATATGATAGAGGTGACCGACTCGAAGCAGTGAATCCACTTGCGCCTCTCCGAGCGCTGCCCGCCGACGTCGAACAAGTGTATCTCGAGGAGGCCCATCATAAATCGCGTCTCAGTGATAGCCGTCGTCGTCGCCCGGGCGCGCAGGACGTCCGTCTCGTTCGGACGATAGTTTGGCGCACCGATCCGCCCGAGCTCGCCGAAAAAGTACTCGGCGCTGTCCATGAGATAGAAGTCGCCGGCGTGCTCGTCAATTACTCGACGCACTGCTACGTCCTGCGCGAAGAGGCGGATGCCGCTTGCGAGCTCTGGGGTGAGGGCACCGCTGGGTCCATGTGCGAGCACGGTGTCCGCGACAGCCTGGTTGGCGTCATCCTCGCAGATGATGCCGAGCTTCTGCATGACCTGCACGATGGCTATGGCGGACTCCAGGACGTTGCGCCACACGATGGGGATGTATGCGTCGAGCTCGTCGTCCGCGAAGCCACCCTGATGTATGATCTTCATCTGCTTGACAATCGTTGATTTGCCTGATTCGCCCGACCCTACAGAACTGTTAGTGATGCAGCGAGATGCAGTCGAGGAGCCGACACACCGAGCAGCAAGATTTTGCTCTCCTTCCTGAAGCGCCGCCCGTCAATCTCGAGCTGCTTGTCGATGACATCGGACCGTGCCTGGTCCTGGGAGACAGAGGCGCACTGGCCCATGGGCACGCTTCGTCGTCGTCGTCTACGCTGGCGCTGAATGTTGTAGTGCAGAAACCAGGCACATTGGTCGTTGAGGACGGTGGAAGCCCTCCGTAACAGCTGTCAGGCATAAGTCACACTTCCCCGCATGCATTTCTAATTTTATCAGTCCTGTAGCCATGGAAGGCATGGGCGGCTTTGGAGTCAAACAATCACAACCGCGTAGTACATAACTGGGTCGTTCAGACTCGTTCTGTGCAACTGTATGTTAATTTGACTAATGAGCTACTTGGAGGCGCATCTGTATACGCGTGAGGCTGCAGTATATACATACATAAAAATTCCGGACGCCAGGGTATACTGAACGAACCAACCGAAGTGGCCTTACTGCACGTTGTCACTGCGACCATGAATTCAGTCACCAGAGCTCGGTTGGAGAGAGTCAAAGCTTACGCAAATTGGCCATTGACATTTCCGGCAGGGGAGTATTCACAAACATAGAATTTGGCTTTCTATGAGAATTCCGGGTCAGCATACATCAAGGACTGCTATTGAGGAAACATACACCGTATTTCGGCTCGAAGATGCCATCGCAAGACGCAACAGCACATCCAACCTGTGTGGTTGCCTTCCAAACCACTTGCGTGTAGTGGGAAGCAACAGGGTTTGAGGGATTGTATTCAGACTGTTCATCCGTCCACATCTTGAGAGCACTCGCGATGGAGAAATCGCCTGTATACGCCGCCAGGTTCTCTCCGTAGAGACCCAGGCTTCCACCGGAGTGTTCAAACACGCAGCGGTTCGCCCACTTCTGGGCAGCGTTCGCCAAATCGCCGCTCCAGGTCAAAGCGAGCGCCTTATGTGCGGATCGGACGGTGTTGTGACCCTTGAGATAGGCATCAATATCCGCCTGGGATGTAGCCATTGCAGAGACGGCGCCAAGCGAGAGGCAAGTGAGGATGGCAGTAGAGACTTTGATGAACATTGTAGAAGTGACCGTGGATAAGAATGGCATTGCCTTGATTGCTTCGCATCTAAAGGCTCGTCAGAGGCTTGTGTTACTCTCATACACAAGGTTACCTGTTTCAGGGAAGAGGGATTCGAAGTACAAGGAACAGCAAAGGAGGAGGGATTGTGGACGAGTCTCCTAAGCAAAGTCTCGTGTGATTTTCACTCACAAGGTTGTTTCAGAGGAGGGAGCTTCGAAAGGCTTCGAATCACAAGAACCAGAGGACTAGAAACGTGTGTCAAACTGCGAGCGACTCGTGCCACTGAGTACTGAAAGGTCCAGTCCCTGTTCGAAGATCCCATGCAGCAGACAATGGTGCGGTGACGGCCAAGCGGCGACGGCATGAACGCGACTGTGCTACAGGTAAAAACCGTAAGGAAATGAGCGTGAAATCATGGACAAGAATTAGGGGGGTGTCACTGTAGTTCGAATCAGACGATCGACATCATTTGATCGCGGAGATCACTCCGCGTCTCCGCTATCACTTCAATGTAAGTCTCAAAGCCTCAGGCTCAAGCCGCAGACAGCATCAGAGGTTATAACGATGTGGCGGCAGTTTAGAGTGGGTCACGCTGAATTGAAGTTGCACCTACTTGCAAGAAGTTTCATGCGCAGCATCGTCAGGACCGCGCCGTTAGGACAAGTTGAAACTTAGTCAACTTGAACATGGTTGCTCCCTATGAAGTTCTAAACGTTCGAGATGTCGCTTCCAGAAGCGATGGCCACCACTGAGATCTGATTCAAGTGAAGTACACAGGTACAATTGACAGATAGTATGTATCGTCCTGAAGACCCTCATACACCTCTAATATCTGTACAACCCTATACACACTCGACTACTTTGATCAGCTCGCCGCGGAGTCTGCCAACTTTGAGTAAGGCGTTCAACTCGCGGCGACGTCTCGTCTCCCCTCAATTTAGGCCCAATCCCAGGTGACACCGTAGATGCGACCAGCGGTGACTGGGTCGTCGACAAGCTGGGCCATGGCGGCGGGACTGAAGTCGAGGTCGTAGGTCGCGCAGCCAGTGCAGCGGTCGGTAACCGCGACCGTAACAGATCTGCCGTTATCTAAGTGGCTGGTCAGACTCGATGGAACCCTAGGGAGAAGAAAAAACTTGCAGTTGGCGGTCAATTTCTTACTACAGATGGGGTTTAAGTTGGGGTTGGCGGTAGCGCCACTATGCATTGTGAGCAATCAATTAGAACTGTCGTTAAGAAGTCATGGGCATACGGGTAGGTATCATAGACAGTGGTAGAGACGGCGACAATAATGTCGGCGTCGGTGTTGGGAATAGCGCACGCTCCAAGGCCGGGATTGTAGTACGTGGCTGCGAAGAGCCGTTCATCCTTTAAATCTCGAGATGCGGGACTGAACTGAACTCACCCTCACCGGTGAAGGAGCGAGCCTCCAGCGAAGTGGTATAGTTGGCGGGGAGAGCCAATGCGGAGACGGCGCCAAGCGAGAGGCAAGTCATGATAGCGGTAGAAGCTTTGTTGAACATTGTGGAGGTGATTGGGTTGGTTATAATTGTGGACAGGGTTTGAATTGCTAACAAGGCGGGGCGCTACCATCTCGTCTTTTGGTCTTCGCATTTTATAGGTATGTCAGAGGCTTGTGTTACTTTCGTACACAGGGTTCATCTGTTTCAGAGAGCAGGGGATTTGAGTCACAAGAAACAGCAGAGAAAAAGGGAATGTGCCAGTGGAGAGTCTCGAATAATTCTACCGAGTCTATCTGTTTCAGAGGAGGAAAATTCGAATTACAACAGTGGCTTGAAGAGGACCAGCAAACGTGTGTCAAATGCGAGCGACGCGTTACTGAGTACTGGACGGTCCAGTCCTCATCCATACAGTACAGTGTGGTGCGGTGGCGGCCGATCGGCAACGGGATAAACGCGACGCAGCGTGCAATAGACAAAAACAATGAGCGTGAACATCATGACAAGTGTCCGTAACAGCCGTCACATATGTCACAACTCTCCCATTTACAGTAGGACCGATGATAATACCATTGTGAGGTTAGACGGGAAATTTTGCCTTTGAGCAGAATTTGTCCGCATTTTTCTCGGCGGCTACGCCGCCAGATCTGTCCGCATTCTGGGCTAACATGACCCTGTCAAGCGCAAAACTTCCCGATTTGGACAGATTTTTGCCCGCCTGCGGCCAGACTCCTTCCCATTCGCTATAACACCCAGCAAAGTCATCCTAAATCCTGTAGCGAAATACTCAGTCCTGAATAATATCCCCTGAATGAGTTTTTGTACTGACACTGACATGATTCGAACCCTCGCTTGATCAATTGATGGTATTATATAATCGAAACCTTAATGACTTTGCTAAGGTGTTATAGCGACTGGCATAACTTGTCCCCTTCCGCTTGGCTTGTTTGGCATCGTCGCTGCTGGCCCTCTGGCCCCCGCCCACCTGCACTCCCTGTTCCTTACCACTTTTGTATCTCAAACCTCCATGAATGACATTGTATCATCAAATTACCTCATGTGCCTGCATCTTGACTAGTTAGGCCGTGTAATTATCGTGTTAAGTAGAATGTTGGACGCAAATGTCGGGACTCGGGACCCAATTTGGAAGTTAGTGCATTTGCAAGGCGGTCGCACCAATTCACTGCATTCATCAACCCGGAAGCCAAAAAAATTAAAATGAGAACAAGTATGATCCGAAGCATATATACAAGTCAATTGAGGCACGGATAGGGGACGGATGAAGGCTGCAGCGGGTGATACAGCAAGTGATGCAGCACTGAGAAATGCGCAAGGTGACCAAACACGGCACAACAGGTCCGACAAGTTATGCCAGTCGCTATAACACCTTAGCAAAGTCATTATTGCTGTTTTGAATAATAATGACACTCACCAAAAAATAAAAAGAAGAAAGAGAGATGCTTCGGTATGAGGTCATGGGTGACTGGCGGCGATCGCGACGCCAACCCGACGACGCGCTCAGCAGTGTCTTTCCTTTTTGAGTCATCAGCGACGCACCGATCATTGTCGCGCCATCAAAGAAATTGTTCCCGATGACGTGTCAAGCAGTGGCGACGTCACAAGAGGCATACTCAGGCTCCCGTCTCTCTTCTTTTTTTTTTTTGTGAGTGTCATTATTATTTGAAACAGCAATAAGGTTTCGATTATATAATGCCATCAATTGATCAGACGAGGGTTCGAATCATGACAATAGCAATATTCATTTCAAGTTCATATTATCATTTATGTTTGAGTATCTCGCTCTAGGATTCAAAATGACTTTGCTAGGTGTTATAGCGAATGGGAAGGAGTCTGGCCTGCGGCGCCACCACGAGGTCCCGCCCATTGTTTGACCAAAACGGTATGCCGGAGTCTCACTCACCCTTGGGGCAACAGAGCATGTCCGCATTTTGCGTCTGACCTCGGGCTCTCGGAGTCCCATTTGTCCGCATTCTGGGCCGACATTTGGGTCCAAAAGTCAAAATTTTGTCCGCATTTCCCGTCCAACCTCTTATAGACATTATCATCGGTCCTTTTACAGTTCATCGTCGTTCAAGACATGGAAGAGTGCAAGGCCGGCATAGAGTCAAAATATTCAATTCGCGGAATTGGGTCGTCCTGTACAGCTGTAATTTTATTCGACTAAGGGACCCCCGTCGTTCAACCAGGCGCAGCCGCTGATACGCGTGAGGCTGCAGTATATACACAAGCATTCTGGATGCCAGAAAAAAAGAGAGAACGAAGGGTATAAACGATGATCATGGAAGTGGTAACTTAAGCCTCCACGTTGTCCCTGCGACCACGAGTTCAGTCACCAGAGCTCAGTGATAAAGGAGAGTAAGAGGCTTACGCAAAATGGCCAATGACATTTCCGGCAGGTGAGTATTCACAGACATAAAAGTTGGCGTTCTAAAAAATACCAGTTCAGTGTAAACCAATAAATACGCATGATCAAACGTACACCAAAGCTCGCGTCAAAGATGCCAGCGCAAGACGCAACAGCACATCCAACCTGCGTGGTCCCCTTCCAGACCACTTGCGTGTAGTGAGAAGGGACGGGGTTTGAGGGGTCATAGTCAGACTCTTCATCCGTCCATCCTTTGATACCATCCGCGATGGTGTAATCGCCTGTACCCGCCGCCAGGTTCTCTCCGAAAGGACCAAGGCTCCCACCGGAGTGCTCAAACACGCAGCCGTTTGCCCACTGCTGGGCAGCAGACGCTAAATCGTCGCTCCAGGTTAAGTCGGTAGCTCCATGCGTGGATCGTATGTCGTTGTGGCCCTTGAGATAGGCATCAATATCTGACTGGGATGTAGAGCCGTTTGAAGAGTCGGAAGAGGCAGGGGCAGATGGCTCTGGGGCGGCGGCCTCGGAAGAGGTCGCGGCTGGTTCAGTAGTGGTGGCAGGCTCTTCGGTGGAGGTAGGGCGTGTCCGGGTGCGGGTTTTGGTGGTGGCAGGAGGCTGGCTGGTGGTGGTGGGCTCAGGTACGAAAGTCGAAGAGGGAGTTTCAACCGCGGAAGATGTGAAAACGGAGGACGGAATCTCATCTTGGCTGGATGATGATAAAGGAGCAAAGAATGCTGCTGAGGTGCTAGTTGATGCCGAAGCCACAGAAGAAGAAGACAACAGGACATCCACAGTAGATGATGATGACGTCGACTGGACATCCACAGAGGAAAATGACTGTACATCTGCGAAAGAAGAAGAAATAGTGTCCGTGATGGACGCGTCCGCAGCAGAGGTGGAGGAAGACGCCGCCGTCCCCGTAGAAACAGCGGTGACAGCGCCACCCTTTATTCCTGAGGCAGAGCTGAGGTCGATGTCAGGAGGGGCGCTCAGCACAAGATATTGGGGGTTCAAACGTACACGCTACCACAAGCCTGTGAGACAGTAGCATCCCAAGATGCAGAGGATTCGGTTCCAGACATGACGCTGCCCCAAGGATCTGTGCCCATCATGGCGCCATTCCAACCCCACTTGGACTTGCAACGCTTCACGCATTCGTCGGTACCATGGTGTCTTCGTGCGCATGCCGGACCAGCCAGCGCTCCAGAGAAGACGGAGAGGACGATGGCGACGCGGAATGAAAGCATGTCGATGGCGAAAAGAAAAGAAAGAGAGTAGCGGCGAAAGAAAGACAAGGTCAAGGCGACCTGTAGTGAAGTGCTGAACGAGGAACGGAGCAGAAAAGTGTGGTTGTTCCCCTTGATCCAGGCATGGTGGCTAAATAGCATCGGCCAAGATCGTTGCCATGCAGGTCGTTATGGGCCTGTTACGTCGGAGAGCGGAGAGTCAAGGCGCGGAACAAGCTTCCAGGCCACCTGAGACGGAGAGAGAAGATGCGAATGGAGAACATATTGTACTTGGAGGCGATGGTCGCTAACAAGATCGCAGTCAACCAAGTGTAGCGCATCCATGTACATCGTCGGCCCGAACCTCCGGGGTTCAACCCACACCATCATGTCGACGGGATATCCATTCTATATCTTGTTTGCGCATTCAACCTTGTCGTCAGCACCCTCGAACACGCTTGGCCATCCCACAATCCAATACCACTATGCGGATGATTCACCCCTTCATATCCTTCCGCGTCAACAGGAACACGTCCTCTTAATGGACTGCCAGTCCGACCCTGCTTCACATCCCCCCGTAAGGAGCCTTTCGCAGTCCATTGCAGTTACTGGTATCAAGGTCGAGGAGGCAATAGCAGTAGATGGACGCAACGAGAGGATGTTTATCATCGAGACGGTTGATACTACGAACAGGTTTGTTCCAACTGACGGCGCAGCCTGGAAGCTCGTGAATGCTGAGTACTTCGTTGAACAGTGAAGATGCGGAAATATCAGACAAGTCGCCCCGCGAAATCCTCGCAGAGTTCAAGCAAAAGTAGGTCTCGAACCTCGATCGCGTGTGTGCTCCTCGTGGCTGACATGTCGCGCTCAGGAATGCTGTCTTGCGCCGTGCGCTACACTACCCGGAACCTTCGAGCCATAAGGCCGTTGGCCCTTCCGCTCTCTCGCCCACCAGTCCTTTACCTATATCGCCAGGTTTCTAGTTCCACTTACATACTGTATAACAACACCATGTCCACTAGGAGCATAACAGACTTCCACATTCTATACATACATGTGCTTCTGCAGTGGGTCTAGATTATCTCCTCTTCTTTCCCTTCCCTTTGGCAGCCGCCGCCGGCGAGCTCCTTGACGAGGACGATGCAGCGGGAACTTCCTTCGCTTCATCGTTCCCTAGCATCGCTGTGAGACTGGAAGGAATTTGCATTTAGTCCACACTGACTATCAAATGACACACGGCTGACTTACCCGGACTTGAAGTCGCCGCTAGATATCGCGCTCTGCATCTTTGCCATCTTGGCTTGCTGTTCTTTGAGCTCCTCCAACGACTCGGGGTCCATATTCTTCATCAGATAGGGCATGGCCAGGACCATGCCTCCGGTGAAGATCATCATAAGAACCATAGGACTCTTGAGCATCGCTAGGAGGTTGAATGATTCGTGAGGTACGAAGTAAGTGAGTTTGCCGCGAGGTATCAGAACCAGAGGGTATGCGAAAATAGTAGGAGAGGCCGGGTTCAGTGGCGTAGCAGGAGCGTATGGACGTGCTTCAACAGCGTCTTCCAATACATCGAGGCGCAACTGAACAAGGCGGTTGAGGTTCGGCGTTCAATAGTCTCTTGTGCACTTACTTGGTCAAAGACATGATCATGCGAGGATATCGAGAGAATATAGACGCCTTGAGGAACATCGTATCTACATTCAATCAATTCACGGATCGCGCCCAGGCATACGTGTAACGCACATTGTAAAAGTCCCGTTCGCGACGACACCGGCGCTCAAGTTCCCGCTGTCCAATATTACTCGAGCACTTCCTAGTTCTTTGGGTCCTGCGGGAGAATGCAATCAGTCTCCGGCTGTCTGTTACGCAGTGTGCATTTACCAGAACAATGTGTATTCCACTGTATGCGGCCTGTGACATCGACGGCCTGTATAACACTATCAATTTTTGGTGTCAAATTGACTGTCGTCGTTCTAAGAGTTGTTGCGAATACCTGACGAGACTTAGCAGAAGGAAGAGGAACAGTGCCATGGCGGGAAAGGGAAAGGAGGTCGGTTGCCTTTTTAGGCAATGCCGCGGCGGAAAAGGAATCACTTCTCTCGTCTTTTTACCATCATCGTTCACGACCTCAATCATTCACAATGCGGCAAAAAAGAGCGAAAACATATAGAAAGCTTATGGCGCTGTACTCTATGACCTTTGGGTTCCGCCAGCCTTATCAAGTTCTCAGTAAGTTGACCATCTACTTCTGCTAATGTTACTGACTTTGACAGTCGATTCTGAAATGTGCAAACACTCTGTGAATTCGCAAACCGATCTCGTCAAGCAAATAACGACTGTTCTGCATGGGGAAGTCAAGCCCAGTATGTCTATCTGACCTTCTATATCTAGTAACCTACCTGAATTCGAAGCCCAGTGATAACTCAATGCTGCATACACGAACTATATCTGCAAGGCAAGACGCAACAGGGTGCCGTAGATCTCGCCAAGATGTTTGAACGAAGAAAGTGCAACCACCGAGAACCCATTCCTGGGGATGAATGTCTGAAAAGCGTCGTCGGTGCGCCTACCCCTTCCCGATCATTGACGCCACACTCATTTGACGCCAGGTGATTCCAACAAACATCGATATGTCATTGCGACACAGTCTCAGCCTCTTCGAGCGAAACTACGCGCTATCCCTGCCGTTCCTCTTGTCCACATAAATCGAGCCGTGATGGTGCTAGAGCCGCCCAGCGACAAGACATTACAATCGAAATCAATGGTACAGTTCCTTCCGTCTCATGTCGCCCACGTCGACTGAGTCGCTTTACAGGCCGAAGAAGAGGCTCTCAATCCAATAACAGCGCCTGACAAGGCTTTGGTCGGTCCAAAGCCAGAGGAGCCGCCGAAGAAGAAGAAGAAAGGTCCAAAAGGTCCCAATCCACTGAGCATAATGAAGAAGAAGGCACCGGCGCCCACTCCGTCCGTCTCCGTCAAATCGGGTACGGTGGGAGAGAAGAGGAAGAGAGATGACGGAGATGAGCGGGATAGTGGCGAAGAACAAGAGGCCGGTCCCAGTCAAGCACGGAAGCGAAAGCGGAGAAGAAAGGGCGCTGCTGTTGCCGATGGTGGTCAAGATGACGCGAGTTAGTGTGATTAAGATTGAATGATTCATCAGCTGTTCATCAGCACGATGAACAGCTCTGTCCCGTTGTATTCCGTTCCAGTGTCCGTGGAATCCGCTGTCAACTTTGACGCGCGATCTGACAAGACGAGGTAGTGCGAGGTATGCGGGTCTATTCAGTAACAGGCCGAGGCCATTCCGTTGGACCAGTAATACATTGGCGACGCGTTATTGTTATCTCTCTGCCAGAATGTTCCACTGATGTCGATATCTTTCTTATGAATCATCCAGGCCGAGGCGGTGCGGACCCGGGACCCGGACTATAAAAGGCAATATCGTCGCCACTCCACCTCTCTCCATTACCAACACCATCTCCACCTTCAACATGTACGCCCTTCCCTTCATCGTTGAGCGCGTTGCTGACTCCCTCACAGGCAGATCTTCGTAAAGACCCTCACTGGCAAGACCATCACCCTCGAGGTCGAGTCCTCGGACACCATCGACAACGTCAAGGCCAAGATCCAGGACAAGGAGGGCATCCCTCCCGACCAGCAGCGCCTTATCTTTGCGGGCAAGCAGCTCGAGGACGGCCGCACTCTTTCGGACTACAACATCCAGAAAGAGTCCACCCTCCACCTTGTCCTCCGTCTTCGTGGCGGCATGCAAATCTTCGTCAAGACCCTCACGGGCAAGACCATCACGCTCGAGGTCGAGTCCTCAGACACTATCGACAATGTCAAGGCCAAGATCCAAGACAAGGAAGGGTACGTTGGCGGCGCCACTCTACAGCTTGTCCCTGTCTGACTTTGTGTTACCTAATCAGGATCCCTCCCGACCAGCAGCGCTTGATCTTCGCCGGCAAGCAGCTCGAGGATGGGCGCACACTTTCCGACTACAACATCCAGAAGGAGTCGACTCTCCATCTCGTTCTCCGTCTGCGTGGAGGCATGCAGATCTTTGTTAAGACCCTCACGGGCAAGACGATCACTCTTGAGGTCGAGTCGTCCGACACCATCGACAATGTCAAGGCGAAGATTCAGGACAAGG
Source organism: Strobilurus pachycystidiatus (assembly GCA_019915135.1). Lineage (NCBI taxonomy): Eukaryota > Fungi > Basidiomycota > Agaricomycetes > Agaricales > Physalacriaceae > Strobilurus > Strobilurus pachycystidiatus. The sequence goes on along the minus strand of JAHLMK010000008.1, from coordinate 2,107,948 downwards.
AAGGGTGAGTGTGATCTTGAACCCTTCCCTACAATTCGCTGACCCAATTCACAGCATTCCTCCGGATCAGCAGCGCCTCATCTTCGCTGGCAAGCAACTCGAGGACGGCCGAACCCTCTCCGACTACAACATCCAGAAGGAGTCTACTCTCCATCTCGTCCTCCGCCTTCGTGGTGGCATGCAGATCTTTGTCAAGACTCTGACCGGCAAGACGATCACCCTCGAGGTCGAGTCGTCTGACACCATCGACAATGTGAAGGCGAAGATCCAGGACAAGGAGGGCATTCCTCCCGATCAGCAACGCCTCATCTTTGCTGGCAAGCAGCTTGAGGATGGTCGCACCCTCTCCGACTACAATATCCAGAAGGAATCCACTCTCCATCTCGTCCTTCGTCTGCGCGGTGGTATGCAGATCTTCGTGAAAACGTTGACTGGCAAGACGATCACGTTGGAAGTTGAATCGTCCGACACGATCGACAACGTGAAGGCGAAGATCCAGGACAAGGAGGGTATCCCTCCCGACCAGCAGCGCCTCATCTTCGCCGGCAAGCAGTTGGAGGATGGTCGTACCTTGTCGGACTACAACATCCAGAAAGAGAGCACTCTCCACTTGGTGTTGCGTCTCCGAGGCGGAAACTGATTGATGTTGTCGCGTCTGTATACACTGTAATCATTACTACCATGCATTTTGTACACTAGATCACATATACACTCTTTACACGAGTCTTGAACATCACTTCGACGAGCAAGGAGCATTTGTAAGGCAGATAAGATCAAGATTGTTTGTTGTGCGCTCCTTCATCTACGACTTGCATCATCACCAAGATGGCTCCATCACAGGCAGATATGGAGGAAGGTAAGTACTAGGGCAAGGCTGCGCTTGAATAATATTCTGAATGATCCCAAGAAGCACGACATTTTTCGAACGTGATAACGTGAGTGTTTCCCCCGTACCTTCTCCTCTATCCCCCTCGCTGACCCCCGGACAGGACGTTTCAAAAGTATTCGCAGTATTCGGTTTGTCTTTCTAATGCCTGAGTCATATCAAGAATTCAACGACGACAAAAGCTATCCGCGAACAATCGTAGACGAAGGGATCTGTTCAAACTCCCAAAGGCTGACCAGGAACTTTTCGTGGCGTTGGGCTATCGAGACAAGTTGAACTTGGTTGACGAAGCGATATTGAAGAACGCCGAGTTTCTGGAGGGAATTGTCAACGGACCTGGGATCTTTGGCGGCGACGATGAAGAAGATGACGACGAGGAGATGCCTGACGAGCACGAGGATGCGGCGGCAGAGCCTGGTACGTTCCACAGCGGAGCAGCTGTCGCGCTGCCATTTCTCATCGGCGCATAGATCACGCATCGCACCATGGCGGACACGGCCATTCGCACCCGCATGACCAACCATCGCACTCGCACGCGCCACCGTCTCACGCCCATTCGCACGACCAGCCCTCGCATTCGCACTCGCATGAACAGCCTGCGCACTCGCATTCCCACTCGCACGATCACTCGGAGCCCTCACACTCCCACGGATTCCACTCCCCGGCCCCAGGGCACAATTACAAGCCTACCGAGTTCGACATGGACAAGCTGCGTTCGACACTGAAGCAGTTTGTCCGGGACTGGAGCACAGAGGGTCTGCCCGAGCGCGAGGCATGCTACACCCCGATGAAGGACGCGCTTCTGGAGCACTTCAAGGACAGGACGGACGAGGACAAGGCCAAGTTGCGAGTGCTCGTTCCTGGGACTGGTCTAGGGCGTCTCGCCTTCGATGTCGCGAATCTGGGTGCGTCCGGCTTTCGGTTGCGCCCCCACTCTCTCTCAATCAACATCTCGCACTCCAGGCTTCCACACCCAGGGCAACGAATTCTCTCACTACATGCTGCTCGCTTCGTACTTTGTCCTCAACCGAACCTCTGAGCCCTTCAGCCACTCGATATACCCGTACGTCCACACCTTCAGCAACGCGTACGACAGGGAATCTATTCTGCGCGAAATCAAGATCCCCGACGTCAAAGTGGAAATACGAAACGGGACACGCTTCGAGCTCGTGGCGGGCGACTTTGAGGAGATATACGGATCGCCTGATAGCGAAGAGGACGAGGTCCACGCTGGACAGTTCGACGCGATACTGACGTGTTTCTTTATTGACACCGCCAAGAACCCGCTGTCCTACCTGCGCACCATCCATCGCATCCTTGCACCTGGTGGCGTCTGGATAAACCTGGGGCCACTTTTGTGGCACTTTGAAAATAACCAGACAGGCGACGTGAGCATAGAGCTTGATTTGAGCGAGGTGAAGGAGCTGTGTAAGACAGCCGGGTTCGATTTGTCGGTGGGTCTGGTTTCATGTTATGTGTGTCATATGTACTGACTTGGAGTTAGAACGAGCGCGAGATCCATACGACGTACACAAGCAACTCTGAAGCTATGCTCGGATACATCTATCATGCACAATTTTGGACCGCGACCAAAAGAACATAGTTTATGACGGACGGGTAATTTAGCGACTCGAGCAATATGAACTGATCTGTATCCTTATATCGACAGAATCTGTCCAACAGTATCTCACTCTCTGACTCCAAGCTGGAGGCCCAGGGACAGTCGTCTTCGATGGTCTTTGTTGTCTATCATGTGACACCATCGTATTTGAGTGGCTCGAAGGCCATGTAGTCTCTTTATCCCGAACCACTAGGATGTCGCCACTCCCAACGCTACCGCCTTGCAGAGATTTGTTTGACAGTAGGAGTAGTTGCAGGATTCCGACTTACAAGCAATAATCCCACTTCTAGTCTTCGACTCGAACGGAACACCTGATGACAAGGACGCTCGAAAGGACGAATCTATCCCTGTTTACCTACGGGCTCCTGGCCTAGGGTCCAGCAACGCATCGACCTCCCACTCTTCTAAAGACAATCGTACACAAGATCGACTCATCCCCGCACCATCGACTCTGCGTCCTCAAAGCTCGGGATCTTGGCCAGATGACGATCATATTACAACAACATCGGGATCCCTCACCTATAGCCACTCGCAGGATTCTGATCTTCAAGTCCCACCCCGAACGCCGCCAGACTACTTCCAGATTTACCTTCCGAGCAATATTTCCTCCGAGTCCTATGATCCCGCCGTCCAGGTTCTGAAAGACTCCATTGACTGGGATGGTTTCAAGGTCAAGGGCGAACGGCGTTGTTTTCATCATGCTAAATGTTATATGTGTGACAACGAGAAGTTGACCTATTTGAAACACATACAGGATGTTCATCGTGGTCAGTTCATTCGTGGATGTAGCATGCAATGGTTCACCTCAAGTCTCCCCAGGTCTATGGCCTGTGCCAGCTTTTCTGCCTGGCATGGCACCAGTCGAGGACGTGTCTTGGGAAACTCCCTGCGGCAGACTGAAGTACAACGATAAAGACTGGGTCACATTTATACCAGTCCCTAGCTCGATTCTATTACGCAACTCAAATAACAAGAAATTGGGTCTGTACTCTTTTGGACACAAGAACCTCCTTTGACAAGTCATTTCCAGTTCATGAATGGGTGACATTTCCCGAGGCCAATTCAGTTCCAGATTCGTCTTGCAGTTCAGGTCTTACTGATAAATTTCTAGGATCGAAGCGCGGCACCTCAATCGCGAGAACGGAGGACAGCACATCTGGCGCCTCTTCCTCTTTAGCGGCAGGAGAGCTTGATTCGAATATAACGTCACCTTTCGCTACCGGAGTAGATGCCCCAAAGTCATTCGTGTTCGTACCATATGTCTTCGAAGGCGAACAGGAGCATCGGAACGATCAGCAAATAGCTCAAGGTGGGGTGTCAGAACGTTATCAAAGGCAGTCAACTGATTCCATTATCTGCATTGACAGTCCCCAAGAAACTGCCCAAGCGTGGTCGGTACGGGCAGGGCTCCGTTCGCCGGGATATAGGTAGCTCTCCTCGTGAATCCATCTTATCCAAGAACTGAAGGTCTTGTTGCAGGATCGAGCACTGCCAATGACGAGAGTTCTATTCCAATGGACAAGCCTCGTAAGGGTGAGTGCCCTACAGTACATTCATGGTACTTTTCACGTTTGCCGAGGCATCCCAGCAAAACGTGGGCGCCCGGCTCAAGATTCGGATGGTCACTGGAAGAAGCGTCGCGAGACATCGCAGATACCAGTGGGGCTCGTCGACAACGAGCCTAAGGTTCCACAATACACCTATCCTGAATTACCAAACTTACCGTCACGGTCCTCTGCGAAATCCGACTTTGATATGGCCGAGAACCAGAAGGAGAGCGTCAATAACGAGAGTCCGGGTGTAATTTCAGAGGTGATAGAGATAGAGTAAGAGACGGTAGCTTTCCTTACCGAGCATTTTTCCTCACAGAGGTTTTCGTCGGAAGGTTTTGATGCACCCGTCTCGAGGACTAGCTGTATAATGGAAATGTACTACTCACTGCGACTATACTATATACACAATCATGACGCATCTCGTAAGATCAATCAGACAGACTTACATGGGTTTACGGAATACATCTTCGGTCCAACGAGTAGCCAGATCTGTGGGGATTCACATTATGTAAATAGGCCGATTACTTTAAAAGGACGACCATGATGAACCGGGTCCAGGTCGCATTTTGCTTAAGCCTTGTCCTTCCCTTCTGCGTTCTGTTCGTCCTACAGCGCGCCATATCCACGTCGCTAAACGCAAAGGGCATCTACATCTCCGACCTCATACTACTTGGCTTACCCGGTCACGAAATGGACTTCAATTACACAGAGGTGGTGGCGGCATTGCACACTGTCGACATTCCCGGCGTTGGCCCCGTTGATTTTCTGTCGCCTGCAGTCCTCGGGACGGCGGCTATTTTATTCGCCACCTTCATTTGGACCACAGTGTTCCACGAGGGTACGTGTTTCATTTCCGCCGGACAAGTCGCGCCATTTACCAATATTATTCCAGGTCGCCCCAAGATTCTCGACTCGACAAAATGGCAGAGCTTCCCGCTCACACAGAAGACTCAGATCTCCCCCAACACTGCCATTTACCGGTTCGCCCTCCCGACGCGCACTGCCATTCTTGGTCTGCCCACTGGCCAGCACATTAGCGTCTCCGCCGAGATTGCTGGCAAGGAGGTGACACGGTCTTACACCCCCGTCTCTGGCGACGACGACGGCGGTCACTTTGACCTCCTCATCAAGTCGTACGAGAAGGGCAACATTTCGCGTCTCTTCTCCCTTCTCAAGGTTGGCGACACCATCAAGGTCAAGGGTCCCAAGGGCCAATTCACCTACACCCCCACCCTCACGGATAGCATTGGCATGATTGCGGGCGGCACTGGCATCACCCCCATGATCCAAATTATCAGAGCCGCCCTCAAGAACCCGATGGACAGCACGCGTATCAGCCTCATCTACGCCAACGTGAACGAGGAGGATATCCTTCTCAGGAAGGAGCTCGACACACTCCTAGACACCCACGGCGCCAACAACCGTTTCAAGATCTACTATGTTCTCAACAACCCGCCACAAGGTTGGACCGGTGGCGTCGGCTTTGTGACCAAAGACATGATCAAGGAGCATCTCCCGGAGTCTGGAGTTCCCTCAAAGATCCTGATGTGCGGTCCCCCTCCCATGGTTACTGCCATGAAGTACGTGTTTTGTATCAGTTCTAGACCTGAAACTGATGCATCAACAGAAAACACCTTGATGATCTCAAGTTCCCCGCCCCTCGTACAGTCAGCAAGCTGGTTGACCAGGTATGTACATACTTGACGTGAACTGCGCCTAACTGACGCGTCGGTATCAGGTCTTCGTGTTCTAGAGTAGAAATGAGGAGGTGGCTTGAAGTGAAACAATTTATCAATTGATCTTTATACGGAAGAAGTCAATTAAACTATTTGGCCTAGCCCACCGGGTACGGAAAGACTGATGCGAGCAAGATGAATAGTGCAGCTAGAATAACCAGCACTCTGGCAATGATTCCCCATGGCAGATATCGAGTGAGTCCCCAAACAGCGTACGCAAAGGGTGCCATAGTCAGCCGCCAGGCCCACTTTCTATACGGTTGAGGCAATACCGCAAGACCAGAGAGTGGCGGGGAGAAGTAGTATGGCTTGGAATAGTATGCCGTGACGTGGTAGAAATGCGGCTTCCATCCTGCATCGCCGGAGGTTTGAGATGACGCCACCAAGAGGAAGAAATTGATAATTATGAAGGCGATGGCAACAACAGCCATGAAGAAGAACGCGGAACGCGTCTGGAAGGGTGCTGGTATATTGGTCGTGAATTGGACTCCAGTCAGCTGCAAAACAGTATCCTGCAATGATACGGACATCAAGACCAGCGACAAAAGTAACACTGGTCCGAACAGGGCCAGAGGCTTCAATCGCGCAGCTGCGGCTCGTAATCTCCACGCTACCGGCAACAGAGCCTCTGGCAGGAGTAGCAATGGGGATGGCGGATCAGGCGAGTGTAGTTGGAATGTGTACAACCCGAACGCCACCAACAGCAGCCCGAATCCAGCAGATTCCGGTCGCGCTATACCACCGCTGATGATAAATGCCAGAAGTGTGAGGGCGGATGCAAAGCGCTTCCTGATGTTCAGCAGTATCAGGAAGACCTCGCGCACTCCGAATGACAGAGAAAGTATGACAGCTCTATCAGGGGGGGTTAGGATGTAGCTGACGAGGAGCGCGTATGCCGCCACGAATTCCGCCAAGTCCACGATATGGGCTACTCGTGGTGGCACAGCACCCGCAGCATTGGGTCGGCCATTGTACCAAGTGGAGAGAATGGATGCATGGAAGAGTGGTTCCGATTGGGGAGAGTGAAGAGCGGGTATGTCAATTAGTGCTACCTGCCTCCCGCTACCAGCTTGGGGTAATTGGGTGAAAAGTGCATCATCCAGATCTGCATCCGAGCAGTACTCTTTGGCGAACTCGTCCCAGAGTCTCTGCACCTGGGCATTGTACGCCTCCTGCTCGACGGCGTGGCCGCGCTCTTTCGCTAGACGATCCCATGTGCTAGACGATGGCGGAGATGGGTCGGCTACTGTATTGGGAGGGCAAATTTCGAGGATGGAACGCGCAAGTTCCAGGCCACGAGAGGGAAGAAGTGGTGTTTCTTCGTCACGACTTGATTCATCGTGGTCGTTCATGTTGGAAGCCTAAGTTCGTGAGCACGTGCTGCATCTCGCTACTTACCATACTTAGTCTTGTCTTCTCGAGAAGTCGCTGTAAGACTACTGATAGCATTACTTGCCGCCATGTGCACGAGTTTGCGATGGCAGGGAACTAACTCCCATTTTGTGATTTGCATTTACAGCTTTTCGATTTGCCAGGACCATTCGAATATACATACACCCATCGAAGTTCACTTGAACATCCGGCCAACACTGCTCTTGACTGCGCCCGCCAGCAAGTTGCCGCCAATGCCTCCAAATCCCCCCAAGAACGAAGAAGAAAGGTTGTTGGCCCACCGCTGCTTCGCGTCACGGTCGGCATACGTGAATCCAACGGCATTCGTTATGTTGAATACCTGAATCCTCTTTAGTTTGGACCATGAAGTGAGTGAATCGGAAAAACAAACTAAAGCTAAAATCACGATTGGTATGAACCTGTAACAAGAAAGACAATGAGGATGCTGGCCGCGCATTGGTTCAGAGACATACGATATGGATAGCTTCAGGAATGACACTATGAGGAGAGCACCCCATAGACAAGGGAACACGTATAGTGCTGCCCAAAACATTCTGAAGAGACCATCAATGGGACGTTGCATCAACAGTAGCATGGCTATGCGGCACACTTTTCGTCGACCTTATTGACCACACCCCGCGCGGGATCTCGGCTCTCAAACACCCAATAGCTCTCTCCGTCATCATCCACCTGGTTCCAAAATCGTAATCCCACCAGAGTACGTCCAGCCACGTTACGCGTGTTCCAAAAGTCGGCAGCCAGGAGCACCACGACGAGGACGGTCGACAGAACGTAGTTCGAGGTGAAGAATCCGCATAGAATGTAGACGAGTATGGCAGAGATACGGAAGAGATAGAGCATCAACAACGCTAAGGGATGTGATGACTGGCGGAATATGGTGGCAACCGAAGACTCTTGATCTTGGGAGGATGAAGAGGAAAGCTGGTTGGATTGAGAGGTGGGGCGGGTTTGTGATTGCGTGACCGGGGGTGGAAGTGTGTCCGTGTCCGGCTCTATGAGTGGTTCGTGGACGCTCATCGTCGTGGAAGTAATTGAGAAAGTAGACACGTGCACTTCAGCGCGAAGCGGATATTCGGGCCGCTACGCCGTGCTACTGTCGTCGCGTCGTGTCTCTCAGGTGTAGAGCAGTAGAGGCCGAGTACTATAGCAACCTGTAGGAGGCGAGTTCTGCGAAACAGGTGATTTGATCAATCCAGCTCCCGGTGATAATATTGTAGGGAGGCTGTGGCAAATGCCACGGCAGAGACTCCGAGTGAGTACAGAGGTGTAAATAAAAAAAAGTCAAGCGACAATGTTCACCTGCATGAACATGATGAAGAAACGTGTATGTAGCGACCGTCATGAAGAATTGAACGAACGAAACGTTATAATGAACAACAGGTAGAAATACAGTGCATAACGATAACATGTAAAGTCAAGTGTCAATGATGCAGAGAAGAATGAAAGGAAAAATGTTCCACTTGAAAGTTGAATGCAACGAGATACTGTGACCCAGAAAACAAGCGACGGGAAGCATATAAGCATACTGAGCATATTCTACTCTCCGACTTGGAGATAACCTCGGGCATCGACCTTGGAAAATGCCGTCGTCGGGGTGGGCGGCGCCGCGATACCGATGAAACTCCTCGTTCTGCCGTGCGAGCGAAAGGTCGAAACGCGCGGAGTGATAACGGGGAAAGGAACGCCTCCGGCCATATTTGACAGGGTCATCGTAGAAGGCGTACGCGACGTGGGGAGCGTCGGGGAAGGCGGGAAAACGAACAATGTCTGAGACGGTGTATGGAGAGCAGAGCCTGTAGCTTTTGAATTGGCTTTTTGCAAGACGGAATGGCGTAAATGCAATGGAGGGGGAGCAGGTTTCCGTGAGTCGCTCCGCATGCGGAACGAAAGTGAAGGTTGACGGGGAAGGGACGGGGATTTGGAATGTTCGGGAGATACGGTGTCCACGACGATGTTCGTCGGAGAGGGAGGGACAGGAGGTAACAACTGCGGGGGCCGCCTTTTGGGCTTAGCCGCACCGAGTTCGAATGTCGCCCGATGAGCCGTCGCCGGTGGAGGAGGAAGATTGAAAGAAGTTTTCCAGATGGGAGCGCTGGGCGGCGGATAGCGGGATGTGCCATCATCGTCAGGGGAATTGGCCGATGACAAGCTGCCACTCTCGTCGGTGAAACCACCACCAACGCCGAGCAATGAGCGCTCTTCATCCACCTCAATGAGATCCTCACTAAGGACGCTGTTGTTGCTGGTGCTGGCGATAGATCCGGTGCGCTTGCGATCAAAGCCATAGCGACTACGCCAAGCGGCACCCATACCGAGCGAAGACGTGCTCGACTTGCGCGAAGCGATACGATCTTCCATGGCACGGTCAAGGGCACGGGCCTCTTCCATTACCACGGTGCTCTCCTGATTGTCATCCTGTTCCTCCTCCATCATCTTCCTCCTCCGTCCCCACTCCTCCTCATCCTCTGCAATCGAGCTCCGCTCCGAATCGGTGTTCCCGCCACCCAATTTTTTCTCATAGTCCAAAAGCTGATAAATCAATCTAACGCCAAGACAATCAGCGAAATGCTATCAGAAAAAGATGGGGAAGGAGACGCACGACATGTTGGGCCCTATGCATGTGCTTTTCTCCTTGACATAGTCATAGGCAGGCTGCATGCCGTTGAGAGTCCAGACGTGGTCCGGAACGTGCGGCGAGCGCATCGCCGCTGCTCGCATCACAAGTGCTATGACCATGGTCGCTGAGCGCGAGATACCGCACTGGCAGTGAACGAGAACGCCGTCTCCGCGCTCTGTGGCTGCGTCTACAAAGGCCATGGCCTCAGGAAAGCCGCCCTTGACTAGGTCCTGCTGTCCGTGGCTCCACATCAATTTGAGATAGTGCATGCCCGGCCGACCGCTGGCCAAATGTGGCGGGTAGTAGGTGTTGACCCCAGCCTCCTTGGTACCGGTGGCGCTCAGATTAGGCGTGGATGCGACTGAACGAAGAGGCCGGATGTTGTCGAATGGCGATGCCACCTCCTTAGCGACGTTCAGTATGGCCTTGATCTTGCGCTCGCCAAGGCCCTGGAAGTCTCGTGCATTGTCCTCCGATCCGAGCCAGACACCCGGAATAATTTGTATGGGCCCATCAGCATACGGGGTGTTCTCTGGGTCGACGTTCTCCTTGCGGTTGACGAGGGAGGCTGTTTTGGGGGGCAGCGATACCACAGACGGGCGGCGGAACCGGGGACCAGACCCTCCAGGAGTAGGAGGCGGGTTCAGCGCCGTCTTTGGGGCGGCGGGGACGGCGCTGAGCAAGCCGAGGCCACTCTTGACGCTGCTCGTTGGACTGCTCTGGGCAGACAGATTGAGCGACAGGTTCTTCATGTTTCTGCGCGGCTTCCTCTCCCCATCGGCCAGGCCTGACTCTCCATCCTCTCGACCGACGATTTGCTTGGGCTCCAATACGAGCGTGGTCGAAAAGGTCGCGTTCGTAGGCGTATTGATGCGGAGACCAGCAGGGGCTCTTTTTCTGTGTGCCATTGTCGAAAAAGATGAACACGAACACGCCCAGCGTGCAGAGAGGTAAGAGGAGAGTAAGAGGGGGAGAGAACTGAAGATGTGGCCCGAGTTGGGAGGCAGTTTCCAACTGACCTGTGTGCACCCACGTGAAGCCCGCGGGCCCGGGTACCTGGACTGACGCTGCAACCGCCGTGATGCGTGGACACTGGACGGTCGCCCGTGGTTTCCTCGAACAATCGCCTTGCTTCAATGCCAGGAACCTCTGCGCAGGATTACATACCCACTGCAGCATTTCTTCCGTCTTTAGTACCTTGTCTGCCTCAATTATCTGTCTCGAAGATCTCCTTCTACCATCTGCTGCATGACATGTGCCAGCATGTGCCCCACTCCCTCCGCATCATTCGGCCTGCGCAGTGTGGGCCATACAAGGGAATGCATGGTCCTTTCTCTATCTGAAACTCGAAACTCTCTGCTCTGGGTCTTCTTTGGCTGCTTGACGGCAGCTTGGCGGCTTGCGCGATTCGTAAAGAATTAATTATCCGTCAGGCACAACCCAGGCACCAACTGTTAAGTATTGATCGTTCACTTCATACAGCCCAGGCGCTTAGCAGCTATGCAGTTGGGTGTGGCCAGAGTATATCGACCATTGCCAGGCGCTGTCTGGCTACGTCGTATAGACTGTGATGCCATCCCGGTTCTCTTCACTGGATTCTGTCCGGGCTATGATAGTGCTACATTGACATGGTACCCATGGCAACGCGCACCGAGCCGACTCAGGTACCGCTGTACCGGATTTCCGTAGCCCCGAAGTTTGCGTGATACCGTAGTCCAAACTCGGAACTCACCGCTCTTTCTCGCATTCGTTCGACTCGAACCACTCCACGTGTTCATCAGCCGTTTCATACTGAGGGAAAGCTAAGCTCGGAAGTATTCCTGAAGTCCGCAAAAGGGAGTACAATAACTCAGCACAAAATCCATGAATGAGATTCCGGAGCCGCCGGACCGTTTCATGATGGCGTGAACATGATGTCAGCAGTACTACTTACCACAGACAACCATCTTCGAACGAATCGAGCTTGCAACTAAGCGTCTTCAATGTCTTCCAGACCCTCTAAACGTCAACGGACCAGCGCTCCAGCATTCGGTGCTCCCTCCGAAGCTGATGACCCAGCGGCACAGTTGAATGCACCAACCTCAGCTGCTTCGTCGACGCGAGCGCTTCCAATATACGAGGTTCCCCCACTTCTCACTCTATGTGGGCGAGTTTTTGCTGCAAACTTCGTTAAATTTCACGAAAACGAGCACGTCTGGAAGCAGACGGCTGCCTACCTGGGATTAGTACCTGAAAATCTCATATCCAAGCTGTTTCGAATGTTATGCACGACTTGCCCGACATATCTATCGCACGAAGTCATCGTCACAGTCTGTATAACTCTCCTCCTGTCATGATACAAATCTCAAACTTATTTCTTCCAGCACTTCCTTCGTGGATCCTCCATTTCATTGTCGCGAGATCTACCAGGCGTCACAAAGCATACATTGAGAGCCATCCCACGCATCAACACATCCCTACAAGAAATGCATATAACTGGCTTCACACAAGTCACAGATGACACGTTCGCCTGGGTTGTATCGCAGCTGCCACAATTGAAGATTTTAGCCCTCCGGTAAGTATGTAATTTGGCCTTAGGCTCGCTTGACATGAGAGCGTCTCTTCTATCTAGCGAATGCAAAAACGTTGGACCAAAAACCGTCGATGCAGCCGCGAAGCACTGTCCGGAACTCAGAGTTGCCAATTTCAACTACACGTCTGCACCGCCGTCGTCGTTGGCGACGTTGTTGGTGGCATGTTCAGAGCTTCAGGTCTTGAAGGTGGCCAAAGTGTTCAACTGGGTCAGCACATTTTGTTTCCGTCAGGCGCCTCTGTCTAATACATGTGCCTCAAATAATGATAGACCGATTCCACCTTTGCCAAATTCTTAGCATCGGTGGACTCTGATTTTAGACACGTTAATATGCGTACCTTGAAGCTTCGCCAAACCGCCTTGTCCGATAACTCGATTGCCGCTCTCGTCAAGATTTGCCCACACTTGCGTCGCCTTGACGTCTCCTTCACAGACATTCGTCGACCGTCCCAATGGCTTACGCCAGAAATTGGGTCGCAGTTTGAGAAGCTATCTTTAACTTCAACGGCCATTTCGGGTACTGAGTTGCTGGTCGTTGCTGCAGCCTTGCCGAACCTTCAGACGTTCTCGCTCGGTGCCCTGGGCGGAGGGACTAAGACACTAACCGATTCGATATTACAGTCCCTCACTGCGACGCTTGCACAATGTACAAGATTGGAGACGCTCAATTTGGTGGGGAACAGTAAACTAGGACTTCTCAGCAAAGGAGGTTCTATACGCGATCTTATATCGAATGTTGGTCATGGGTGCAAGGTGAGCCATTAGCAGCTATTCAAGGACAATCTGAGCAAACGTCCCTAGTATCTCAACTTGTCGGGCATAACGTCGCTCCGCTCGACAGATTTTGTCGGGTTGAGTCCTGACGAAGAAAACGGACACAAAACTCCGTCACTTCAAACCTTGATACTCAACAATACCGGCATCGACGACGACGTCGCACAGTTTCTTGCGCAATGTTGCAACCTCGTAACGTTGGAAGTGGGAGGCTCGAAGCTCACAGGTCTGTATCTAAATCACTCACGGAGACTCTCATCTCATCTACTCAGAACGAGGGCTGTTCATCATTCTTGACGGGTGTCCTCGCCTTTCTCAACTTGATCTCACCAGCTGTAGAGGAGTGAGCGTCAATGATCGACGCCGCTTTTTCGATGTAGGAAGTCGCATTTATTGGTATCATTCACTTATGCCATATTTCAGGTGTGGGCGGAGTCAAAGAATATATGAGAACCCGCTCTGTATAGACCTGACTGTCAGGATACATCACTGTTCTCCTATGTATCCCTGCGCTTTAGCTGGGTAATCATTGCGAATAGTCTGGAGCTCAATCAGAGAGATATACGTACACGAGTAAAGTGAACACAGTCGATGCTCTACTTGCATGTATAGCCGGAAACACAAGTTGTAGGTCCAGTCCAACCCGAACCTGTATTGTAAAGAACGGGTGTGAACGATGTACTACCGTTTGTTGAGTGGAAAAGTCCCTCCGAAGTCAGATACACACAGAGTGGAAGTGACAACCGTGAGCAAGAGGGATCGAACTGGGGCAGCTTCCTTACTGGTTTCGCTCTTACCATTATGTCGACCGACACCATAATCCAGTCTCCGCCGTTCGACACCATTTCCCAAGTCCGCTACTCGCCAGACAACCCGAACCACCTGCTGGCATCGTCGTGGGACACCACCGTGCGCTTCTACGACACAGCAACGAACGAGCAAAAGGCAAAGTTCGACCACCGCGCCGCCGTGTTGAGTTGTTGTTTTGGCGACGGATCCAATGCTTACAGTGGTGGCTTAGATTGCACAGTCCGACAGTGCGTCTTATCCAACTATTCCCTCATTGTCGCTGACTATTATCCATCTCTCCAGCCTGGGTCTCGACGCGGAGCAATCTGCCAATCTCGGCGCACACGATGACTCCATCTCCTCGTTGGTGTGGTCCAAGGAAAAAAGCGCGTCCCTCTTCTTCTGCTCGCTGGACAGCATGTTGACTGCACCACAGACACGCTCATCTCCGGCTCGTGGGACCTGTCCGTGCGTTTCTGGGATCCGCGCGCGCAGACGCCGCACCAATCGACCGTCAAGCAGCCCGAGCGCGTGTACAGCATGGATCTAGTCAACAACATGCTCGTCGTGGCTATGGCCAGCCGCCTCGTCCGTATATACGATACACGCAAAATGGATACCGTCATGCAGGAGCGGGAGAGCAGCCTCAAATACCTCACGCGCTCACTCGCTTGCATGACTGACGGGCAAGGTTCGCCCCATATCCATCCCCAGCCCCTGTTCATCACTCATCACTGACTCCAGGCTACGCGATGGCTTCGACGGAAGGACGCATCGCAGTGGAATACTTTGATCCCTCGCCCGAAGTGCAGCAGAAGAAATACGCCTTCAAATGCCACCGACAGACCATAGACGACGTCGACCACGTCTGGCCCGTCAACGCGCTCGCATTCCACCCCACGTACAACACATTCGCATCCGCTGGCTCTGACGGCGTCGTCTCCATCTGGGACCACAAGGTTAAGAAGCGCCTCAGGCAGTATCCCAAGGCTAACAACCCGGTCTCGTCCATTGCGTTCAATTGCGATGGGACGAATATGGCTATTGCGACGTGCTATACGTGGGACCAAGGCGAGCAGGGTCAAAAGGAGGCGGAAAGACCAGCAATCACAGTCAAGAAGCTGGGAGACGAAGTCAAGGTAAGGGTTTGTCCTGGCACATCAAGACCGAGCGTTGATTAATGTGCATATAGCCAAGAGCATAGTGCTGTTATGTGATGTACACGCTATTCGCAAGGCTATGTTTCTTCTTTTGTTTTCTACCTTCTCTCCATTAGTATGTCGAATCTACAACCGGCGATGCTGAAAGAAATGGTCAAGCATTGTCCTTTTCTCTCTCATCTTCAGTGCTTCCGTCCATATGCCCCTCATGACCTCCTTGATCAATGGGTCAGACCAAGAATCGCACAGGCAGAATCACAGCCTACCGGCGCCAGTTCATACGACCTTGACTTCACCGAAGCGGAGACCTTCAAAACCACATGCATCGTCGTTTCATGTTATCTACTTAGAACGAGGGCTGTTCATTGTCCTTGACGGGTGTCCTCGACTTTCTGAACTTGATCTGCAGAGGAGTGAGCGTCAATGATCGACGCCGCTTTTTCGATGTAGGAAGTCGCATCCATTGGTATCATTCAGTTTTGCCATATTCCAGGTGTGGCCGGAGTCAAAACAATTACATGAGAGCCCGCTCTTTATAGACCTGAGTGTCGATGTACATCACTCTTTTCAGTCCTATGTATTTCTGCGCCTTAGTTGGGTAAACATTGGGAATAGTCTGGAGCTCAATCAGAGAGATACAGGTACACAAAAAAATTGAACACTGACAGTCGTTGCTGTACTTGCATGTATACCCAGAAACACAAGTTGTAGGTCCAGTCCAATTCAAACCTGCAATGAACGGATGAGATGGCTTGTTTTCGTCTGAAGATCAGTTGTACACACCACCACATTGTGCGTAGGCGGTAGCTGTGCCAGTAGATGTGGCTGCGCTGGAAGTCGAGGTGACAGTGGTTGATGTTTTACTCGTCGAAGAAGAGCTGGCTGAGGTGGTCGAGGACGACTTGCTTGTGGTAGAAGAGGAGCTGCTGACACTTGACGTTGCAGCGGCACCCGTTGCGTCTCCGTAGAAGATGCCTCTGCCATTCGTTCCTATGTAAACCCTGCGATGTCATGTTAGCCAATGGTTCAAGTTAAAATATGACCATGCTGTCGTCCTTACCGACCGTAGATGCGAGGATCTCCCGACAGGACGCCGCTGCTCGCCGCGCCGAAGCCATGAGCAGCGTCATTGATCTGAACCCAATTCGCGCCCGCATCGTCCGAGCGGAAGTAGCCAATACCACCGATGTTCGCTGCGGCAAAGAGGGCGGGATATCCACCAGTCTATAGAAACATCATGTACTGCCTGTGAAGAATGTCATAGATTGCTTACGGTAGCAGGGGCCCCGAGAGCGATGGACCAGGCCTGTGTGACGCCACTGATGGCAGTGAACGATGTACCATTGTTGGTTGAGTGGAAAAGTCCCTTGTCACTGGATACCCAAACATCACCGGTGACACTAGGATTGACAACGATTCTGACCGGGGATGTAGATGAGCCTAGCGATCCTTTCACGGTGAAGGTTTTGCCGGTGTCTGTGGAAAGATAGAACGACGATCCAGAAGCCCCATAGAAGATGGAGTTGAGCTTCTTGTCGGACGCGATAACCGCACTGGATGGGAGGGATGAAACGGCCGAGAAAGTGGCTTGGTTCTGGGAAACCTGGACTCCATTGGCGCTCGTACGCCATAGCACGGTATCCGCGTCCGCCGAGAGCGCTACTTTGCCGCCTTTGTGGGATTGTTCGTTCAACGCGGCGCCCAAGAAGAACAGGAAAAGATATATGCACCTGAGACGTTGTCGGCAGCGGCGTAGTCCTGACTCCTGCAATCGACACAATGAGATAAGGACGGCGTAAAGGTCGTGAAGCTCCTACCAGGTAGCTCCAGAGTCCGATGAAAGTGCCACTTGTTTACCAGAAGAGCTTCGACAAGATTAGAGATCGATTAATACACTTGAAGACCGCCTAACCTATCACCAGTCCCAATGCGAACAATGTTCGTTGGCTTGTTACCTGCAAAATCGATGTCTGCCGAGGTTGACCACGTTGGATTGGTGAATTCCGTGGTTGGAGCGACAGTAAGAGAGTTGTGAACGAACCCTGGTATCAGAAGATATCATTGAGAGGAACTCAAGACTCGTGGAGTGAACTGAACTGACCGCCAACATCGCCTACAGACGAGAGTAATGAAGGACCCGTGGGAGGAGAGATCAGACCTTGAATAGACGTTTCCTCTATTCCATCGGCCAACGACTGTAAGAGGATTGTATGGGAAGTATCCCACTGCAGGAAATGATTTAGAAAGAGTCAAAAGAACTGGAGATTGCAATCCCGTACCGATTTCAAGTTTCGACTCCCATAGATAGTAGCACCTGTACCGTACAGGAAATGATTTGAGTCGAAGGGATCGATGCTTAGCGCTGTTGTATCAAAATCTCAGAAAGCTGATGACTTCGAGAAGGAACCAACGCACATTCCATCATCCACCCTATTTGGAGGGTGCCTTGAGTCGTCACAACTGAGTTGGGCCCAATCCAAGGAGCCAAGCTATCCGAGTATGTGTAATACTTCGTGTACGTTCCACTGGCATCGTATCCCCAGAGCGGCGACCAGGTGGCGCCGCGATCAGTAGAGCGGAATATCTGACCATCTAGGGCCAATGAGTGGACAAGGAATTATCGCAGAGAGCAAAGAGGCGAACCGGGCCACCACGAGTTCAGTGCAGCTACCATTATGGTCCCGGGCGTTTGGATGTCAACGGAGAGACCACCGAATCCAAAGTACAAACTGCTGCCACTAACGGGAGTTATGTCCGTCCCTATGAATGTCGAATGAGCGATGATGGACAGAGACTCGGCGCCGAGACAACATACATGTCGAAGACGTGATGTTATACTTTTGCACGCTCCCACTGGTTCCGTCATACGGACCAGCACCATCGCTGTACGAGACGTACAGAAGTTTATCAGATGGAGACAACACGCCCTTGTGAGGTAGGTAGGTCGTGTTCTGTCCGGCAACAGCAGTCCCTGGAGTAGATCTTAGATTCAGAGACAATGTACGAAGTACATATGAAGACGCACAAGTGCTCCCGGCGTTCTCGCTGACGAAGATGTTGCTAGCGCCTTTGTTCATCACACCAACAAAGATGCGAGGAGTCGCAGTGCCTGTCGTCCCCGAAGTCGAGTCAAACGTGACCCAGGAGATACCTGTCAAGAGCATTTTGTTCAGTTCGACACAACAACCCACCAAAAATCCCACCAATGATATCATTGTTGTAGCCCGATGTATCAGTCGAATCTGGTATATAGGTCCCTACAGAAGGAGTTCAGTCAAAAAACGGATCGGTTGACTGCGAAGATACTGACCGACACTGGGGAAAGTGGTTACTTTTGT
This sequence comes from Strobilurus pachycystidiatus, assembly GCA_019915135.1. Taxonomy (NCBI): domain Eukaryota; kingdom Fungi; phylum Basidiomycota; class Agaricomycetes; order Agaricales; family Physalacriaceae; genus Strobilurus; species Strobilurus pachycystidiatus. Next base: position 2,089,489 of record JAHLMK010000008.1, on the reverse strand, counting down.
CCATGTTTGGCCGTAGTTCGTCGACTTGTACAATCCGTTGCCGCTTCGTGCACCAAAGAAGAGAATGGAGCCAAGATGCGGGTCGACGGCGAGGCGCTACAGTCAAATGTTAGAAATTGAAACTAGGTTTCAAATGTGGGATTTACTTCGCCAATTCCGCGGCCAGGCATATTTCCACCGACTTTGAAGGGTAGAGGCGAAGCAGTGAAGGTCGCACCCCGGTCGGTGGAGATGAGAATATTACCGTTGTTGGGATCCCAGCCTTGTACCATGCTCAGCTCGAGGACATGTCGACGAATTGAGATCAGCTTACTGTTGGTATACATGCCAGTCGCGAGATAAAGCCCTGGATTCAGGATTTATCAACCAGGTTGGTGAGAGTTTACAACTAGACCTTACGCTGGTCGTTTGACGGGTCGAGGGCGAGAGCATCTACGCCCCAATAGTCCCATCTAGTGAGGAGAGAAAGAGAGTCAGAGCAGAAGTGACACTGAGATTCTCCATCAGTACCTAGCATCATCGGCAAAGTCAAGGAGCGGGGTCCACGAGTCGTCAGAGTTGAGGCGATAGGCGCCGCCAATATCTGTGCGGGCATACGCTACGCCCTAGTCAAATCAGACCAGGAAAAGAGCTGGGAGAGTGGCAATCGAACCTTGGTAGTGGGATGAAAAACGATTCCGGGTACAAATCCGCCGCCGCCGCCGATTTTGACGTTCTTCCAAGAGTAAGTCTGAGAGGTGACTGCCAGCGCCAGCGGGACGCTTGCCAAGAGGGCGAAAAGTCTCATAATGTTGAGCTACCAACATATTACGGTCGAAGAACAAGCACTTAAATACCATACCAGGCCCGTCGCCCGAGATATAAGCGGGCGTCTACCCGAGAATGCAGCGATGAGTAGCTCTGGAGACCTGTTGCCATCTCCCAGCTTGGTCAAGAAACGCTGAAAGACGATGTACCTTGCCGGATGACGTTGCGGTCCGCGGAAGCTATGGCCACGCGCCAGATTTGGCGCAGGGCCACATGCTCGAGGTTGCTCGAGGACAGGTAGAATTGACCCTATGAGCCTCTACCAAGCTCAGCAAAGGACGTATTTTGCCGAGGATTTTATTCGGGATGGGTAGATGATGCTAGAACGAGACAGATTGCGCCTGAATAACTGGTCCTGTGAGCGGGCGGACCGGTCCAACAATAGCTTTCCAGAGAGACTGTTGGGATTGGGCACCAAAAAGAGAGCCGGATGATCAAGGGGATAGAGTTCCAAGTATAACGTTTAGCACTGCCAGAAGCAGCACTGACAAAATGAAAGTATTCGGACAAGGCACAGGCCTGTAACCGGACCCTTTATAATATATATCCAGGAATTTGCCGAGGCATGACGTTTGCCATCATTATTACCTCTCACCATTGCCGCCAGCAGTGTGTGCTGCCTCATTTTCTATATGCCTTCCACGTTATAGTCGCACTTGATATCCTTCTTTCTCTCTACCATGTCCGTTCAAGCTAGACTTGATCCTTCCTTCGTCCTTTTTGAAGCCGCCACTCCCCAACATCGTTCGGCATCCACGACCACTACACCTCAAGGAAACAATGAGGCATCAGAGCAATGCTTCAACCGTTGTGCACCTTTGAACGCTAAATCATCGAGTCTGGTGTGTTTGATGCAGCAACTCCCTGCACAGGCACTCATCCCGACACAGAACACTTTCAGCAACATCTCCAATGATGTTGCCGGCTCCCAGTGCATTTCAACAACAGTCCAGCCTTTACCTCCGCTCCCTGGACTCTCTTCATTTCAGCTATCGAAGTTCGACTTCGCATTTCACTCATTCACGGTCTCGCCCTCAATCCGACCCTCTCCTTCCCATTCCGACGCCGCACCGTCACATCCATCTCCTCTCGGCACTCCTTCCCAATTACCTCGTGAAGAGCAGGGCCATTGCACGGAACCTCTTCCCTCCGTTGATCCCGACGTCCTCCGAATAGCAGCAATCAGCCATCCTAATAGCCCTTATGTTCCGTGGGCATCTCCTTTTCGTCGTGACTTTCTCCGCCCGTCCAGTCCTGCGTCTCTGATGTCCAGCTACTCCCAACCTCTGTCTCGTAGTGGTGCTCAGGCCCCAGAACCCACAGAAGTCTGGCCTCCGCGGATTAATCATACTCTACGCAATGTTTCAAGACGCGTCCACGATATTCGACGCGTTCTCAAGCGCAGTATATCTCGTATCGCGAGATTGGTCCTCGTATCGGTGGAACATTCCCAGTCTGATTGTCCTTCGACTTGTCCGGAAGCCGGTGCATCGACAAGATCACTGCATTGTCTCCAGCAGACTGCTCGTAGCCGTGCAAGATTATCGGCGGCTTCAGTCGATACCGCGTGTTCGACGACTCTAGCTACTTGGCTCGCTAATCGGAAGCGGCAGGCCTCAGAACGGGACTTGGAACCTCGCCGGTTCATGACGCTTGATGAATATGACCGTGCTGGTAGTTGGATCAAACTCCCCAAGTCAAATGCAGGCTCTCGGGAATTTACAGACGACGGATCAGCCTGATGCCATGATCCATGTTTACAACAATGCATGCCTTCACGAACCTTCCATATGTATAGTATAGAAATACCATCACTCCTCAACGGACGGAGCTTTCTTGTATCTATCCTCCCAACTCGTAATCGGGTCTTGGTCTGGTAGACCTCTCTCCACCGTTGAACACTCCAGAACCGTGAGGCAACGCGCAGTGAACAAACTCGTCGTGTCATTGAGCCATGTACAGTGAGACTTTGCAGGGAATGTCGAGACATGGAGATGCGCGATTGTGCCAGTAGAGGCCTAGGCCAGATGAACTACTGCTCCCCCTCCGTGCAACCGGCCATAGTCGCGCCAGAGCCGCGGCCACACAAAGAGACGGATACCATGCGAGACCATGCGCAGCGGGTAAAACAAGAGTAAGATACAAGTACATGGATTCGATTAACTGACTTGAAACTTAGAAGGCCTGATACTGGGTTGATAAGGAACATTCTTAATCAGGGGTCCCTTTCCCTGCGACAGCCTGCGACAATTACTTCTTGGGGATCGCGTATCCTGACTCTATTCACGACACCGGATCCAGCTCCATGGTGCGCAATCTCCACGGAGCGTTCTCGAATTCAGATGTACCTGGTCTACAAGTTCAACAACCGGTTCGCACATACTACATGGGCCACTCGTGTACTCGTGGACGAGATATCCATTCGAGGGCCTCCTCTAGGCCTGTCTACTTGCACTGCGTTCAAACGATAGGCTACTTGCACGACGGGCATCATCCGCAATTAATATTGATACCCCCGAGCATGTGGCGCCGTTGATAGCTATCTTACGCTTGGATGGGCTAGTTTCAATTGCAAGGCAGAGACTAAAGCGATTGATTACCCGTCGTTTGTGTTGCTGTGAGTTCGCGCACTTTTGGCGCAGCCAAGCGGATGGAACCAGAGCCAAAACTTACTAGAGCGCTTCGCCGTCGGCCAGTCCCAATCACGAGCCATCGGGATCTCTGGAAAATGAGGGCGACACTGATTGTGGCGCGCGACGCGCCTACTCGGGACCGTCGGTCTCGCACTAAACTGCACATCACCGTACACTAATGGTTCATAGGCTGCCTGGATAAAGAACAAAGTGGGGTAAGGATTTGTGATCAAAGGCCACCTATCACTCTTCAACGTACCTACTCACTAGACTCACTCGGGTTGAGTAGTCTTTGAGAAATACGGGAGGGTGAAGCATCTAGGCTCAGAAGCACACGATTCTCCTTATCGATATCTAGCGGTGCGTCTATATTTAACCCACCCGCATCATCTTTTGTCGCCCACCCGCATCGGAAACATGTGGAAAAGAATCCAAAGGGTGCTTGTGAAGTCATGATGGGAAAGGGTATATATAAAGCTCGGGGAGAGGCAATGTTCCTTTACGCGTTTGCTCTGCTCCACCATGTCATCCGAGAAGCAATCGCATTTTGTCGACACTAAGGGCGCGGATGTCGAGTCGGCCAACGAGCTGGCCCCTGTGGAGGCCATCGTGGGCGGCAACCTTGTGCGCCAGTTGAAGAACCGTCACATTGCTATGATCAGGTGCGTCTCTTATACAGCTTTCAGCGGAAGATGTAACCTTTTGGCAGTATTGGAGGTACTTTTCTTTCGTATGCAACCGTGTCTGCACAGTCTGATCAACAATAGGCGTCATTGGTACTGGTTTGTTCGTGGGAACTGCTACGGCCTTGAGACATGGCGGTCCTGTTGGTGAGTTCGGGAGGAACGGCAATACAAGCTCGGAGCTTAACCATATCCAGGTCTCCTTCTGGGTTACTTGACTATGGGATCTATCTGCTGGAGTGTCATGGTCAGCTCCTCCTGTCGCATCGGCGTTCCGTCTAGCTACAGCGTTTGCAGGTCTCTCTAGGCGAGATGGTCGCATTTCTGCCTATACCTGGTGGCCACATCAAGCTGGCAGAACGTTTCGTGTCTCCAGCATTCAGCTTCACTATGGGATGGAACTACTGGTGCGTACATAGCATCATCTTCATGCGTTATATCCAATCTCTCTAGGTACAACTGGGTCATTATCTTGCCTGCCGAACTTAGCGCCTCTGCTGTCCTCATAAACTACTGGAACAAGAGTGTCAATAATGCGGCCTGGATCTCGATATGCATGGTTGTCGTTATTGTCATCAACCTGTTTGGCGCCGGTGTGTATGGGGAGTGTGAGTTTATATTTGCGTATGTGATTTCACCTTAGTACTTGGTCATCTGCTGACGACTTATCCTCTCTCTACAGTTCCATCAAAGTCATCACCATCACCGGCTTGATCATTCTCGGTATCGTCCTGGATCTCGGGGGTGAGTTCAGACACGAATTCATCAGGGCTTCATGTGAATTCCGCTCCTCAGGTGGTCCCAATCACGACCGTCTTGGCTTTAGATACTGGAAAAATCCTGGGCCATTCGTTCAATACAATGGCATCTCTGGCTCCGAAGGACGGTTTCTAGGATGGTAAGACAGCTCTTATTCGCTTCGTCTCATACCTCGCTCATCGGCGCTAAGGTGGTCGGTCATGACTCAGGCCGCATTTTCCTTCATTGGAACAGAGATCGTGGCTGTAAGTGTATATCAAGCTCCAGGAAATGCTCGCAAAGTGATTCTTCTTCGTGTAGATTGCTGCGGGCGAAGCTAAGAACCCAAGGTATTTCAATTGAGCTGACAAGTACACGGCTGTTTGACTTATACTGTTGGCCTACAGGCGCAATCTCCCTAAGGCCATCAAGCGTGTTTACATTCGTATTCTTTTATTCTATATCGGAGGTAAGTGTACCTAGGCCAAGGCAGCCATCTATAGCGTCTCTTGACCGGCATAATAGGCACCATTGTCATCGGCCTCCTTGTGCCATCGAACAACGAAAGCCGTACGTCTTCCCGTCCCTCCCTTCCGCCCTTCTACTGACCTCTCGCTAGTGAATCTCTCTGATGGTACTGCCGCGTCCTCTCCCTTCGTCATCGCTATCAAGAACGCCGGAATCAAGGGCCTGCCGTCGGTATGTGATAAGCCGTACTCGTTACAAGTCTGACTGGTCGCTGCCTCCAGGTCGTTAATGCTGCTCTGTTGACTTCGGCGTGGTCCGCGGCCAGCTCCGACCTCTACACTGTATCTCTTTCACCTCATTTTCCTCCTTAGCATGCTAATCTCGTCTTCCAGTCCTCGCGTGCTCTGTGTATGTGGTCCCATTATCTCTCACCAATGTACTAATTTCATTGCCTAGTTGGTTTGGCGGTTTCTGGTAATGCACCGAAAATCTTCATGAAAACCACCTCCCGCGGTCTTCCTCTGCCATCCATTGTGTTTTGTTCCTTGTTTGCGGCTTTGGCATACATGGGTATCAACAGCGGTTCTGGAAAGGTTTTCGGTTGGTTCGCAAATATGACCGCCGTAAGTTCGATCGCCAAGCCAACTCTCACAACCGTTGAGGTGATCAATCTTTAGGTCGCTGGATTGATGACCTGGTTCGGAATCTCACTGACGTATCTTCGATTCTACGAGGGTCTCAAAGTAAGTTCCGCCACTCTGAGAAATGATGAAGCTGATCCAAACTCCTGCAGGTTCAGGGCATTGACCGTAAAACGATGCCTTTTGCCTCATTTACCCAACCATACGCAGCTTGGTATGCCATGATTTCTTGCCTGATTATCTCTTTCGTATGTGTAAGGTTCAGCCACTTCTCGCTATCTCTCATCGACTCTGCAGTTCAGCGGGTGGGCTGTGTTCCTGAAGGGCAACTGGCACCAGGACGATTTTGTGACGAACTATTTCCCCCTTATGTTGTTCCCCGTGTTGTTCCTCTGTGCGCGGCTTTGGTACAAAACACCCTATGTCAAAGCGGAAGACATGGATTTCGTCACGAACATCGCAGAAATTGAAGCGGAGACGTCAGTACCAAAACATCCTTCTTCAAAACCAGTCACTGATTACTTTGGACAGATACGACGAACCGCCACCAAAGAACAAGATGGAGGCATTCTGGCAGTGGCTTGTAAGCTTGTTCTCCCCATCACAAAACTTACACCGCTAAACCAAGCACGACCCTACAGATGTGATGCAGATGTGATGGGAGAATGGAACCACCCATGTCCACACACACCTTTCCCGTCCTCTTCTACTTCTATGTAGCCTTCTGATAATTGGAATGCCCCCATACAGCATACAAACCTGTTGTGTGCAGCTCCCGTCAGCGTCAACATGCTGGGCATCCTTCAGTCTTGCCATCCAGAGACGATAAATCATGTTGACGACACGACAACAACAACCCCAGTGGCCATTATGATATGGTAAGACAATGAGTGGAAAATGAGTACAGAACCAGCGAAACGAGTGAATGTGAACGATCAAGCAATAGGAATCCTGCGAGCGCGACGAAAGACTAAGTGATAGGCAATAATTGAAAGAAATGGTGATAGATACTGGGTCTACGTCTTCGAAGCGGGGATGTGCAGATTTATGGCTACAACGTGAGAGCGACTGTCAGTTATAGTTCGTGTGCCACATCGCGTTCTCCTCACCTCGAAACCAGTTGAGAGCATCGGACGATGACGGTGCGTCGAAGTACAGGATTGCCTTGTTATCGACAAGACGAAGTGCTGAAAGACACTCAGGTTTTGTAAGGAGGAGTGAGACAAGAACAAACCGTTGCCATGAACAATACTGGCGGGTTGCGGCAGTGTCTGCATCCGTAGAACCGCCCAAAGATCCACGGACGACGCGGGAGACTGGCCATCAGACGGATCTCTGCATAACACCAAGAGGTCGTTGCATAATATACCCACTAGCGGCCGAGGCGTTAGTTCCGGAGCTAGACAATCAACTTGGACGGCGGAGGCATCTCCCTGAGCGTTGATGGCCTCAAAGGAAACCACCGCCTTGCGGACTACACGAGTCAGCAAAAGTCTGCCGTCCATAATGAGACGCCTGTCGTATATTTGAGTTGGAGATCCCTTGAATTTGGGGTTCGGACTTACCGATGGGGCTGCACCAATGGACTGGGAAATTTCCCCCGTATCCGTGATTGCCATTGCACTAGTTTTCGGCGTGACTCGGACTCTCGCTTTCCTTCATTCATGTTGTTGGCTAGTAGGGAGATTTCGGCCAGTGCGCGGTCCAGAGGATCCTCGACAAAGTCATATGTCGGTGGTGTACTTCGCAACAACTCCTCTAGCTGCAGGCCGGTCAACACCACGAATGGCAAAAACTGATTGGAACCTACTAGTAAACGATACCGTGGTATACGCTGCACAGGCAGCAAAAGATAGCCCTCCAGATTGAGTTGCGAATGTCGGGGATTTATTCTGCAGCGCTTGAGATACGATCGTATCCGCTTACGCTGACTACTTGTCAGGTTGGGCAAACCCGCTGGACCAGAACTACTATCAACGAGGCTTGGTGTCGAGACAGCAGACATGGTTAATCCAAACCCAACAAGTTGGGCTGTGCTGGAAGAGGGAGAGAGTGTATGACTAGGACTGGAAGTCCCTGACTGTTGTCGCTCTGAAGTCCAGTACTTCACCCGTTGAACGGAGCTATCAAAATTACTGGATAGATGTAAGTCAAAATGGAAGCTCGAAGGACGAAGAGAAACATACTTGATGTAACTTGAGTACATCTTCATGAATGCAGCATGTTTCACGAAGATATTACCGACCGCCTTTGCAACATTCAAAGACATCTGCCCATCAACATCGGGATCTTGCGCTGCGCCTGTCTTCATGAGAGGAGCAGCAGCCAACTCGAGAGCAGGAAGAAAGCTGTCCTTGTGGAAAGAGAATAGAGCGTCGACCCCGTTGAAGACAACTTTACGTTCAGCGGGTGGAACGATAGTATCCTTGCTGGACCCCACCCCCGTCAACAAATTTACCGGAGCGCATCCAGGCTTGATGTAGATGTCCATGAGCTCCTGCAAGCCCCTAACGTACGTCCGCTCCGTCCTAATTTAGAGGTGAGAGTGAGAGCAGGCGAAGAATGGTGAATACCTACGCGACAATCTCGCGAACGACCATAGACCTTTTACCCTTGTCATCCTTGTACACACGCTCTTCGTTCGATCCGGTACTATCCGTTGTTGCTACACTCATTGTCTGAAGGGAGCCACCACTCCGAATACCAGACACGGATTCGCGAGGGCGAAGGTGGCTGCCTTCCGAGTGCACGAGGGTTGTACCACTCAATGCCATAGACACCTCTCGTCCGCCATCTACCAGAGTTGGCCGTCGAGATCTTGTGGTCGTTGCAGGTTCTTCAGAGACTGGACTCGAGAATGTGCTCGGCTGTTGTGACGCACCCAGATCATTCATATCCTTGAGATATGCCATGACGGAGCGCAGAGCACGCATATATGCCTCTCTAGCCCGCTCCTCTTCCCGACGATGAAGTTTTTCGTTATCTATGGCAGGGCTAGGAGAGCGTGTTCGAGATTCGGGATCGTCGTCGTTGGTCGCTGTGACACCTGGCACGAAGGCCGAAGGCTCGGGAATATTGAGAGAGATGGGTGTATCGAAGGGCAGAAAACTTCGTCGCTTTCCTGACCGTGGAATAGGGGATGGAGGAGCCAGAAGGTTAGAAGATGACGATGGAGAAGGAATGGTTAAGTTGGGCATGCCAGACTTTGTTGTGGGCGCTAGCATTGGTTTGTGCGGTGAAGGTGGGGACGAGGCGGGGGGAGTAAAGGCGTCTAAATTCCCCGTCGTGGAGAATCGAACGTCAATCTGGGGGCTCCTGCTCACACGCTGATGTGGTGGGGAGCTTAATCCAGCGTTTGGTCGAAGAAGTGGAGGTCCGTTCCCAAGACGCGTAGGCGGGTCGGGCTTCATCTTCCCCATAGACATCTTTTTCAAGAAGCCCCAGCGACTGCCCTTCTCCTTTCCATCTTTCGTTTGACGCGATCGACTGGTACCCCTTTCAGAAGAGTCGTCGTAACCAACCTTCGGCGACGATGTGAGCTCGGGAACAAATGATGTCCGACTGCCGTGACTGGCATCGTCATCGTCCGATATATTGTCCCAAAGCGAAGCTTTTAGGGCTGGTCGAGATTTGTCGCGTGGCGGACTATCCCCGAGTGCTGTTGAGGCTCCGAGGCTCGCATAGCGTTTGACCGGCGGTCGTTCTTGAGATGAGGTGTTCATACTGAGCAGATTTGAGCTGGACGCGGCAAACTGGGTGAGAGGTGGCCGGGCCGTCTCTGTACGCCCTGCGGATTTCCCTCGACGCAAGTCTCCTGCGCTCTTCATTCTGCGCACCTCGTGATCTCCGAAGTATCCTGCGTCATCGGGGGAAGAAGGACCCGCCGGCGACAACGACTCTTGTGGTGGTGGTACCGTGCCAGTGCTCTTCGCCCGCGACTGATCATAATAAGACCGACTGGGTGTTGTCCTCGTCCTGATCAAAGGTCGAGACGATGGCAGTTCCGCCGATATGATTGGTGATGGCGGAAGTTTGGGCTGCACATTTGCTACATTGACAGGCATAATGGTGTCATCTTCGTTCTCGGGAGTAGCAAATTTGGTGTGTGACGCCGCGGCGCTAGGCGGATCTGAGCAGTCATCGTCAAATCCCTCAGGTTCGGTTTCATCTTGGCCGTCGAGGCTAGCGGAGAGAAGAGGGAACATCGGCGTTGAAGGAGGATAGAGAGGAGTCGTTGGTGTTTTGGCCAGCAAAGGTTCCACCAAAGCCTTCCAAGGACCTTGGAAGGGATTTCCATCCACGCAAAGCGTTTGCAGGGCAGGTAGAAGGCAAAGCCAGCTGGGAAGAGCAAGCATTTTGTTCCTCCGCACACTGATGGTATGGAGCTTGTCGAGGTCAACCAGGGTATCCGGCAAGGTGCTGATGCCCGTGGAATCAGCAATCAAGACGCGCAGATTGAGCAAATCGGCGAGAAAGACCGGTAGGACACGCAGAGGATTGGAGGCAATGTTGAGTTCCTCAAGGTTGATGCAGAGTGCGAGAACGGGTGGAAGGGCGCCGAGATAATTGTTGGATATGTCCAAAGCTAGGAGCGACATAGAAATTTGAGGGACGTTGTTGGTGAGGAATGCCGGCATCGCGTTTGGGTTGTTGGAGGACCCGATGAGAAGATGTGTGGTTTCTGGGGCTGCGTCAGATGGGTTTCGCGGACTGAAAAAGTTAGAACGCACCTGGCTGAACAGAAAGCTGGGTCAATGGAACACTATTGCCCTGTACTATGAGTCCCCGCCCTTCTTCAGCTATGACGGCGGCAGAAGTCCTATCCTCGTCGTCGTATTCCTCATCAAGCGTCGGGTCGTCCTCATCTGTCTCCTCATCAGTGAGCCCAACTTCGTCCCTTTCATCCACTGTGTGCCATCCAAGGTCAAAATCTGGTTTTTCATGGAGCCTAGAAAGGTAGTCATGGCCATGGGAGTTGTTGCCGATGGAAGATGAGCGAGACCGTACGCTGCCCTCGGACCACCTGCTACGATCTATAGGTGCCCGGGACTGCATGGCCGGAGACGAAGATGCGAGCGCGTCGCTAGCCAGCAACTGGACCACGGCATCGGACGTGATTCCCACTCCAACAGACACATCGTCTTCGCCTGACGCGACATGGACATGGCCTAAATCCACGGAGACCATGGGAGATGCGGAGCTGTTGAATGCGGACGATCGTGCAGAGGTGGAGGACGAGTCTGCAGAGGAAAGGCTTGGCGGCGACGACATGAGGGAGTGCGAGGGACGGTAGGGATATGGATCGGAGATCTGGGAGGCCACAGGGACGTGGATAGATTTGGATGTCCTTGACAGAGATGGTGACCGACTAGCATCGGAATGAAATGAATGCTCGCTGTCGGAGACGGAGCGCATGAGAGGTGAATGAAAGGACGGGCCGGGCGAGAAGTCTGGCGACACTGGGGAGTTGAGGGATACGGAGGAGTCTGGGTAATTTTCAGGGAGCCCCAGGCGACTGTCGGGCGAAGGAGGCGTCCAGAGGTCCTCAATAGGAGCGCCCGATGGCGGCGTTGTAGGGGCCCTGCTGCGGGCGTAAATGCCGTTGCTCATGGACGGCAACGGTGAGCGCGTGGTGGACGAGTGGTCGTGGAGATACTGGGCATCGAGGTCTGCTTTCGCGCGGTCAATAGGCGGAAAAGATGACAACATGAAGGAGGAAAGCAAGCGAGGGCGTTGCTATATGCGGCTGGCCCCTCTTCGGCGCTCTTACGGAAGGCGGATACTCACAATTTCTGCCCGCCCGCCCAGGCGGGTACACTAGTCGGCTCGCGGATCCATAGTCTTCTGTATCCGAGTCTGACTCAGTCCATGAGCTCCGGAGGCCGCCATAGAATCCCTCGTCAGGCATGGGCGGTAGCGGCTTGTCGATGTCCGCTTTCGACCTGTCGGAGGCTCCCTCGGACGGAATAATATGTGGTGGTAGTGTGCTGTGCGAATTGGGTGCCCTGCCCGCCACTTAGGAATTTTCTTATCGGAAAACAGACTGCTCACATTTGTCTTGCCGGTATTTCTCCAGATTTTGATCAACAGCCGACCGGCAGATGGCGGCCACCTGCTCGAACAAAAGACCCTGGGAGGTACTGTAGTTCAAGGACTTGGATGAACTCTGAAAACCCCTCTCCGAACTGGCAAGTCATTGAGGCTTTTCTCCTCTCGGCTTGTCCGTATATAATTCTTCCACTTATGAGATCAGACACATGCCGGCCGTGAATTGCTGGGATACCATTAATATGCGCCTGTCTATGGACAAGCATCTAAATCTGTATCACTGTTCTTATGTTCTTGACAAGTCATACCTGTACATGATATTCAGTGTGCATCATTCTATCGAGGCCCCATAGCGCGCGTCCGAGTACAGTGAATACTGTAGCAGATGTTATCCTGGGTCTCCCGCTCCCACTCCACGCGGCGGCCACACTTGCGCGTACGTCTGTATCCCTGCATGACATACTGTATTTTGCAACGCCCCCGTCTTGACGCCGTCCCCAAGACACGAAACGAGTTACCTCGCGTTCAGGTAGACATGTCCTCAATCACAACCGTGACTTCGCAAGTTTCCCCAAGCGAATTCCTGCTCCCATCATCTTGATTGAGTGGTGCAATCTGTCCCGCTTGTATCGCTGCTGATTAAAAGTCATACAAATCCGGGCGATCCGAGTGAAAGGCAACCCGCTTCTTGGGTTTCTTCACTTTGGGTGCTCGTTCCTCGACGCGATCGCTAACATCAACAGAATGCTGCACGGCCTCTGCTGTCGCCGCCGCAGGATCGTCAAGGCGGACATCGAGAGAGGCAAAGGCGGCTTTGGGAAGTGTCGGCTCTTCGTGGGTATGATCATCTGCTTGGAGATTGGACGGTGCTGTCCGTCGTTCGCCTACCCCACCTTCTACGTCTAGGTGCAAGGTCTCAAATACAAGCCGCTTCCTAGTGCATTTGAACGCCAGATTGTTTTCTCCACTCCCTCCCTGAGACGTCGCCGCCGACGAAAGCCCTCGCAACACAGAATGCTTGTCGCTAGAAGATAGCAACGTGTGCGGCGCTGGAAGAGTGTGGATATCGACCAGACCGTGATGAGACGGCGAAAGAGAGGTCAATGCAGGATTGGCTACGGTGACACAGTCAGTCCATGACTTGTTGACTTATGGTAATGCCGCACCGCTGAAAGCCGAGAGCGTAATAAACGCGTCGACGAGCCATCCAAGCTTCTGGGACCAGCCTGGCCCACCCCAGGAATCTATGCCAACGTGTGGTACAAGACTGACAGATGCACATACATGAGGATAGCGCCGCAGCAGTCCTCGAAGTTTGTGCAGGAACAGTGCTACATCCTAAGCGGGACAATCAACCATAGAAAACATAAGAACGAGGTCTGGCCCATACCGTACTGGCGATGTCACCCCAATCGGCTGATCCAAGGGCCGGGACGCATATGCGAAATGGGACAGACGAGTTGCTCGCGGCCAACGCGCACTCAATGTCTCGAATTACGGAAGTAACAGCGGTCAGTCCGGGGGCACAGTCAATGTCTACTGTCTGCAGCTGTTTCTTTTTCCAGGCGGCAGTTGTGACGGAATGCGGAATCCGACACGTCAAATCAAATGTCGAACAGAATTCTTCTGACGACCTGGAATAGATGTGAGTACGGAAGCGACCAGAAAGCACAAAACCACGCACTGAGCAGACACGGTCGTCTGGAACTGTTTCATTTCCTCGTATCGCCAAGCAATTTTGATCTTAGCATTTTCGACATTATCCGTATCATCATCGTCCATCTGGACGCGAGGACCAGTCAGAGAACTGGAGATCCACATGCACTCCTCAACAAAAAGTTGCGCATCAGGATGTACTATGAGGATATTCTGATTTTTGATGAGTCCTTGGGCGATGAAGTACTTTTGTACTAGTTCGGCATACGAGGAATGAGGATCCGGGGCTGCGATCAAGAGAGAGCAGGAAAGAGGAAGTCCACCGCCAAGGATATCGTCCAGGGAAGGTATCCCAGAGGAAACAACAGATGTAGATGGCGATCCCGGCGACGGTTGAGTGCCGGGCGCGACTGGCTTGGTGGGCGTTTTTCGTTTGAAGGAGGACATGAACGTCTTGGGACAGTGCTGCCGATCACCGATGGCCATCGGCTACTTCCGCACCGGCCCGAGGCTTCTCTGACAACAACGCTCATCCCATGTAATGAAGCGGGCGCATGCAACGAAACGGGCCCATATCCAGCGACCCCAACCTCAAAATTGGCGCCAATCTCCCCTTTTGACGCGCTTTAGACCGTTCAACGCGAAAACTGCCGCTGTAACTGTCGCGCGGCTACTTCTTGCTGCAAGTGTTCTTCGATGCAACGAGGTCGCTGAACAACTCAATTTTTAGGGCGTAAATGCCTTCTGCGCTGCCCATCTATTCGTAGATCTGGTTGGTAGGCCAGCGCTGGTGCGTAACATCCAATTTGCTACAGTCAGCTGCTCAGCTGGACATGTAGACCGACGGTCCATCTATGCTTCCCACTTTGGCCGTGAAAGGGGACTTCGTCTGGGAAGAGCGCTGGTCTGTCCGCCGCGATCCCGTCACGTTCACTCGCGGGGAGCTGGTCACATTCAAGTCACCACTGAACCCTTTGCGCATCGCGGTCAAACGAGTCATTGGTCTACCTGGCGACATTATATGTGCCGACCCAATGGGAAAGTACGCTTCCTCGACGGAGCATGTTATAGTTCCACATGGTCACATCTGGGTCAATGGCGACAACCTGCCTCATTCTCGCGACTCGCGTTTATACGGCCCGATACCGATGGGGCTCGTTCAAGGACGAGTCACCGCGAAGGTGCGAATAGATTCGACGCTCATATCAACTCTGCTACATCACGAAACGCTACAGATCTGGCCCCCCGAAAGTTTCGCCATCCTCAAGTCGCCTTTCAAACCATTAGGATCTTGAGGCTGTCGATGTTGTGCATTGATCATCGACCGAAATTCATAGAATATCCTCCTTGACCGTTTGGAGTGAACTGGAAGTTATCGGTGGATAGTCCAAAGTTCCCTGTGATGAATCGGTCAGAACGGAACGGCAAGACGGTGGTGACTACTCACCAAGAATACTATTACCCAGTCCTTTCAGTTTTCCGAGCATTTCTGCGGTCTCTGCTTTCTGCGCGACCTCGATGCGCGGCGCCAGTCGGGATAAGTTACGCTGGATTTCAAGACGCTGTGGAGAGTTCTCCGGAAGGGTCTTCAGCAATGTGTTGTAATCTAGTCCAGAGTCTTAACAACCAGTCACGGCAGTCAATAAGAATCAGAACCTTCTTGCGCTGAAGTGAGGGAGCTCCAAGTATTCAGTACTTCATTCGACGATGCACGCCGTTGAAGGGCTTTGATGTATACAGGATCGTCTCGTAAGGCTTCAACGGTTTAGATGCTTCAACGAAATACCGAACAACAATGCTTCCTGACCTTCTGTACATGACTCCACTACATGTTTATGCTCTCCCTGGTGCGTTCTGAATATTGAAGAGAGTGTGGTGAGTCTGAGGTTACTCACGAGTTTGAGATAACAAGCACTGATATTGGCATTCAACACTGCCCTTGCTTTGGCGTAGGCAATGTCTGATTCTGATGTCTCTTCAACCTCCCGTCGATCCAGATCGACAGACTCTTGATCACGCTCCTCGTCAATCTGGTCCTCTTCACCGTCGTCCTTCGGTGTTGCTAACTTGCTGACATCCTTACGTTTGGGCAACTGTCCCAGGCCGGATTGATAGGACACGAGCGCTTCATTCCATCGCGAGGTACGAAAATGATCGTTCCCTTCAGCCTTCAACTCTTCAGCATTCCGAAGACGTGTCTAAGAGAAATCAATCGATGAGAGCAGGCAGTCAGATCAAAATGATACCTCAGCGTCGGGCTGGTCAACTCGTTCGAGTTCCTCGGAAGGAAGATGGGCGTTCGGAGAGTCGGACATCGGGTGTTGCCGAGAATCATGCCAAGACTATTTCTGATGTTGAAATTTACATCCGCCCAGTCGCGTGCTGGTCGCGTGCGTCCTTGAACACTGAGAACAGTCCTTCAAGTTCCCGGCCAGTCAACTCAGAATCCACCTGCCCGGTTCTCGTTGAGTGTATATCTTTTGGTGTTCCCGGCAACCCTTCGCTGCTTTTCTGACAGCTCGTAAACAACGAGATCTGGCAATCGCATCGACTCTGGCAGATGCGAAAGGACGTTGAACGGACGAACATTGGCCATTCTGATATAACCTTCTGATTGGCCCACAGGCCTCTAAAATTCCCCGCAACACACGACTGCGAGCTTTAATGTTCCGCTGATGGCGTTATATGCTTTGCATAGCCCAACGGACTCCGGAATGGTTTGTCGATCCTTCTGTGAGGATTCGACTACAGATGACTGCGTGTTGCATCCAGGTTACATCTCACCTCGTGACAACTCTGGTAGCTCTGGAGTCTGGACAGATCTCTGTAAATGTCTCGAGGCCGAAATTTCAGCCCTTCCAGGTGATTGTTTTCAGGTGATTGTTTTCAATGGACGTTGATAATGAATCTCAGGACTGCTTCCGATTCTGAACAGTATGAGATGGTATGTATACATATCACAAGAGTATCAATTATGGCCTCTAGGGTAACGAGAGCGGTCGGTTGCGTGTGCTTTGTATACCGGTTCACGTTGCCATGATCCTCGTTGGCCTGTTTAAAACTCGTCCATGGTTCCCCAGCGTCCGGCCATTACTTTGAGACAAGGCGCCACAGAGTAACCATTTCCCCATGATGGGAGCTTCTTGAGATGGCTTGAGAAAGTTACCGTGCCATTGTTCTACATGGAGGAACACGGACTGATTCATGATGGTTGCTGTGTTGAATATGTATCTTTCTGTCAGAGCGCAGAGGCGGGGAATGGTTGGATCAGATTGAATCTAGGTGCTTGGCATAGGCGGTCGCAAGGTTCGCAAACCACGTCGCGAAGAAGGAAAAGGGATCACAGGTCGGGTCGCGGAGACGTTGCTAGGGCGCTGCTGTATAAGGCATTTTGTGATTGATGCATCTTTTGTTTGCTTCTCGCAGCTCGGTCTGCTTATTGTTCGTCTTTCTTTCTTCCTATCAGGGATCCGGCAGACCCCTTCCTCCTTCGT
Source organism: Strobilurus pachycystidiatus (assembly GCA_019915135.1). Taxonomy (NCBI): domain Eukaryota; kingdom Fungi; phylum Basidiomycota; class Agaricomycetes; order Agaricales; family Physalacriaceae; genus Strobilurus; species Strobilurus pachycystidiatus. Next base: position 2,072,321 of record JAHLMK010000008.1, on the reverse strand, counting down.
TGTGTGCTGGTCGCGCCTTTTGCAGAACTCCAAACGCTCATTCACCATGGCCATCGCTCTTCCCGTCCCGCAGATATCCATCTCGCCCGCCCCGCCCGAGGAGAGCTTTGACGAGCCGTTCTCGCCTTTCCCCTGGTCCCCCGAGCCAGACGATGCCAACAGCTTCAGGCCCAAGCATCTGACGCCGCCGCTTGCATGTACGAGGTTCATCAAGCAACAGTCGCCGCTGCGCCCGGACGCACCGAAGGCCTCTCAGGGCAAGGGTCTCGAGCCAGAGAGATTCCAAGCCCTGCTGAGAGCCTCGAGGGAGAGGAATGCCGCCGCGGTAGGCGCCAAGCCTGCCGACTTGAGGAAGTCAGTCGCTATCAAGGCCCATAGAAATAAGCAAAGTGCGCCACAATCCCTTTCTTTCCTATCGTAGTCCGACAACGTTCTCGTATAGTCGAGCGCCGTGCGCTTTTCCTGTCAAAGGTCGCTGCCCCGCCGTCACCCACAGCCACAACTCTACCCAAGACCCCGCCGGAATCGCCTGCCATTTTCCACTACACACTTCCCTCCCCCGGACTCGTCTCACCCCTTGCCCTCTTCGATTCTCTCAACAGCGATAAAACCGGGACTGGCGCCTTATCGTACCCGAGAGAGCCATGGATTGAGCAGGTCGACTTCCGTCTGACCAGTCCGCCCAAGATTGCCGTTACCCCCTCAGTCCCTCAGGAAGGAGCTGCCGTGCACGAACCAAAGCCCCCGCGTTCGCTTCCCTCGTTGGACCAGATCTCTGCGCGCCTGCAGAGTCACGCCGTTCCCTTCCAGGAAACTGCGCCTCGCAGCAACCGCCTGCCTGCGTTCCTTGCGCAGTCACACGCGCCAGCCCCGATCGAACGGCCCACGCTCTCCGTCGGGCGCCTCCAGCTCCCCATCAATTCAAAGCGCTCTTCTCTTCCTTCCCAGCCGGCGGCGCACTTGCCATTGCCCAAGTCGCCCAACCCTGTCGTTGTGCCTGCAATTGAAGTAACCACGATACGGGTCCCGCGCTCCAGAAGGAAGTCTTCGTTGGATCTTTCTGAGAGCAACCTGCTTGCACTCAACTCTCGCGAGAAGACTGCCAAGGACATGCTTTCCACTCTTCGCAGGCGCATGCTCCCTGTCGAAGAGGAGGAGCGTCCATGCATCGACGAGCGCAAATGGAGGCGCCACAGTGCGCCTGCAGATCTTTCCGGCAAACCCAGATCAGGATTTGAGCATCCTGTTCTTTTCCTTCCGGGCGGCTTTTGATCAAGCACGTAAACTCTCTTCTTTTCGTTCACTCCTTACGCCCTTATAACGCCTCATACTTAATCGGCGATTAAAGAAAAGATCAGTCACGTCTTTCGTTTCTCTCTCGAGTGTGTACGATAGTTGGACGATGGGTTTCGGCTTTGTTGTTTTACTTTCTCTTTCCTCTCTCAAACCTCTTGGACTGCAGTGCAGAGCTTGAGACATTGCCTCTTTTATGGGCTCTACATTCTTTAGTCAATGGGCATGTTCCCTCCTAAATTATAGTTCAGGAAATTCTTTCCACTTCGTCGTTAGTAGTACCACAAGCACAATAGATTTGACTTTCACTTGTCATTGTTTCTAAACAACATGGTCCATTTTGTGGGACTTGCGTCCGTATTACTACTCATACACAACAACAAAAAATACAAGTAGATGTTTGCGATACAATGACATATTACTGTTGCGCTATGGAAGCCTGGCCGTGTAAAAATGCTGTTCTTGGGGTGGTGTAAGATCAGGTGTGGGCGGTCGACCACGTATTCGGGATAAAACGTCGAGGCGGCGTCCTGGTGAGTTCGCTGAGATAGATTACACAAACAAGAGACGTTGCTCACTATAATCGAGGAGAAGATTTTCGTCAGGTTTCTCCTCATCAGAGTCCGCGAGGGGATCCGAGTTGAGGGCCATATGAAAGGCTTCTGTGGATGAAACGTTAGAAAACATCCAAGACTGCGGGCAGAACATACGTTGAACGATCGAACGGCTCTCTTCGTGCTCCCGTCTGAAAGGCATGCTGGAAACAGGAGGCATTGTACGAGAACGAGATGGTGGAGGGTGAGGATGTTGTCTCTGTGGCTGAGACGTACTCGGCTGGGGTGGACGATGTCGATGATACTGTAACGTCTGGGCGGAGTGTGGCTGGTCAGTGTGGTGGCGGCGATGCCGTTGTAACTCTGGGGGAACATGGGGAGTATCTGCAGATTGCCGTCAGGCGGGTATCATGTCAGAAGCAGGTATACGTACCACTTCTTTCACTGGTATCTCTAGAAGGCGTTTGCTCGCGACCGGGAACGTAAAACATGAACGGGGCATCATCCCTGGCCGCATCTATCCCTCTTCGTTGACTTGTCGAAGAGGTGGGTTCTGATGGACAAGTGAATGACCGTCCATTGCCGTGAATTACTGAATTTACCTGGTACAAAATGAGGCGCGGCCGGTTTAGCCTTCTTATCGCTTTCCATCGAAGACACCAGTTTGTGCAGAAAGAGATTGCGCTGATTGGACATCATGTTCCCCAGATGATTTCGTCTTCGGTGTCGACGTTCTCTCTGGCGGCCTCTCTCGCGCTCAGTTGCCTGATGAGCGGGGCCATGTTTGCATTCTTCCGCGAGAAATCATCATCGAACGGGTTAGAGCCCGTCGGGGATTCCAGATAATGATAGATGAACCATAGAAAGGCTCGAGCTCGATCTGCAGAAGCTAACGGCTTCGGAAGAAAGAAATCCAAAAAGTTAATCGAACCATCAAAGTGAATCCGTGCCAAAGGCTAGAGAAATGTGTTTTCAGTACGTGTCGTGCGAACGGGCATGCATAAGACACACGGCGGCATGGTTTGACAAGACAAAAATCAGATTTACGACACTTGTCGGAGGTCGCTTGCCATCTCTCTGTATTTGATTATAAATGTAAGAATCGACCCAGGATAAGAGAACCTACGAGTCTGGAAAGAATTTCATCGGGGCTGGAGGGTGGCAGCGTTTTTAATTCCGAGGGTAACAGGGCCGCCTTGAGGCAGTTCTTGATTCGGGGAGCATCCTGCGCGTTCCCATCCGTTTTTTGCAAGGATGGAACGGGATGGTAGGTGCGGAGTGCAGTTTTCATTTCAGGGAAGACTGTAGAAGGGATGTATGATCAAGATAGAGTTCGATGGATCACGATGAATGTTCTCACAAGCCATCGTGGTGTTGATTCTGCCAACATTTGTGAGAAGACAAATCTTCGCGAACTCGAGGGCGAAGGCGGGTGTTTCGACCATTTTTTCCTTGAGGACCTTGGAACATTTACTGGAGTTGTAGAGCGCATTGACGTAGAGATCGCGAAACGTGATCTTGGAAGACTTTCCGGGGGTTTGGGGGGTGAAGACAGCTTTGCCATCGGAGAATATGTGGTTGAGGAGATCGTACTGCACGTCCTCGCGCGTGAGAGACTCTGCATCATTACGTTTAATTGGAAGGGCTTTCCGACTGAGGTAACCAACACTGCGGGACGATGAGATGGGGGGCGCCGATGGACTCGAACGACGTACGGGGGGACGGAATCGGCTGTAGACCATGTCGCGGTGGTGGGCGCGGTAGATGCCATGAAGCAGGAACGGTCGGAGAGGGACACGAGGCAAGAAGGGCCACGCGCGGGAGATGCAGAAATACAAAGAGCTGGACCAGGAGCCTCACGTGTATGGATGGTGGAAAGAGAGGCGCAGCTTGGGAGCTTTGTCGTAACGAGCGAAGGAATACAATACTAAACCGGGCAAAGCAAGGGCCAATCCAGGACGAGCGTAGGAGGCGAGTGCCAAGGGACAACAAAGAACAACTAGGCGGTCGGGCCGTCGAGGGCAGCCATGCAAACAGGCGACGAGTCGCGGAGGAGGCTACGTGATCTTTCCTCGAAGTGGTGACTGTGAACCTTCTGCATGCATTTTCAGTGATTTTCTGGCCTCGGCTGCCCCTGAATATCCAAAAACGGAATCAAATCATGCCCGGCAATGCTTGAGTGCCCGTGCGCCTTGGCCTAACACCACCATCGAACAGACTATCTCCGCCTCACTCAATGGACGCCTTTGATCCAGCAACGCGCGTCAGTCTCGCCCTTCTTCCGCACCCGCTGTGTACTTACGCGCCCTTCCAAGAGAGAACTCGATACCTTTTTGGCGCGAGAACAGGCTGCCGCCAAACTCAATTCCACCATCCACAGTAGGTTCTACAGCGTCTCCGCACAAGCCAGTCGTAACGCCCGCTCTAGATATGACCACCATGTGCTGGGACAAGTGAGTGTGATTCGACTCGGACACACTCAACCGACCGCGGATCATTACACTTTTCAGATGCATAACCTCTACACCCTCCAATAAATTTTCCGGATCCGAGGCTGCGTGCTTAACATCCTGTGTGGACCGCTTCATGGACACCAGCGTGTTTCTTATCAAAAGCATTCGCGACAAGCAGCAGTCACATTGATGCTTGTATATAGCCGAGACATAATCTACTATCCAATATATTTGCGACGACCAACAGCCACAGAGATTCACTGTCATCTGTCATCTCAAATTTTCGGCAGCCTTTCCTTCGGTATACGCTTCTACGATGCTCCCCCACTTCCGAGTCCTGCACGCGGCCTCTTCTCTCGTAACGCATGGGGCCTGCTACCGTGTCGGACAGCTACACCCTAAAACTCAAACAATTCCCGACACGCACCCCGTATGCTTTCGGGAGACCTCATGTAAGCCCAATGGCGCTTCCCCCTAGAGCCGGGGGGTCGGTGACAAGACTTTAGCGCTCTCCCTTCCCGTCTGCAAGGCTCCATCTCGGACCTCTGGTGAACCTTCGGGTAATACTCGTGCAAAGAGATACCGGCAAATGACAATGCGTCTACGTGACATGAAGAACTCGAATACAGAACGACAAACACTACATTTACATACATCATCACCTACACATTACAAACTGCGGCGTCAATGCCCCTTGACAGCCTGCATGAATGCGTACACAATGGCTGCCGGCAAGAAAAAGCAAAAGGCATCAAAGATTTCTCTCCTCCTTCGCAACTGAACGGGGATCTTCGTGGACGGGGCCTTGCTAGACGACCCCGTCTCCAGGAAAGCGCCTATTCTCTGGTCCTTGAGTGTCCAGAGCTTTCTCAACCAGACGTCGAATTCGGCTTTATCTGTTTCAGAAATCTCTACTTCTTGTCCAGGCTTAGCGGTGGAGATATCGCCAATGGGTACGTCGCGCGGGACGTCGAATATTCGCAGGTGCATGTGAATGACTGGCGGAGGTACACCATCGAAGAAGACCGAACGCAGCGTGTAATAGTCTTGACCATAGTGAAGGGGTGGTATGCCTAAGTCGACGTTCAGCGGCGTTCGGGATGAAGAGATAGACAGATACCAGGATATACCACAGTAACATCTAAAAGCTTTAGATCCTTGATTCTGGGTGCAAGGGATCTAAGACTATAATGCAAGCCTGTCGACCTTGGAAGCAGGGTATATGTCAAGTCATCCTACGCAAATGTCAATCATTGAAGTGCCATCTCATCAACGGTTAGTAGCCTCACAATCCCCATTTTGTCCGCAAACTTTCGGCTTATTGGACGCGTGTCCTTGCTAACCAAAGTGCCTTCGGGATAGAGAATGAACGCAAACGGATTGTCTTCTCTTTCAGCGGCGCAGGCGAGTTTGGAGAGAGAGGTCGCCAATTCTACCCGGTCTGAGGCCCAGGACCGCGCAAGGAATATGAAGTTGAAGAATTGCATGCCCTATTTGACGTTGATGCGACTTCCTTGCACTAAACGAGCGAAAAAGACATACCCAACCAATGATGGGTATCCATCGAAGGCTGTTCTTCAATGTGATATACACGTGTCGATGGACGCCCTCGGGTCCTATGAAGTACAATAAACACCATTCGTACAGCCAGTCGAGATAGATCTGTCAGGTTGCATGAGATGGGACGCGCAATCAATCGACGACGTACTTGGTGATTAGCTATCATGACGAACTTCGAAGGCAAGTTCAAGGACACGACATTGCCGTTCGAATCCTTGACAAGACTGTTCTCGATGTCCCTTTCGGAGAAGGCTCCGTCGCCTTCAGTCTCGAAAGTGATGGACAGCGAGGTCGGGGCGAACCACTGGCAGGTAAGGACTAGACACAGGGGTGTTAGCCAATTCATATTATAGCTCCGTTCTAACGCACTCAAGAGGCATCCGAAGGCGCCCTTGGTATAGCCGATACCATAGTCATAAGATTCACGCGCCCAAGCGAAAGGAAGGAGCCGCAGCGGTAAGAGGAAGACGAATTGAGAGGCATTGACCATAAGACAGCCGAGGTTGAAAACAATGAAGTATAATGTGGCTGGAATAAGGCGACTCCATGATCCAGAGCCTCTCTTGGAGATGGGAACATGGTGAAGGCCACCTACAGCCATGGTGACATGGACGTTGGAAGGAAGCGGGGTTATGGCCGGTGATGTAGTGTGTCAACATGTGTTATATCACGTACTCTGGATCGGCACACAGCTGTGCTGCTACTACTAGCGGCGGCATATTCGGTGCTCATGCTATTTCAGAGTACCCAAGCATTGAGACTAAATACTACGCGTCTAAGTAGGCTACATATTTCAGACCTCAAAATGCTCAAGAACAGGTGAATGGTGTCCCCACAGTGCCAGCCGCGTAAGCATCAACGATCAACTGGAACACAAGTCGTGAGAAGGCGGTCAATACTCGCACGAAGCTACACCCACCTTGATTGAAACGTAGGTTCCGGCAATACAGATGAAGGTCCCGGCCAGAATGGTCAGAAGGGCAATAGTAGCTTGTATGGGACGTTTCCTGATTCCAGTCTCGGAATGATAGGCGTCATGCAGCCAGAACATGCCCGCGATTCCGTAGGTGTACCAGGATGCGAACAGGGCAGCGGCAATACCGATAAGATATGAGAAAATAGGCACAGCCGTCGCGAGAATGAAGGCAACCGCAACACCGAGGAAGCATAGGACTACCCATACTGACCATCCTAAGACTGTGTGCTTGTACATGTGATGCGACTTCCTGAACAACCTTACGAACACGAGTTTCGCCGCGGTATGGGAATACAGGCCACCAGCACTTCAGTAAGCAAGTCTTTCAGCTGTGGTCTCCGATAGAAAATGGAAGACACACATCAAGAAATTGGCGATGGCAATTCCGAAAGTCGCTTTGGCCCATTTACTCGGTAGGGAAAGTAGTGCCGGAGACTGGACGGTGTTTCCGATGTACACGTATCTTGGGAGAAGTCAGCTCCAGTCGCACATGGACAACTGGCGACCGAGACGAACATGACCACCGAGAAGATGACATAAAATATCGTCGAGAAACCTTGCAGACAGTATGCCGCCTGGAAGCTTCTTTCAATATTCGTACGGACTATAGAGTTCGTTGAGACCACCTTCAAAGCATCCTTTGGTTCTTTCATTTCAGAAATCAAGATGAAGAACCTACCAAGAATCAGGATCCAAACTCTTACGGGCAAGTAAGAGGGTTTCTCACATGAAATGGCCTGGAGTGAGTCTTGAGTTGGTAATGGCAGATGGTTCAGCATGATCTACGTACCAGCATATGCAAATACCTGTGATTTTGTAAAAAAAGATAGGTCATGATATGAGATACGTCGAATGGCTTACAGGATTCGTTATCGCAACAAATGCAGTATAAAAATCAGATGGAATAGTTGCCTGAACTACCCGACCTGGTGTGGGATTGGCACCAGCGCCAGCCATCGCGACAATACCGGCAATAGTGATCACTAGAGCACTCATGAGGCCCAACCAACTCAAGCGGTCAAGCGTACGAGGCAACGCCACAAAAAGTGTCGCCACAGAAAATATGATCAGGAGATCCATGCTACAAAGGCCATTCTCCGAGAGTACGGAAAGGGCCTGCTGTCCCGACAGAAGCTCGGAGCCCTGCAAGACAACTCAACGCCTTTCAATCAACTTGACGAGCTCGGAGATTACTACGCACAGTGCCAAAAACAGCAAAGATTACGGTGCCGGCGGACAGTATCTCTCGAAGAATGGGACCGCCAATGATGTAGCCAGCGTCGCCCCTTCAAGGAAGGTAAATGGTACTGATCAGAGTTGGGGATTTGCACGATTTCTTACATGTTGTGTACGTTCGGATGGTTCAACTTGAAGTCAATGAGAAGCTTTGACGTGTAGAGCGCAAAGCATCCTTTCACCAGTCATGTACCACGGACTCTAGATGCGAAGGATATAGTACTCACCGAGAAATACGATGAGAATGACGGCGGGTACGATGCCTACATGGCAGAGTCAGTCACGAATTGGGATGTACCATCCAGGCTGATAGATAAGAATGCGCACCAACAACAGCGAGGGAAGAGGGAAGGGACAGCATGCCGTTGCTGACAATCTCTGCTATCATGAGCAACGCGACAAACTATGTGGAGCTTGAGAGTCCGCTTGCGAGATACGAGAGCAATGTATACCTGCCAGGACAGCGTCTTGTAATGGATATCATTATCGGACGTCTCGACAAAAACCTCATTCTTGTCTTCCCTCGATTCTGGAAGGACGGAAGAGGCCTTCTCTACGTTGGAACCCTTGGAGTACATGTCGTCGGACATGGTGCCAATGGAGAGAGAGCAGAGGCGATATATCAGACAGTCCAGATGAGTGCGCACACAGCGCAGTAGTGTGCGAAGAAATGGTCAGATCCATTCTACTTCTTGTCAGTTGTCTCAAGCTGAGCGTCGATAACCGATGATAAGTGCTGATCATAGTACCCGCGCAAAAGCCGAATGTGATGGCCGATGCAAAGCCACATGGCACCATGCTCGGACCCTGACCTGCCCAATAACACGCGTGTCCGCTCCCCACACCCCACAAGCGAACTCGCGTTCCCGGAAGCTTATTTTCAATACCGCGCAGTGCGTGTAGGCTTTGCAACATTCTCTCATGCAGAGCCATCCACCTCGCGATGGCGGTTGTCCTCACTTCGTGGCGGATCTCATTCCGCTCGTCCTCGAACTCGCGCATTGGTGGCCGCGCGACCTCCTGTCGCTATGTACTGTCTCTTCTTGCTGGCTCTATTATGTCAGACGAGAGCTATACCGCATGCCTGCCCTCACCTCATACCGCTCCTGCTCTCTTCTATCCCGGACCCTCAGAGACAATTCGTTTCTGCGCCCACTGGTGAAGGGCATCCATCTACGCCCCACCCGTCTATCCACCTGTCATGGCCGTAGCGTGTCCAGAGGCATTGCGGATATACGGTCTATGTTATGCGCCTTGGATGGTCTCTCTCGTATCACTCTCGGGGGAGACCTGGCCGTAGGTGCAGAAAGGTTACTGAATGCCCTTCCCAATCCAGAGGTTGTAACCTACCTCCACATAGACGGCACACCGAGCGATGAATCCCACTCGACCGCTGCATCTCTCGAGTGGGATGAAACGCTTGCCTACAAATTCCCAGCGCTGCGTACGCTCAAGCTCTCGCACCTCCAGCTTGAGGTCGTACTCCCGCTAGCCCCACTCCCAGAAGTCGTCGATCTAACTTTGGATCACATTTCTCTCTCACACGACTCTCTTATCGACATGTTCTCAGGCTCTCCATTGAAGAAGCTTTCCGTCATGACAGATGGAACGGCCAATCATGTCGAAGAACAAGTGCAGCTCTTATTGGAATCGTCGTGCATTGAAGAACTGTACTACGAGGCACAGTGGAATAGAGCACACTCCCTTTCGTTCATGCCTCCGAACGGTGTAGTTGGCACGTTGCGGCGTCTGAGTCTGGTGGGAACCCATACATGCGCGGGCATGGTGGAGACTCTCGGACGGTGTTTTCCGTTCATTCGGGAGCTCTTCATTTCCGGAAGAGCAACGTGTATCACCGCGGAGGAATGGGGGAATGTGTTGAAGTCTTCAGCGCTTCCTTGTCTGCAGAACTTGCATATCCCAAACGGGACATCTCATCCACCTTACAGGAAGTGGGGTGCCACGGAAGAGGCATTAGTCGCCCAGCAGAGTCGAGATATCAAGCTGTCATTTTCTTCACTCTAATGCTTATTGTCTATAAACTGAAATGATTCCGACGGTGAAGTGCATCGTTTTCAATGTTACCCGCACTCAGTGCCTTCTTTCAAATCACTTGATGTCGATACTGTAGCAAGCATGCCTTGTAATTCTACTCGTTTGCTTATGGAGTTCATATTTACTGTGTTCACAACCCACTGATTGCACGGATGGCTTGTATAATTAAACGTTGATAAGCTAGGGTCGAGCTAAATTAGGTTTGTTGCCCTGAATGTCCCTCTGCATTCCTCAACGCTGAGCGCTGGAAGCTGACTCCGCCAGTCCTCTCCTTTACCCGCCCTCTCTCGCTGTATCTATCTATTGCGCTTGTGTCCAGTGGACCGCTCGCCGGACCGCTCTTTCACCGTCGTCGCCCCGACATTCCGCCCGATGCACTCTGTGCTCTCTCGCCCACAGCCGCTCGGCTCCGCGCCCCCCTCTCATCGTGCCCCTCGAAAAAGCGCCTCTTTCCTTTCTTTGAGGCAGAAGAAAGAGCAAACGCCGGCCTACCAGGATCCGTATGCCGCTAGCTACGACCCCTCTGGTTCGACGTCGTATTTCGATGCGTATCCCCGGCCCAGATCAGCCCATGCGCGCTCTCAGAGGTCTCGGGGACGTGAAACGGCGTCTTCGACGCCTCCTTCGCCATCGTCAGTCGACGACGTCACGGTCTCTGACCATACGCTTCGTGCGAAGAAGGGCACCGCCGGAGAATCCTCGTCGGCTCAGGATTTGGCGTGCATTTTCCCGAGCACCGACGCCGCCAGTCGCGCCCCGGACAGGGCGGGCTCTGCTGCGAAGCCAAAGTCACGATTGCGGTCCAGGACGGGGCCGTCGCACAAGCCCACCGAATGGGATGACCCGCCAGGCTTACGTTTTTCTGGATCTTCGACGCAAAATGGAGAGACCCCACCTGACACGCCCGTCGACTCCTTCTCCTTTCCCGACTTCCATGTCTCGGTGGCTGCACCCATATTTGGCGTCGAGACTATGGACGCCCTGGTCGACGGCATGAACGGCGGCGACGACATCATGGCCGGAAGCTTTGGTCGCTCTCGCTATGGCATACCCGGTCACCATCCACTCTATCAACCACCCCTCCCGACACCGCCACCGGGTGTCGTCCTTGGAGGCGGAAAGGCGAGGAAGGCCAAAAAGTCGCCCAGGGCCCCAGCGCTTCGGTCCAGTTATTCCGGCGATGAAGAGGACGAGCCGTCAGCCCCAACCCCACCTGCGCCTCACAAAAGGCGTCCGCGGCCTCCTCGTAGCAGCTCTAATGCAACCATTACCCTCTCACCGACCGTTTCTTCCGAATGCCAAGCAACTGAACCATTCCCGGCGCCATCTCACCCTCCCTCTGCAGCTCCGCTTTCTCGCCGTTCCTCCCGCGACTCATTCAGTACACTGTCTATGCAGGAGCCTCCTAAAAGCGTCGCACCGTCAATTTCCGATATCATCCGTGCGTATGCTCCAATAGAAGCCAAGGCGCGCTCCCGCGTATCACTTCACCGCGCACCATCATATGCCCATAGTCACGATCAAGCCACAACTGTCCAAGAAGAATCTGAACCGGAGCCAGAACCGTTGACGAAAGAGGAAGAGGCGGAGTTTCTATCAAGGTCTTCTATCGATAGTGTGGCCGACGAAGTGCAACGGACACTTCGCAACCAGACAGCCATGAAGTCTCTTCCAACTCCACCACCACCACCTTCCTCGTTCTCCAGACGGCATTCCACAATTTCAGATAACGCGAGCCTCTACTCTCCTCGATCAGATGGGGGAAGCGCATCCATATATTCCATGTCTGCAACCTCCAGTCACCAACCTCTTTCACCTTCGAACCTTTTCACATCTCTGGCGAAACCTGCTTCCCCTTCTCAAGCTGTGGCACAGTACTTGCGCTCGGCACGTTTGACCACTCTGCTAAAGCTTACTCGTTCTCCCCATGCGTCGCAGGACAACCCCCTTACAATCAGTCTGTCTGACCTCGGAAGTCCATCTGGAATTCCGATTGTCGTTTTTCTCGGGCTGGGTTGCGTTCGTCACATCATGGGCCTTTACGACGAGATGGCCGAATGCTTGGGTCTTCGTCTGATAACTATCGACCGGTGCGTTGTCTCTAGATCAATTTAATCATCTTTATGTTCTAACCTTGATTAATAGATGGGGGCTAGGTCGCACTGAACCGAGATCGAAATCGGCGAAAGGAATCATGCAGTGGGCATCCGTAGTCGAAGAGGTCTTGGATCTACTGCATATCGACGAATGCAGCGTGATGGCGCATTCTGCCGGAGCACCCTATGCTCTCTCTTTTAGCAACAAGCTTCACAAGCGCATACGGGGGGACATCTGCTTACTAGCTCCATGGGTCGGCGGTAGTGAGAACGGTACGTTTACGCGAAACTTCTCACAAAATTTTCGCTCATCGTGACATCGTAAAGGAGGGTACAAGTGGTTGAAGTATGTGCCCAACGGTTTATTGAAGACTGCTCAGGCTGCAGAATGGAAACTGCAAGCTTGGATGATTGGAAAACCGCCCACGATCGCCTATGAAGGCATCGGATTCAGCCTCCAGCCTCCTTCCAAGTCACCCTCGCGCAGCGCTTCTCCTCCGGCTAGCAACGGGGGCCTGAACCCAGTGTATCCTTCGGGCGACGTCGGTCATCCGCCGCGCCCAAGCATGACATCAAGCACCTTCAGCGAATACGACGACCTTCGAGACTTCGATGGACGTTTCGAGAGTCGCAGCACCTTAGGTGTTGATATGCGATCAGGAGCGGGGCGGAGTGAGAAGGTTGCTAAGAGGAAGAACTCGCGGGGTTTTCTAGATCGATTCAAGGCAACCCCCTCGCCTCCTCCAACCGCCACGATGGAAGCTCGTCCTCACACGTCGGGTGGCAGGCTGAAGGCTTTGCGCTCAATGAGCTCGTTGCGGGGCAAGGCATCGTCGACACCGCCGAAGTCGTCCGAGCATACAAGTCCTCAGTTGCCCCCTGCGCTCAAATTCGACGCGGGGCTTGGCTTTGATGACCTGTCGTGGTCGAAGCCTGGAGGATCCTCGCAGATTTCATTGCCCAGGGGTGGCGATCGGTTTTCCACCTCGGACAAATACTTCACGACGGGGCACAGTCCGTACCGCGTGAACGGGCGACGATCATTGTCGTTCAACTCACCTCCGGAACCGTTCTCCCTTCCTGGATCTCCGCAAGACACCACCTTCTCGTCGAACGCGTCTTTGGCTCCCAGCAGTGACCCAGGGAATGTGACGACGACACAGGATCGCTATCAAGCTGCTTTGGCGAACGCTTTAATAGCTGCTTCCCACTCTGAGTCGGCAAAAGGGACGCACAATGATCTTCTGCAGATATTGAACCATGAGAATCATCCCTGGGGCTTCTCCTACACTTCTTATCCTCATGATGTGAAAGTGTGGTATGGAGACAAGGACGAAAAGATTGCGGAGAACGCTGTGCGGTGGATGGAAAGGCCATGGGAGAGGAAAGATGTATTGTCAACGTCGTGAGGGGTGCTGATCATGGCCTGATGTATAAAAGCAGTGTTGTGGTGGAAGTTTTAGAACATTTGTTGGGCTTCTGGCAGAATGGTGCGTTTGTATGCTGATGAACATTCACAAGTGACTGACAGCCCGAACAGAATGATGTTTTGCATATACCATATCAGACTTGAAATCTCTCATTCGTGTTCTTTTGGATCCATTCATTCAATGTACTTGTTAGCACATTTGCACTCTTCTCGGTTCGTTTTTTCTACGGGTATATTCTTACTTATTACACTTATTGTTATCAACACATAATTTAAGAATGACCTGCCCTTTGTTGTAAGTAGAATGTAGCATTCAGTGGCTCGAACAATCCGACAGCCCACTTCACTACCATGTATAAAGTCCGTCTACTGGGTGGGGGTTGCATGTCAGTACAACATGAGTAAACTAAATACAGCGTTCGTCAGTACACTACGTTAGTTCGATGATACGCTATGTCACTTCAACCGGTTACACCTGGTTCCCGGACACTGCTCTATTTAACCACAGATTCTGGCTAATCCTCGAGGCCGGACTGTCCGTTCGTTTGATTGGAGAAGGTTCCGCAGAATCGTACTGCCGACGCGGTGGGGGCATACGTCCAGCAGCAGCGAGCGGGCCCACACCGAGATCGCTCTCCCTCATGTCGCCAGCCGACGGACCATCTGGCCCAGATTGCGGCCCAAATGGATCAGTATATCTTCGATCTTTGAACGACATGGGCTCGGAGATTCTCTTCCGTATGCGTCGATTTCGCTTGCGGAAGAAGATAAAGAGCCCTACAAGAAGAGAGATGAGTCCCACTGCGCTTAGCGAGACGATGACGGCTATGAGGGAGCTGGAAACGCCCTTGACTGAAGATCCATCGTTGGCGGCAGAAGTCCCAGTGCTTGAAGTTCGGGCCCCGCTTGGGATGGAAGTCACGGTAGTCGAAACTGGAGGTGATAAGGATAGTGATGGACACGATATGAATGTCGATATTGATGGAGATGGAACTGATGAAGATGCGAGCGGCAAACCAGTGTCGCTCGCTGTATAGAGATGAGCATGCAATGATACGGCTAGAAGACGGACTGACTCGATAGTTGTGTGGCAACGGTGCTAAGAGCGGTGGTGGTCGGCAGAGCAGCTACGCCTCATCAATGACGGAAGGAATCAACCAATGAATGAGCTCACAGGTAACGGAGGTTTCTGCATCTGTATCGACCTGGTTAGTACGTTACGGGAGATCAATCATGATGACGCACTGCCTTCTAGAGTGACCAGAAGGGACACTAAGGTAACCTCGCTTGCGCCATTGAAACGACTATCTGGGAGATTGAGCATTGTCAGCTCATGCTGGGAGGCGGGGTCAAGTGGGGAGTTGAATAAAACGACCTGGAAGGGTCATCTAGATGCAATTTATACGTTGCGAAGGGTAGGGCATACCGGCTCGGCGAGAGTCTCATTGGCCAGGGTGGGGTCGTTTCCATCCACGATGACGATTGAGGAACCATTGGACTGGCCATTGCAATCAATACAGAAGCCGTATGCTGATCCACCGGAGCGCTTGAGGCCAATATAATAGACATGCGACGCGGTGGCTGGAGGGATAATTGAATCACCGACGCGTTGACGAGATTGACGCTCGGAAAAACATGCATACCTGGGAGTGACGCCGACAATACCGCACCGAGGTCATCCACAAGGAGAAATGCCCTATTGAAGCCAACCCTCCATCCAGACGAAAGCGTAAGAGAGTCATTAGGAGGGGATATGGTGAGATTGGTGGCGGCAAGAGAGACGCGCGCCACAAGAAGAAAGCCGAGAAGGCGGCTGCAGAAGGTCATGAAGGGGCGGGGACGGCGGCGGCGGCGTCGTCAAGGCATGCGCTGCATGCCGCGACGTCGGAGGTGGAGGCTAAAGGCAAAACAGTCCGAGGGTCGAGATGATGCTTGTGATTCACGTGCTCTCAGCTTCTCAGTCAAGACCGGTCACCCAATTCTGGCCCTGTCCGCCGCCACTCTTTCCTTTCTGCTCGACGTGACTGGGCTCCGCGTGCGCCCACCGTTCCATTCGTTTTCTCTCTCCGGCTCTGGGCA
Organism: Strobilurus pachycystidiatus; assembly: GCA_019915135.1. NCBI lineage: Eukaryota > Fungi > Basidiomycota > Agaricomycetes > Agaricales > Physalacriaceae > Strobilurus > Strobilurus pachycystidiatus. Next base: position 2,056,590 of record JAHLMK010000008.1, on the reverse strand, counting down.
GCGAGCGGCGCATATTTGCACCAACCAGATCTCCTGCAGCCGCCACCCACGCTGAGCACTGCATAACAGGGCCTCCCGCAAGGGCCTTGGTGGAAAGCGTCTATGTCTAGACGCCAAAGTCCCTTCCCCAAAAAGCCTCTGCCCATCAAGCGCAACGACGGCGAGCCGCTCACGCGCGTCGACCTCCAGTACGACTTCCTCACCTATGTCTTCGCGGACACGACGCCGGCCTTCACCGACCCGCACACCACCCTCCACAACATGCCCGCCGGCACACGGGTTTCGTTTCGCGATCTCTATGTCAATGCCATCCTCCACTCGCCCAAGGCAACCAAGGGCCTCAAGGACTCAATCATCATGCACCAGGATTTCGCCACCGACTTTGCCATGCTTGCCCTCTTGACCAATGTCGGCAGAGTCCACACCACCATGAGCTGTGTGTACCGCCGCTCTTCTCACCCCTTCCAGCCACTGATACCGGGTCTTGCAGTCTTCGCGGAAAAGAAGACGGCGGTCAGGACATACCATCCCATTCCGGCCCTCGAACGGGTTGAGGGGAACCTGCAAGACGCTCCCCGAATCAAGGCACTTCTTAAAGCCTGTCTTTTGCCCGGAGAGGACCCTCGATATGTCCTTGCAACTCCGAACGAGATACTGGCGCGTGCAGTGCGTCCTTCAGTTCTTCCTCGCCAATCCCAGCTGACCGGCACTGTCGAGCAGAGGTCCGGCCACATACCGCCCACAAGTATGCCCAACATTATCTTCGTTCTTACCAACCATTCTCCGGTACGTGTCCTTCCCGCGTCCTTTCGTGTCTTGCCAACATCTCTTCTGTTCTGCAGGCCATAGCTGAAGAACACTTTCTCCACGAGATCGAATTCATTGATCTCTTTCTTCCACTTGAGATATCAAGCTACTCGCGCGCCCGCGCTTTCCTATGGTTGTGCTACCATTACCATGAATCCACTTCCTCAACTACAGACGATGACTATGACACGCAAGTAACCCGTCCAAATCCATTTTGCGACCCCCATCGACCGGGAAAGGCGCCGGCATTTGTCATGCTGACACGAGCGGAAGCTGAGAAGGAAAACGTCGATACCGAAGAAGAAAAACTTCGCGCACAGGTTCTCATCACTCGCCGAAACGAAGTTGTCAGCAAGAATTCGCGTTACACGTCCGCACAATCTACCCCCATGGAGGAGGGCACCTCGTCATCCAAACTATACACCAAGAAAGTGCGGATGCCAGCTCGACCCAACCTAACGCCTCAGGAGAAGAAGGAGAGAAAGGCACTGTGGGATCGGCAATACCGAGAGCGTCAGAAGGAAAAGGCACTGCTAGAAAAGACTAAGGAGCAGGAGAGGATGCAGGAAGGGCAGTCGAAGGACACTCCGCCTCAACCCGAGCGCGAAGCTAAAGCTACGCGTCAACCAACGAGGAAGCGGGCGGCGCCTAAGCGAGAAGCTGTTTCAATAACGCAACAATCGCCATCTCTTGGAATCATGGATAATTCGGAGAGTAAGCATCCAAATCAGACTTGGCCCCCGTTGCTGCTCCGCTCACCTCTCGTTCAGTTCCTCCCTCTTCGCAGTCGACTTTTCGCATTGCGAAAGTCCCTCGCCCCAGAGCGCCTAACAACGCTGATGATAGTTGCAATGTTGGCGAGCTCAACTCTGATGATCATCCTGATAGACCGCGCGCTGCTCGCAATCATCGCCGCTACTCGCCATACAAAGTGAATCACGCGTCGTCCGATGCCTCGCATCCCCACAATGCCGCTCGCCACGTCAGCCGGGGGGTGCCCGTCCATCGGGGACCCCCCAAGACCATGCTGGAGCGTGAGTGTCGTTCTTTTCTGGCGAATGACGCTGCTGAGCTTCCAACCATACAGATACGTGGCATATCATCAACTGTTCCGACCCCCTGGTTGACTCAGATGGGGAGTCGGACGTCCACGTCCATCACGACTATTGTGAGTGTGACAGTCTCTTTGAACTTGCTATATCCGTCCTTATACGCTCTTCTAGCACAGCGCCTTCGTATCATCACTCGTCTCCGCGGCAAGAGCCCCACACCCGAACCGGAACTACCTCCACTTCGATCCCTTCCTTGAGCCTTCACTAAAGGCTTTAACACTAGTGTTACTCCTTCGCGCCTTTTTTTATTAGTAACTTTATCCGTACATATTTCGCTTTTCTAGTACTTAGGTTCTTTTATTGATGTTCCTTGAGGTATTCTGTAATCTTACGCACTGTATATATGTAAATTAGACCCCCGGATAGCTGTCGTGTTGACAGGCCATAATTGCACATATTATTCCACGAGCTTTTCCGCTATCGACTCCCAAGTTCGCAGCGGCATACTGATAGCGCTATGATGCAAGTTCCTGGATGTCACGTTTTGTCAGCCTCTGCGACTAATAGTAATAGTAATACTCAGGTGCGAACTTGTCGCCTCGCATACTGACATGTTCAATTCAATACGTGGCGTTGCTGTTGGCACACCAAATGGTTAGAACACTTAGCCTGTAACCTCTCAAAGAAGACGCACGACGCGCGCGCATCTCAAGATGAAGCCAATTCAGATCCTTAGGAAATTTTACGCCATGATGAGTCGAAATGATAAATCAGTTGAGGTCAAGGATGCTCTACATAAAAAAATAATACAGACAATATCTCCACAAGAGTCGCCAGCATGTTCTCCAGCAATATTACAAACGGCGCAAACAGAGCCTTGCGAGGGATCGAGCATCCTAGCTTCGAGAATCGATGACCCAAATCCCTCCCGAAAAGAAACGAAAAACGGTATAAACAACGGATAAATCGAAGACGGCAGAGTTGCGTTTATTCGGCGAGCCATTTTTCGCACTTCTTCGCATACTTGTCTAAAAGCTGCGACAGGTCTCGGATGACGAAGGTCAGAACAACCGTGGCGAAGAATTCCGAGCACCGCTTCAGCTTGTGGTCCGCAGCCTGCCGGATGTCAACAGGGAACGCCGCGTACGCTGGTGCAACTGGACTCGAGGTGATAGCTTTCGTGTGCTCGTCAAGGAGCTGAGCATGAAGGAAGAGTCTCCGTAGGCCTTGCACATAGGCCGCGGGTGAGTCCAAACTAGAGAATTAACGTTCAAATCTAGAATTAGAACATACTGGAAGGTCACGTACTTCTTGCCATTGATGTATTTGTCGAATCGCCGACCAAGTTTATCGCCCCATGTAGTCTTCTTGAGCACGAAGCCCTCGCCAACACCGAGCTTCTTCCCAAAATTGGCTACAACACCATCACAGACACTGGAAAAGTCCTCCAGCTTCGAGATCCAGGCCTCTCCTTCTTTCCTTCCAATGCTTCCAATACCCAGTGCCATTCCGCTGCTCACGTTGCCCGCGCCAAAATGTTCTGAGCTGCTGTTTTGTAGGTCTTCTAGGGCCGAGCATAGAATCCCGACGACGCGAACTTTCTCGGGAAGATTGTTCAATTTGGCGCCGCCTTGGGACCATACTTCTTGTGGAACATGCAGGCGACGCGTAACATAACCGCCAGTGGTTGATGTCATGGTCGTTCGGAGTAAATTCATCAAGTGGTAGGGTTTTCTCAACGGGTCCGGCGGTGCTGCCGGAGGTAGCGGTGATACGGGTGTAATTGGCAAAACACTGGAGAAAGTCCCCACGGGGGCTGGTGCCATCAACGGCGACGCAAAAGAGGAAGGAAGGTCTGTCTGTACAGTCAACTGTATCTGCTGCGGAAACGGGTTGAGCTTGGAAGGGTATGATGCCTTCCGCTGGGGTATGCCATTCGCACTGAGTAGTGGCGGTAGAGGAGGTCGTTCCTGGGGGGGTGATACTTGACCACCAACGATAGATGGGCGGCGGCCTGGCTGCGATGATGATCGTGACCGTGCGCCAGAGATAGACACGCCCGAACTTCCAGGCAAAGATGACGCGACAGATCGCGGGTAGGAAGAACCCACGGAAGCTATGGATTCCGACGGCGAAGACGATCTTGGCGTTGGTGGATTGGAGGTCTTCTTCCTTCGTTGTGAGATCGTTCCTTGGTTAATACTGGCATTGATGACGACCGGCTCTGCTCGGGGGGATGCATGCGAGGAAACTCTTGGCCTAGGAACAATTGTATTCGCAGAGATCGAACGAGGTGAAGACGGTGGCTTCATGACCGAAACGTTGCGTGGCGTACCCGGCGAGCCAGCAGGAGAGGGCAACGGGGGCAGCGGGGGCGAATCGTTTCGTTGATCCACGAGAGTCGAACGAGAGCCGGATCCCACTTCCAGGTCCATGCTATCGGCCTCCGAGAACTCTTCAAATCTCTCAGTCTCTTCCTCCAGTGGCATCAATCTACTACCAGATCCTGTTCTTCGGTGACCCACGGAATCACCTCTTTGTCGAGTTACAACATCTAGATGCTGCTTCGACGCTTGCGGCCGCGCTTCCAAGGCATCCGGCGCGGGTGGAGGTGAGCTGGAAGGTGGTGGCAAGGCAGGCGGAAGAGCAGCAGACGAGGCCCGCGAGCGTCGAGCTGGCACAGATGCACGGTTTGTCGGGGGTGGTGGCTGGCTGACATGAGAAGCATGCGTTACTGGAGGGTCGTATTGCACGCTGGCATACGGATGAATTGACGGTGGAAGTGGAGGCTGCTGCCCCGGTGGTTGAGGAGCTGTAGGGCTAGCAAGATCCATGAACATAGCCGCGCCTATGGCTTCCACTGCGTCCGATGATCGCCCAGACGACTCCGGGAGATCATGCGGTGAATCGTACGGATGATCATCTTCCTGGGTATACGTTATGGGTGGTATCGGATCCGAAATTTCAGATGCTGGAGACTGGGCGGGAGAGGTTGACGCAGTTGATTCCGCGGAGGTAGAAGTGGTGGAGTATACGGACACATTTGAGTATGGAATGGGAGGAATGCTGTATACGATACTGAGAATATTCATGCGATCCGCATAGGTGTCGTGCTGATGATGAACGATGGTCAGGAAGCGGCATTCCGACGCAAAGAGCGACACTCACGATTCGTTGCAGTCTCCTGACTTCTTCCTCCTGCGCGACGCTGTTTCTTCGACGACCGTTCCGCCGCCGTGGCTCGGTGGTATCTTCCCCTCGACGTACACGCTCCATAACCTCGCTCAGCAGAGCAACGCTGCGCCCATATGCCATAACCGCCGCTTGCGGATCATCATTACTCGAATCCAGCTGTACTGCCTCCCTGGCCAGTTCCAAGGCCTGCGTAAGAGCACGTCGCGATGATGGCGGCCGAGTATCGGCTACAGGAGGCATAAGATGCTGCTGGTCAGTGTCGTCTGCAGGCTGGAATCGTGAAGACGAGACCGGCAACATTGATGGGGGCGGAGGGTCGGAAAGATCATCCACGGAAGAAGACGCGGGATACTGGGGAGCCTGGAGTGGGTCATGATGGGGAAAGGCGGCCACGGCAGCCAATGAAGGCGAGGGGGCTTGCCTAGTGAATGAGTTTGAGCGAGCGTTGCCATTCATGTAGAGATGTTGTGGCGCTGAGTCTAGGTGGTACCCGTCCTGCTGATGGTAGCCGTTGGTCTGGACAGGGCCATTGGCCGTCAAGTAGTCGGGCACGCTTGGAATGGGGAGATTCGGAGGAGGAAGAGATGGTCGTATATGTGCTGCAGATGACCGACGCCGCTGGGATAGCGAAGATATCACTGGCACTGGCGGAGTGCTCGACGGCCCCGCTGTTGGCTGCTGCTGCCTTTCGTTCCAATCGCGAGAATAGTCTCGTTCTTCCATGGGCGCCGTAGGAAGTGATAGGGACGGATAGGCAGCGTTGAGCAAAGGGTGCGGGGGAACCCTGGTGGTCGTAGTGGTGACCGCTATTGTTGACGGCGTAGAGGCTGTATCTCGCAGCGAGCGAGAGACAGGCGGGGTTGAGGGAGGAAGATGGCGATTGGTGGAAGTGAATCAAAGCGGAATGTTGGCGTTGTTGTGGTCAGTATCCTCGGCGCTACCACGCTACAACCACACTGATTATCTTGATTTTTAGCGTTGCGGTCATCGACCGCGTCGTGAGGGTCCTTGAGTCGCCGTCGTGTCGAAAGTTGCACTGAGTTGTAGCGTACCAGAGGGATCTAGCCTTTTTCGGCTGCAATCTGGCTCAATTGTCCCGACGAACAAGAAACTGCCCAGTCTGCCGCCAGGGTGCCGCTGTCGGCTTCCAAGTCTGACCCACGCCACTCAATCATGCAATTAGCAGTGGCACACGAAATAAAACAGGGCAATGGTACGCGACGTATGTAGTGTATTAGAGAAGACACTCAAGAAATTATCCCAAACAGAAGAAAATGAATGTCTCGCCCAGGCGGGGCTGGGTAAAAGGAGTATAATCGCAACAGCTCTGAAGCATGATGGGGTATATTTTGTCCTAGCTCAAGTCCTTCCAATATATCAATCCCTGAACTCTGGCTGCGAGCCCTGAGCAGCAAGACGACTCTCGAGATTACTGGATTCCAATTTGAGTAGGATGAACGACGCATAGCATAAAAACGGCGACTGACCGAAGAGATTCCTCTTTGGCTAACAGTTCCTGCCGTTTCTCGTTGATCTCGCGTTGAACCTTGATTTCAATCTCACGAAGCTGAGAGGACGTTAATCTATTTCCACGGTGGAGGCACCTGTTCACAAACCTTCTCCTCTTCGCGACGGAGCTGCTCTTCCTTGAGGCGAACGCTCTGGGAAGCCATTTCCTCTGGGAGGATGGAGGAATCCCTGGATGGAGAGTAGTCAGGGTGCACATCCATCAAAGAAGAATGTTCGAAACATACGTGGGATCGGAATTGACGGTCCTGGAGAGTTTCTCTGTACGGTAAGTTTCGTAAAGGACATCGTGAGTCAAGGATTTCAGATCAGCAAGGTGAGAGCTGGAAGAAAGTTGTTAGAAGCCAATATAGTGAGGCGTACAGGAAAAGAATATATACTTGAGAAGCGCACTCCTCAGCCTGCTGAAGTCCGAGTGATTTGGGTTGTCGACCTCAGCAATGCCCCATGGGTAGATGCGGGCGCGAACAGGTTGGCCGTCGATTTCAATCTCCTCCTCAGACCCGATAACAGCGAAAGGAAGCAAAGCCTGATTATCGGTAAGATGAGTGTGGGTGTGAGTCAGGTTGGGAAGGAAACCCACACGAAGCTCGCTATTGTCCTGGATTGTCTCTTCGTCATCTTCTTCAACGTCGTAGGGGAAATTGTAGACCGGGATGTCGTAGTGTTCGATGTCTTCCATGATCTACAGAATTTGTGAGTAGTGGCCTAGCACGTATGTACGTAGTGCTTATTACCCTCTTCTTGAAGCCTCGGAGTTCGGATGGTGTCAAAGAATCAGCCTTGCCTACAATGGGAATGACGTTAACGCGGGGGGAAAGACGGCGCATGAGCTCGATGTCCATTTCCCTCAATCTGCGAAACGTGTCAGGCCGAGAACCAGACTTCAGGAAGCGAACGCACGAGTGGCCAGTGGGTGGGATGAAATACAAAAGAGCGTGGACTCTGTTGTCCCGGAAGCGAGTGTTACGCTTGATGCGGGACTCTTCAGACAAAATGTCGTCGTACTGGCGCTCGAGGTGTCCGACAATTTCTTGGAAGCTTCAGTCGGCGGTCAGAGGGGGACACAGGCGCGAAGAAGGTCGGTCGCCTTACGCGAATTCATTGTCAATGTTGTCGCCAAAGCCAGGAGTGTCGACAATTGTCAGCGCAATGCGAACGCCGTCCTCCTCAAGCTCTGGATATGACAACGAAAATGAGCCAAGACGAAGCACATAATATCCTGGTGTTGCATACCAACGTTGACGGGCTTGATGCGTATTCCTTCCTCCTGGTGCGCGGTGCCCGGGTTGTCCGAGATCTTGTGGGGCAAGACTTCCGACTCGCAGAGCGTGTTCACAAAGGTGGTACGTCCAGTGCCCGATGCACCTGGGGACAGGTAGGTTAGCACACGCCGCGCCACGCAGCCAGTAAGCAGGCCAGCATACCAACGACCATCAGCGTGAACTGAACACCCTTCTTGACCTTGTTTCCTCTGCGACGTCCAGCGAAAGACATTTTGGCAGAGAATGAACTTGGCAGGCAGTAAGAAGCAAAATCCGCACTCTGACCCTGCCCCCGTTTTCAAAGTCCGATGACTTTACGGTGGCGGCCTGCTTTCCAACGTTCATGGAAGCTTAAATTCTCACCCTGCATAGGCTGTATGCTACTACTGCCGCGTTCGTTGCGCTGCTCGTTCTTTCCTGCTCGGCGTATCCGATACTTCGCGACAGCCTCTGAGCCTGGCACAGGCGCGCTCGTACAGGAACAGCCAGCGAAAGCGGTGAAGACGCGGATCAAATATGAAGAACTCCCAAAGTCTCGCGTCCTTCCTGACGGGACGCTTGCTGAACCGCTTGGAGAGTGGAAAACTGGCGAGGATCTCGAATGTACGCGATTACTGGGCGCTGTCACCCGGCCTACTTACATACACGTCCACGCAGTACCAGACTCTTCAAAGCGAATCAGAAGAAGAACTGCTCTTGCATCGGATGCCGACACCGTGGTGACTGGTCCAGTAAAGACCAAGCGCTCCCGAAAGAGTACAGGAGACGCCGACCAAGTCGAACCTACTGTCACTTCACCCGAGATGAAGGTAAAACGCACTCGAAAGAAGAAGAATGAAGTTGAGCCGGCCGACGAAGACGGTACGCGTGATTTGCTCTCGTCTTGCATTCTCCTGACTTGTCTCCAAGCGGTCAAAGTCATCAGCCAACGCCGGACTAGACGTCCAAAAGAAGTCTCCGAGGGTTCGTGATGCACAACTACGGACACTGACATGTCCTTACTGGTAGATTAGATGAGACGGTTAGCGACACAGCGAGCAGTGAGCCAAGGACGACGCTGGCGAAGGAAATATTGGACAATCTCGCTCGCTTCCCACATTGCTTGTTACTGACTCGTGTCGGTCAGTTTTACGAAGTAAGTATCGTCCTAGTTATTTGTTGCTGTCGATCTCATTCTTACCCAGTCATATTTCGACCAAGCCATCGAAATTGCACGCATTCTCAACATCAAGCTCACAACGCGTAAATGGGGCCAGGGCCGTGTCGCCATGTGCGGGTTTCCTATTATGCACCTGGACAAGTACCTCAAGATCATGGTTGAACAAGAAAAGAAATTTGTCGCCATGTGCGAGGAGTTTCCGCAATACCATAAAGCCGGTCTCAAAACGTTCGAGAGACGCGTCGCTCGCGTTATCACTCCGGGAACATTGATCGACGAGTCCTTCTTAAACCAATACGAGAACAACTATCTTCTTGCTATTGGGCTGCCTGACGGCGCAATGGATATCCGATCGAGTCAACCCGTCGGGCTAGCTTGGATCGACGTCTCTACAGGAGAGTTCTATTCCAAAGCGTCTACTCTGGAAAGCGTTCGAGACGATGTTGCCCGCATTGGGCCACGAGAAATCGTGCTTCACGCCTCTTTGCAACAGAACAGAGAGCATCCTATCTTCATGGCCTTGAACGAAGACGTGAACTGCATCTCTTTCTCGACGTTGACCGGTCCATCAGCATCTCCGGTCGTCGAGGAGGTCCCGACTGACTCGGATTCTGAGGCTCCATCATCGGACCCTCTGGAGACGTCTCCCTCGTCCATCCCAGACGAGATCACAACGACGGAAATACCGGCACCCGCTAGCTACACGCCTGAAGAAACCTTGTCAATCGACCTTCTGACAAGTTATCTCAAGGCACATCTTCTTGAGCATATGCCAACGCTTTCTCATCCCAATCGAGAAAACGTCAGTGACAGGATGCATATCGACTCACACACAATCAAGGCCCTTGAAATCCGGGAAAGTATCCGGGAAGGAGGTGTTACCGGCAGTCTTCTCAGCACTATCAAACGCACGACGACAACTAGTGGCACCAGACTTTTGACGAGGTGGCTTTGTAGGCATTGCTCCCTTCAACCATTCCCAGACGCTAAAATCACACAGGCTCGCCCAGTACCTCAATCGCAGAGATCAACGCCCGCTTGTCTCTGGTCGAGTTTTTCTATTCACGTCCTTATTTCCGGGAAGACCTTGTGGAGATGTTACCCAAGCTGGAAGATGCCAGCAGAATTGTCCAGAAATTCTCATTAGGACGAGGGGATGCCAGCGACCTTCTGGGCATCAAGAACACGACGGCCGCTTGGTCTTCTCTCAGACAACGGATAGAGCGCGAGCGTCTACTCGAAATGAGAGAAAGAAGGGATTTCAAGATCGAAGAATGGAGCAGTCTGGATTCCCTTCTATCTCGAATGGTGAATCTCGATGATCTATACGCTAGGATTGATTCTGCGTTGCAAAAGTCCGAGGGCGAAACAGATGGATCTGAAGAGCCTGAAGATGAAGGGTCGACAGCAGAAACCTCCAATGCTGACGCGTTTTCGAGATCCTGGCGTTACAACGTCAGCAAATGGACGATCAAAGCAGAGTGAGGATTTTGTGATCTTGGCAGTCTTGTCATTAGTTTCTGACTGTACCAGCTTCTCGGATGAACTGACCAGACTTCACGCGGACCTTGCGCGTCTTCTTAGGGAGAAGGAAGACCTGCAGTCAAGATTGCAGTTACAATATGGTACTCTCGGCCTACACAATGGGTTCGTTTCGATTTTGACGCAATACTGATTAGATGCATCTTCCCTGACTCTCCGTTCGTCCCCTGGAATCGGACTGCACGTTCATTTAGCCAAATCCAAGAGAGACAGAGGTCGACTCGACAGTGAGGCCGAGTTTGTACCTGTTCACTCAAGTAACACGACAATTTGCTACTTCTATCCCGTACGCTTGCTTCTCTCTCTTTCTAAACCATCGAGCCACGCCTCATCGCCCCTCTAGAATTGGTCTCGCCTTGGGGCTGAAATCTTCGAGACATCCATGTTGCTCGTTGCTGCAGAGAAGGAAGCTTTTGAGACATTACGACGTGAAGTGAGATCCATTTCGTATATATGTGCGTAACGAGTGACATTGTTTACAGGTCAACATGCACGCACCTATGTTGAGACGCAACGCTAGGATTATCGACGAATTGGATGTCACTCTAGGGTTTGCCATCCTAGCGTCGGAAATGAACTTCGTGAAGCCGACGATGAAGGACGAGTAAGCGACCGTGTCAATTAGCCGCCTACATCTGATGTCCACCCATTGTAGCATCAGCTTCACTGTTGTCAACGGAAGACATCCTACTGTCGAACTTGGGCTCATGACATCTGGAAGAATGTTCACGTCCAATTCACTAGAATTGGGTGGTTCGTCGCGATTGCAGATAATTACCGGTCCCAACATGGCCGGTAAATCGACACTTCTCCGTCAGACTGCCCTCGTCGCACTGCTTGCACAAGCTGGGTCTTTTGTACCCGCAGGGCGCGCAGAATTGGGCATCGTTGATAAGCTCTTCTCAAGGGTTGGTGCAAAAGATGACCTGTTCCACGACAGAAGTACATTCATGGTTGAGATGCTCGAAACTGCTGAGATCCTCAGGAGGGCTACACCTCGAAGCCTGGTGATCATGGACGAAGTCGGGAGGGGAACAACGGTCAAGGATGGATTAGCTCTTGCATATGCTTCCATTCACCATCTTGCGACGATCAATCAATCTCGGACGCTCTTTGCCACACATTTCAACGAGTTGGCGGACATGCTCGGATATTCTGAAGATGGTCCTGTACTGCGAGAACCATTCGACATGGTTTCCTTCTTTTGCACTCGAGTGGAAGATATAGAGGTCAGCCCATCGTCTGGTATCATGATTCCCCTCCTCAGATATCTGTAGGGCGGACGGTTTGCTTATTCCTATCGTGTACGCCCCGGTGTCAACAGGGACAGCCACGGTATGAAAGTCGCACTCCTTGCAGGTATGCCTTCGACAGCTCTTAGCGTTGCCGAAAAGACTCTCGAAGTCCTGAACACCAAACAAGAGGCGAGATGGCAGGCCAGCGACTTCCCACACACATCATTGGTATAATTATCTTGTAGATTATCTAGTGTACTTTTATTTAGTTGGTCATAACGGAGCGTATGTGGTTCAGAGCAGAACCTGCCTGCAGCCATTTGAGCTGGTCATCAGACATAGTGTGGCGGGCGGTGATGGTGAAGGCCTCGCCGACTCGAGGTGTCACCTTTATCTGAACTGTGTCACCAGTGGACTGTCCTCTCAGAAGGGCATCCAGGCCGAGAGTCTCGACAGTATCTCCTGCTCCAATCCTGCTGTAATCGGCCTTGTCCGTAAACCAAAGAGGAAGGACACCTTGTTTCTGATTTGGAGCATGAGCGAAAGTTTGTGGACTTCCCGAATCAACCACATACTTTCAGATTGGTCTCATGGATGCGAGCGAAGGAGCGAGCGAGAATCATTGCACAACCTGGCACAGTTATCAAGCATCATATAGACGGCCAAAAAAGGCGAGCATACCGTAGAATCGAGGCTGGAGGGCGGCATGCTCACGAGCACTTCCTTCTCCGTAGTTGTCATCAACGATCAGAGCCCAAGGCTGTTCTCTCGCCTTCAGGCGCTTCGCAACACCGGGAATTGTGTCTTCCACGGGCTCGTTTCCGGCTTCGTAATCGAGCGCGACATTAACTTCGCCACCTTCATCGTTCACAGCCTGAGGTATGTTAGTGACACCGCAGTGCAAGCGAATGGTAGCCATACAGTGATCACTAGATAGATATAAGCCTATGAGCGAAGATGTATTGATGTGGGGTCATCTTACAAAGATTTTCAGATATGTTCGTCAAGTGACCCTTGTACTTGAGCCAAGGACCCTTTGAAACGATGAGCTCGTATTACCGACGGACGTTGGTCGACTCACTGCCGCGGAAATATGATCAGTGGTGCACTTGCCACGGACACGCATCAAAACCTTCAAAGGAGGTAGCTCGTAGTTCGAGGTATCAGGGAAGGGCGAAGAGAAGGGTTGAAGGATCTCCAATCGTTGAGAATTCTTGCTGATCACAACCTCAGTCTCAGGATGTGGTTCAGGCACGGGACTAGGATAGTATGTGATGTCTCCAGGAGTGAAACCGTTAGCGGGAAGGTCTTGACCTGACGGCGGTGCAAACTTGAAGGTCTCGCCCGATGGAAGTGGAATTGAGTCCGTCAGCGGGTTGAAGGACAGTTTGCCAGAGAATGCCATGGCAGTGACGATGGTAGGTGAAGCCAGGAAGTTCATCGTCAGCCGGTTACCGTCATTGCGGGACTTGAAGTTTCTGTTGAAGCTGGTCAAGATCGCATTTTCCTCTTCCTTGTTGTCGTTTCGCTTCCACTGTCCAATGCAGGGGCCACAAGCATTTGCAAGAACGACGGCGCCAACGTCTTCCAGCGTAGAGGTCACCTCATCTCGTTCCATAGTAGCACGAATCTGTTCAGATCCTGGCGTACACAAGAAAGGGACCTGTGTAGTCAATCCCGCAGCTTTGGCCTGGCGTGCAAGGTCCGCGACACGAGTCTACAAGTGTTTGAGAGAGACGTGTATACCGAGTGAGATGTCATTACCATGTCTTCGTACGAGCTGTTGGTACACGACCCAATGAGACTGGCGCTCAGTTCATCCTTCCAGCCTTGCTCCTTGACGAACGACCCAAAGTGCGAAATCGGGGTGGCCAAATCAGGTGTGAATGGACCATTGATAGTTGGTTCCAATTCCGACAGGTTCTTCATGGCGAATGTCAGAGTAGTCCGCCGTGTTGGGAGGACTTTGACTCACGATTGAGATAACTTCATCGTATTCGGCGCCTTCATCCGGACGTAGAAACCCTTGAGATGCAGCAGCATCGGCAGCACGCGCGACAGGAGAGCGACCAGTTGCCTTGAGATACGCAGCCATGTTTGAAGAATATGGGAAAGTCGAGGTTGTCGCGCCGACTTCAGCGCCCATGTTTGCGATAGTTGCCAGACCTGGGGTTTGCGTGCTTAGATCACCACGCAGCCAAACGAAAAGATGACTTTATACCTGTACATGACTGAGATTCGACTCCCGAGCCAAAGTACTCCAATATACGACCAGTTCCACCCTAAGGAAATGATGAGATATACCAAGATGATCAGAATATTTTGCGCGTACTCGGACAGATAGTTTGCCGGCGACATGGAGAATGAGGTCTTTCGTGGTAGTCCATCCGTTCAATTGGCCAGTAAGATGTATACCTACGTAGATGGTCAGGCCACAGCTTCTTTTGACAAATCATACCGGGGAGTATGAACACGAACCAACAATCTGAGGTGCTTTAAGCTCCCAAGGAGTGCCAGTCATGGCATCAACTGCATCAGCACCACCGACACCAATAGCAAGCATTCCAAGACCACCGGCGTTCGGGGTATGTGAATCTATGTGTGACGTTGAGGCTTCATGAGTTCATATAGATGGTGTAAAGACCGAACCAGTCCCCAACCTGCGTAGGGATTAGTTAACGTTATATGAACGAGGATGTTGACGTACATTAGCATCCCCGGCGCGGCGTAGTTCTCCAATACAATCTGGTGAATGATACCAGAGCCTGGCCTCCAGAATTCAATCCCGTACTTGCGAGCAGCACTTTCGAGGAAGTCAAAAACCTCTTTATTGGTAACGATAGATTTCTGCATGGAGTGATCAATCATCCTGCTTCGGTTCAGACTGCCAGTTTGCACAGACCTCCAAGTCTGATTTAGCTCCTTCTATCGCTTGTATAAGATGATCGCAGTGTATGCTGGACGGGACGGCGGTTCGGTCAAGGCCTGCGCTCATGAATTGCAGTCTAACAGGGAATTAAGTCGAAGAGTCATGAAGACATGGAGAGAAGGATCATACAGTGCCATTCTACAGAAGAAGTCAATTCACAGCATGCCCAGAGTGTTTTTCGCGACAGACTCACTGAGCCGAGGCATCCTGCATCGCCACTCTTTCTGGCCTGAGTTGAAGATAGGTCTCTCCCCTCACGAGACCATTGGCCAGGGAGCTCTCCGGATTGTACAGATGACTGTATAATATTTTCTCCGCGAGTGTCAGAGGCCTTTTGAGCGCACTCCGAGCGTGTTCAAGATTGGCTATCAAGAGGTCGTAAGGCGGGGTGATACTGGCGCAGTTCTTTTCTGGCAAAGGCGCGTACGTCGCGTAACGCGCTGTCCGAGGCCAGGCGGCCCTTTGGGCTGCATTCCTGAGCATTTTGTGTGGGGCGCAACGCGCCTGCTGGAAGGAGTCAAGTGAATTCGATGCGGATTTCCAAAAAGATCGTCTTCCAAACCTGAGTTCATGCATTGGTGGCTTTATTCGGCCGATGTCATCCGAGCCTTCGTTCCTATTTCACTTTCACTTGAATCGCGTCCTTTTGCTTACTGTATATTCACTAGTCGCTCACCGCTCACCGCTGAGCATCCAGGTACTCGTACTGATAAGTCTCTGAATTCACGTGTACAGCTGGGGCGAATTTCTGCTTGTCTAACCTGACTTATCTAAATCTGCTTGAACTCCAAAATATGTTACTTACTCCGTTCAGAGTGTGGCGGCGACCTGTACACAACAAGCCCTCTAGTGACAGTTGAACAGAAAGACAACGTCCTCGTGGCCAACAAAGTCTTACAAAGATGGAGGCATGGCAAAGGAAAGTTATTCGCCTACTGACCTCCAATCCGACGAGGCGGTGGTAGCTTGCACAAATGGCATACCTTAGAGAAAACGGGACTCGTGTCACCGACACAGAATCAGATACGAAGAGGCCTCGACGTGTTGCAGTGCGAGGAACACTAAGAGACGTTGCTAGAAACAATCAAGAAAAGTTCATCCTCGAGTCCACGCTTTGCGCATTCCAACAGATGGAGCCTCGAAATAGCGGATGTTCAAGTTGTGGGTCGGTGATTTGAGATAGCATTGAGAAGGAGGAGCCAATCAAGTCTAAATCGAGCAGGAAAGAGGCAAATGTTCGTGCAAAGGTCGTAATGACATTACTGTAGACGAGGCGAAGGTAAGTAAAACGTATATATAATAAGGCTTGCCAACTTTCGGCAGAAAAGAATGGACAATACACCACAAAGCTGAAGAAGGGTATTCCTTGACGGTACGTCGTCTAACAGTTGCAGCCATAGTTCTGGGAGCTTTCCGGGTCGAGCTGGATGGGATCGGGGTAGTCGACATACCTATGATAGGAATTTATGAGACATATGGAGGGGAGGGGAGGAAAGACAGTGTACGCACAGCTGCTCCTCCGCTTCCTGCTGCAGAGCGTTCTTTGCCACTGTCTGGAACGCCTGCTCAACGTTGATAGCCTCCTTCGCTGATGTCTCAAAGTACGGGATGTTGCCCTTGGACTGACACCAAGTCATCGCCCTCTTCTGAGTGACCTAGACGACTGCGTCAGAGAGTTGTCGGGCCCGAAGTATGATACGGCGCACTTGACGCTTGTTCTCCTCCACGTCAATCTTGTTTCCCAACACTACGAAGGGGAAGTTCTCTGGGTCATGGGGGCTGGCCTGGATGAGGAACTCGTCCCTCCAGCTGTCCAGAGTCTCGAAGGACTTGGCGCTGTTGACGTCGTATACCAGCACACAGCAGTCGGCTCCACGGTAGAATGCAACTCCTAATGACTGGAAGCGCTCTTGGCCTGCAGTGTCCCATAGCTGTGAGGTACGATAAGATGGCGGCGGGGGACAGGAGATGATGCCGCACCTGCATTGTGACTAGGCGGTCGTCAACCATGACCTCTTTGGTGAGACTTGGGCATGAGGTGAGTGTGCTTGCGGATGTGCGCAACAGCGAAGACGTACAAGTCGGCACCGATGGTTGCCTTGTATTGGTTGCTGAAACGCTTGTTGACATACTGGTTCATGAGCGACGTCTTGCCGACACTGGCGACTGGTCAGCGGAAAGGCGGCGGTTGAAATGGCGCAACGAACCCGCTGTCTCCGAGAATGATAACCTGCTGGCCGGTGAGCAACGGGAGGGCAGCAGGGCTACGCGGTACATGCCTTGAGTAGAACACGGCCCATGTCGATAAATGCGAGGCAAAGCGGGAAGACGGGATGGCCACTGGCTGTGGTGGTATGCAGTAGGCGACGAGCAGCCACAGAGTCAGGCAGCCCCAATTTGGCTGAACGGCATGCGTAACGGCACAATTATGGCTGCCGCGCTTTGCTCTCCTTCCGCTATCACTTTTCTCATCCGAACCATTTCCCCGACGAGGACTGGCTGCTCTCAGTGGGCTATCTATCTCCCCAGCATCCGCCACTGTTCATCATTGTTGAGAGCACTGTCACTCGGCTACATCGAACAATAGCCCATTAGCGCCGTCTGTCCCCCATGGCCGAGCCCGCCTGGCAGGAGATCCTCAGAGGGCGTCTGACGGAGAGAAACGCCAGAGAGGCCCAATACTCTGGCATCATTGAGCAATGTGAGCAGCCATCTTGTCAACTTATCGCGTCCGTCCTATATCCATCATCAACAAACAGACCGTCGCCTCGCCCAGCAGACCAAGTTCTTCAAGGAAAGAAATGCCCAGTTTCTCCGGGCAGCTCAGACAGTCCGAGGCAATAACCCGAGTAGTTCAACCGTCTTCGTCGCCGGCACAGCTGAAGAGTCAGTAATCACGTCCTTGCCTCGTGTTCACATTCCCATAACGTCCACCAGAAATCCTGTTCTATCGGCTTATACTGCGTCACTGGAATCTCAGATATCTTCTCTGCGCGACGAAATTGCTAGCGCGTACAAGTCGCAGACGCAGAACACGCAGAGGTTATTGGCCATGACTGAGACTCTGCGGGAAAAGGAAGAATTGTCTCGCGTCGGCGAAGAGAGTCTACGGAAGGCAAAGGACGATCTTACGGGTTTGCGAAAGAAGGTAGAGCAACACGGCGAACTCATGTCTGAGAAGGATCGTACAGTCCAGGTGGGCCCACCCGTTTATATGCCATCCTTTTCGTTGACTCTCTGACTTCGCGCCTAGATCCTCCATGACGAGATCAGCACGCTGCAATTAGAACTGGGGCAGATTGAAGAGCGTAATCAGACGCTCATCAAGGACAACGCGAAATTGCTGCAGCGGTGGCTTGATGCTAAACAGACGGAGGCAAACAAAATGAACGAGGCCAACGAGTTCTACGAGAACATGCGGACCCGACATCAGAACGTATCCAATTGGAGAGACGAGACTTTGGGAGCAGCACCATTATCTGCGCCGAGCAATGGTGCTGATTCCTCTTCTCAAACGTCGGAGTCGGGAAACGGGGACGTCGGCGAGGAAGTCAAGCAGACGGAGACGATGGATGGGACACTATCTCCAGCAGAGAAGGGCATGGATCCGACACCGAATGGCTGATAGTGGACGACGAGGAGGATTGACGTCCTCAAAATACCCTTAATTACAGTCCCTGATATCCCACACTTCCTTCTGCTTCGCATCTACTCTTTTCATTTTTCATCACTTTTGGTTGATCAGTCAGTACATTTAATACACATACATATGAGTGGAAAGTCAGATGAAGAAGAAAGATGTATGGTCTGAACTATCAACAAGAGGGATGCAACGAGGTGTGGAACAGAAGAAAAGAGCTGGAGAATCATCGGGAGCGATGTATGCCAGAATGAGGATGAGGAGCGTGCACATGAGGTAAAGGACTATTGAACATTATGACGAAGGGAATAAACACGTTATGCATCGCAAGCAAATATAGAGGGGGGAAAGTAGACAGTGCTAGAAGCGTGATAGTCCTACGGAGCTTGCATCTGAGCGTCAGGCTGCTGAGACCCGGCCTGACCATAGTAACCTGATTGAGATCAGTGCGAGTCAGCGCACATCGAGGATACACGTACCAGCCCAGTAGTTGGAGTAGTAGGCGCTCGGATCACCACCCCATTGTGCTTGACCTGCCTGGGCAGCTGCGCCGCTCGGATCGGGAGACGCTTGAGCACCAGTCAGGCCAAGGGCGCTAGCACCAGTGTTTGCTTGAGGCATACCAGGAGATCCGGGTCCAGAGGCTCCTCCGGCTTGATTGGGGAAACCGGCGTAACCATTGTAACCATATTGACCGTACGACGCCGGCTGAGGCATGCCGTACATGGGCTATAGAACACCAAATCAGAATTGGACGATAGGGAGCGTAAAGCGTCTGAGACGTACCATGCTACCGTACGGCGAAGTGGGAGCTGCCGGTGCAGTAGGAGTACTGACCGGGGCGTTCGCGTCGGCCCTATCTTTACCCCAGCTGCACTTGATGGACCTTCCGTGCACCATCTGACCTTGCAGTTGGACGATAGCTAAAGCCGCGTGCTCGTGCGTATCGAGCTTGACGAACGCAAATCCACGGTCTGCCTGCATCCGGATCTCCGAAAGGTAACCGATGGACTGGAAGAGCGGAATGAGGTCCGCTTGAGTGCAGTATGGGACAAGGTTGCCGACGTAGACGGTAGAATTATAGGCAGGAGTCTGCTGAACGACAGCCTCGTAAGAGAGCGGACCGCCTTGGAAGTTGATGGGGGCAGGAGCACTACCGACGACACCAGCAGGTCCAGCTCCAGGACGAGGAGAGACTGGGGTGGGCACCGATCCGGACGATGGAGCGCCTTGGGTCTTCTGGTTAGCCCAGTTGACACGGATCGCCCTGGAGCCGAGCCATTCGCCGTTCATCGTGGCGATGGCCTGCTCGGCGTCTGTTTTGTCGCGGAACGCAAGGAAGCCGTAGCCGCGAGACTTTCCAGAGTTCATGTCCCACATCACTCTCGCATCTGACATGGTGCCGAAGGCACTGAAAGCTTTTGCGAGGACTTCATCGTTGACTTCGGGGCTAAGGTCACCGACGAAGACGTGGTAATGGCCAGTCGTGTCCTCCTTGTTCTGCTGGCCCTGATAAGCCCAGTTGACACGGATTTCGGTGTCAAAGATTTTTCTGCCGTTGAGGGTTTGCAGAGCAGTTTCCGCAGCACGCATGTCCATGTACTCGACGAACCCATAGTTCAGACCACCATGCTGATAGTTCCTGTCTGGGATGATTTTGACGTGTTGAACGGGCCCAGCCACGGCGAAGATCTCTGTGAGCATGTATTCGGTGACGCGGGGGCTGAGGTTGCCGACGTAAAGATGGGCACGTCTCTGCAAGCAAAATACGCAGTGATGAGCGCACGACGACCAACAAGATGGAAAAATGAAGAGCGCACCGGTGCCTCCGCAGGACCTCCCATTCCCATTTGGTTCATGATGCGAAAGTACTATGAGGAAGGGAATAAAAAGTAGATCTGGACATCGGCGTGTCAGCAAGGGCTCTGGCAAGCAGAAGAGCGGTCAAACGGACATAGACGAGAGAAGGAAATGAGGAGAAGAGAGGAGAGAGGAGAGGAAAAGACGAGGACAGACGATAGAACAGAGAGGAGAAACTCAGAAAGGAAAAGCCAGAGAGTAGTTGGAGAAAGCCTGCAGGGCCCTTGACGTGGGAATAAGTGGTTACGTCAGCGGGCTTTTAATTTGAGCGTCTCCTAATAAAGTACACTCTACGACTACTTCTTGTCTGTAGGTACGTTCAACAACACACCGCCATTGCCACTGGGAATGTAGGTGACATTGGGGTTGTTGGCAAGCGATGCCGCGATCGCCTTGCTCGCCTCGATTTTACGGAATGTCACAAACGAGTCGCCAGCCTTCACCAGTGCTCGTGAAATGATACTAGCAGCTTCTGCTTCACCCTCAGCACGAATGACAGAAGCCTTTCGTTCTTGTTCGGCCTGAGCATGCATTCAGCGTCACGTTCATAGAAGAGAGAGTGCGCATTACCTTTTCAACGATGAACTTGGCGCGCTCGGCATCTGAGAGTCGGAGTCAGTTTGGCATGTCTCACGAGAACAGGAATCTTATACCTTGTTGAGCAATCTGCTTGGCCTCTACAGCTTGAGTGAATTCCTAAGGAAGGGTGTAAGGGAAGAATGTCGCGTGAGGCAGAGCTGAATTACTTTTCCGAATGTCAAGTGGGTGATGGAGACGTCTTCCAGTATGATATTAAATTCGCCAGCGCGTTGCAACAAGTCTGCACGTATTCTTGAAGAAACCTGGGTCAACAGCATAAGTTTGGGACTCGTCTTTGCGAAACAGCATGCCCACCAGTTCACGTTGCGTGATGAGTTCCGCTGCATCGAACTGCGCAACGATGCTCTTGAGAACTTCGTTTCCAATGGAGGGAAGAACTCTTTCGTCGTAGTCCAGACCCAAGCCCTGGTAAATTTTCGAAAGATGTTCGATGTCTGGCCGGGACATGACGCGAAGGGTAAGAGACACCATCTGGAGATCCTTCGAGCCGGTAGTTGTTGATATATTCTGTAGCACAAGCGTTGAATATGAAGGTCCAGAACAGCGAGGAGGGAGTGGACTTGCCCGTGGCTTTATGCGCACGTCATAAAGAATCGCTCGTTGAAGCCAAGGCACTAAGAAATGAGTCCCTTCCGTGGAGGACTAGTAAAAGAGATATAAGCATATTGTTTTGAAGAGACGTGACTACCACGTACCTCGGCGCGCACTCCAGAGAATCTGTCGAACATAACAGCGCGGTACCCTCCTGGCACATCATAGATACTGGCATTGACACCAACGCCGACCAATGCAACCGGCACTAAACAGAGCTCAGCACACCACAAGAGGGGCGCATAAAGAGTCCCATACCTAGCAGCCGCGAAAGATTCTGAACGAAAGACATGACAGTCGAGACCAAAAGTGAGCTGCCTGTTTCCCAAGACGGCGAGAGGCGGCAGTCTGACGCGGCCATCATTAATCACCTGCCGATCTCGGCATTTTCCAGTCTCGTCTCTCAGCTGTGTGGCGGCAAAAAGCCTTGCACCGTCTCATATCGGGCGTCGGAAATGCATTCGATATAGGTGAAAAGAAACAACGGTTCTCGCAGACTATTGTGGCTCTGGAGGCCACGAGACCCAGAAGCCACAAATTCTTCTTCTTAAGAAAGACTGACAGCATAGCTGATGCATCAGTCCGAACCCCAGAGTATAGATTAGTCGTCAACATGCATAAATCGTAACCGCGTAAACTCGTAGGGCTCGTAGACATCAAGAAGGAGCGCTCCCAACCAACTCAGGGAATAACGCCACAATTATTCTATCTAAAAGCATGATAGCCAAGTGTTTGTTGCAGTTTGCACTCGACAATGGCTCTATCGCTGAGTAGAGGGTAGACTTCATGTCCGCTCCGAGAAGGATGGGGAGGATGTGCGCTGTTCGGCTGTCAGACCCAGTGAGGTTGCGGCGACGAGTTTACTTACCAACACCACCTCTGCCGCGCCAAGCAAGTAGCTTGGCCAGTATTTGCGCCTGTTCTTCGGGTGTGGGATCGATAGGCGCTGGTCCCGGATAGCCATTCGGGAAAAGTGTTCGTTTTCCGATGCGCACAACATTTAAAAAGAGTAATGGAGAGATTGTACGGTGTACTATGAACGGTAGAAGGCTGGCAGAATTGAATTGAGCATACGACGCGTGATAGACGAGGATATCTTACCGGTCGAGGAATGGCGCAAAAAAGGCTGCCAGCATCTTCGTGGTGTTCTCGAGAACGCTTGCTGAAAAGCGATCGCCCATTGAAAATATCTCGCCGACCATGGTCAGAGAGGGTTGAATGTAATGTGCCGGTAGCGCGTCACTTGACAAGGCATCGTCAAAGGTGGATGAAGAAGAGGGAGGCGAGGGAATAGTTGAAATAGAGGAAGACACGGATGGTGCCCGAGAGATCGAAGGCGAAAGGTGGGCCTCTAAGCTGGACGATGCACTTCTCTGTAGCCCCCCAACCAAACGCGGTGATGAGGTGAGCTGTGGCTTCGGAGAAAGAGCGCCGTCGCCTTTGGTGGGAGATTGGTTGACAAGTTTGATGGTATTGACGGCTTGCTTGTAAGTGTGGATTAGAGCAAGGCAAGCCCCGGAAATGGACTGAATAGCGGACAGGAATATAATTATGATGGTGTGGAAGGATATCGTAGATAGGGAGAGCTGCGTAGGCGGTTCTGCAGGCTGCCGGATGTGAGAAGAGTAGACATAGATGCGTAAGAAGTGGTTACCTGTGTTATGGGGAGAGGCGGGGGACCGAGAAGATCGACAATTGTCCTCTGTATGAACCAAGGCTGGGTGACTTTGGGGATGACATCTTGCAGGAGGATCTTGATGATGATCTCCCGTACGATGAGTCTTTCGGCTTCGGGCGCAGAGTCCTCTGGAGGAAGACACGACTTGAGAATGTGATCGACAACCTGCCGGACGTAAACTTCGTCTATTGTTCCATCAGGAGAGACAGCCATATGTGGTTGGAACTGGTGGAATATCTGTTCGAGAGAGAGGGCTCCTCCGCTAGCATAAGAGGAGGAAAGCTTGGACTTTGCGTTGCGATAGTCGCGGTAATGTTGTGTCATTATTGTCGGGATATCGCAGCAGAGCAGAGGCGTCAAGTCAGTCGCCAGGACGCGCGCCTCGAGAGCGCGGAAGACATGGGTCAAAATCCTGGTGATTTCGGGCAGAAACTCCTTGTCGTAGCGCGTAATTTTGGTCCACCACGGATTGACAAACGCCCTGAGGGCCAGAGCAATGAAATCGTATAGTTCCGCGTTGAGTTCCGGAGGGACGGGTGAAGCCAGGAGCAATGGCAGTTCGTCTGTGGGCGGCGATGCGGGGAAGAGCAGCCGCTTCGCAAGGGTTATGGGCTGGTGCGGCGCCCTCGGCTGCGGCGAGCGCGTCGACGACGCCTTCTGCGAGGCAATGGATGTCGGCATCGGCGTTGTCGTGAGAAAGAGTGGTAACGATCGACGGCTGTCATCTGGCTGATCAGTGATCTCGGCTTTGCTCCAGCTTTGCTCTCTGTCCTCTTCACCGAACGGCCTTGTTCGCCCGCTGCCCTCGTCGCCCTACGGCAGCGTCCCCGCGGCTCTTTCAACGCTCTTTTGCTCTCGCCCCCAGTCGCTCCTTCGACGCCACATTCATTTACATGCTTCATGCATCTCACACATCGCTCTGACGACGCCGCCGGTCTTTCCCGCCAAAACACAATCATCATAGCCGTCTGCGCCTCCGTGGGCGGTCTGGCCCTCCTCGCGCTTACCGCGCGATTCATCCAGCTCCGACTCGCCCGCTCTGCGTCCAGGTCTGCGCCTTTGCCCCCGGTGCAACCTCTCGCCCACCACAGAGAACAACAGCTGGCGCGCTTCTATGCGAGCCGACCAAGCACAACCTATGAGCCTGCCCATCTCGGCGTTCCCCACTACACCTCGTCCTCCGCCTCGCTCCGCGGTTCCAAGGCTTCCCTCCTTGGCGGCCCGCCAGACAGTCCGTCCTCCATCTCCCGCCATGTGAGCTCCTCAGGGGGCTGTGACACTGCAGAGGACATATCGCTCGCCAGTCCGATGGCTGTCAACGATCTGGAGCTGCCCAATCCCAATTTCCATGGTCACAGCGGGAGCTCGCATTCAGTCGCATCAGATCGCGGCCGTGCAGACACCCCGGTGTCGTCATCTTCCGTGTCGGTGTCGGACACAGGTCCTCATTCAGCGGGATCATCGCCGGCTTCATCCCAGTCACGGACGCCTTCGCGTTCTCGCAAACCTCGCCCCCTCTCGATGACATCCACCAGCACTTCATATTCCAAATCCAGCAAAGCAACTACCCGCACCCATGGCCCTCCTCATGCACCTCATAACAACATACAAATCATGTTACCAGCGCCTCTAGCGCCGGGCCTTCGACCTTCGTATGCCCGCCCTACATACGCCGATACGGATGGCTCCAGTCGCCTCAGCGTTGCCGATCAGTGGACTCCAAAGACATACAGGTCCGAGGGATCTTATGGTATGGACCACCAGATTCGAGGCCCGACCAATGGTACGTTGTTCATGATGCTATGTGTGCAGTATCTGACAAGTCTACCCATAGGCGACCCTCAATCTCCCATATCATCTCAGTCAAGTTCCCGAAGTCATTCACATTCTAGCCAACTCAAGCAGCCGCGTCGAGTGAACTCTACCCTGTCATCAGAGATATCTTCGCCCAAAACGCCTTCCTCTAGCTCATCGGTCGGGCCCAAAGCTCCTCTGGTTCCCCCGGTTCCGCGAGTACCTCCGAAGTACAATCCGACGGTGGTCGACCCTAACTATCGTGAACGTAGTGTTCACTCGCCGCCTGAAGATCGCGGACGACCCCCTGCGCCGCCCTTCGCGATTGCACCGCGCGCTTCGTCTTTGCCTTCACCTAGGGGAAATGTCGACGGCTTCCTACAGGAAAACAGATAGCAGAGATCCACACTCTAGTAGCAACTACATCGAACGTCGATAGCGCAACGTACATAATGTCACCTATACTTGAGATCTAGAGTACTTAGTAGGAATCGCCGCCAGGCCATGTCAATGTCATCGGATTGTATTGCCGATTTTGCACGGATATAGAGGCCGAATAACCGAACATTATGTTCGCCGGCTGTCCGAGTCAACTCACAGTTTGGAGAGGACCATGTCTCTGTCGATGCGCCCTGCCGTTCTTCGCAACATTCTGCGAGCCAACCGGCTCTCAAGATCCTGGCGTCTTCCATCCAAAGCAGGATATGCTAGCCAATCTCCTTCCATGGACCCCATGACTGGGGAGATGACCGCCTTGCCAGATATCCAGGTAGCCTTCATTGCTGTAAACGTACCTGTCAAACTGAAGAAGGCACTGTCATCTAGCCCAACCTTCTTCAGGTCTCTCTCAATGAGAAACCGGTCCCTCCGCCACCTTCTAAAAGTCTGGTTTTCGGCCATACCTTTGTATATCCTTTTTCTTGAATATAATGCGAAGGTTGCTGACAATGAACGAAGACCGACCATATGCTCACGATTCCCTGGAGTGCTATCTCTGGATGGCAGGCGCCCGAAATCAGACCTTGTATGTCCCACTGTAGCTCTGCATTATACAAGGACTGAAGTATCTTAGATGGCCCCTTACAACTCATGCCCAGCTCAACCGCGCTTCACTACGCCCAAACCATATTCGAGGGAATGAAAGCCTACCGCGACGATACCGGCAAAGTTACTCTCTTCCGCCCGGAAATGAACATGAAGAGGATGAACGCCAGCGCGGCCAGAATCGCTCTACCGGCACGTTCGCTCTCCGTTCTGACACGCTAAACTGACGCGTCTCACCGTAGAACTTTGATGGAGATGCCCTTCTCGAGGTGATCAAGGAACTGATTCGCATAGACAAACACTGGATCCCCAAAGAACCCGGACACAGCTTGTATGTACGCCCCACCCTCAGTACGTGACATCGCATGATAGCTGTACTTGAAATTAAATCTCATCACAGTTGGAACCCAGAAGGCCATCGGAATCGGTCCGCCAAATGAAGCGCTTCTGTTTGTCATCTGCAGTCCCGTTGGGCCGTACTATCCAAATGGTTTCAAGCCTATCGCGCTCTACGGGACTACTGAGTATATTCGTGCTGCTCCAGGAGGTGAATCCTTTAGACAATGTCATAAAATCTGTCTGACCGAATTCACAGGAACTGGCGCCTTCAAACTGGGTGCCAACTACGCCCCCGGAGTCATGCCCCAGAAGTTTGCCGCAGCAAAGGGATATGCACAGAATCTTTGGCTTCACGGGCCTGAACATGAAGTGACTGAAGTATGTGTTGCGTCTTAACTCTTCAGTCCTACTCATCTGGCGTAGGTGGGAACCATGAACATGTTCGTCGTCTTCAAGAAAGATGGAGGTAGTCAAGCCATCTATCTGTCGCGAATTAAACAAATGCTCAGCTCACCGCTTCTAGGCTACGAACTGGTCACTCCTCCCTTGGACGGTATGATCCTGCCGGGCATTACACGCGATTCTGTCCTTTCGTTGGCTCGAGACCACGCCTCTGGCCAAAACAGGCTTTCAGAGCTGTCCGACAAGTTGATTGTGTCTGAGCGCCGTGTGACCATGAAAGAGGTCAAAGCCGCGTCTGAGAATGGTTCTCTAGCCGAACTCTTTGGTGCTGGTACGTACGTTTATTCAGCTTATCCGATAGATGTTAAAACTGCGAGTAGGTACCGCCGCTGTAATCAGTCCAGTCGACAGGATTGGATACCTAGGTGAAGACATTCACGTCCCTACTGATTCAGATGGCATGGGCCCAGTATCCCGACCGATCTGGAAGGAACTCGTCGGACGTCAAATGGGCCACATTCCCTCCAGCTGGAGCGTTCCAGTGACGGAATAGATGCACGAAGTAACGAAATTTATCATGGTGTCGCATACGGATACATAGAATTACTTTGTCTTCTCCTTATCTCCCCGGTGTTACATGATCTAGAGTTTGAACGACGATTTCTGGTACTGGAGTTTTGACGTGGCTGGGTCGTCAGCGAACCAGTAGAGGGTGCCAGGATAGGCGGGTTTTACGCGAGAGGAGGGCAATCCCTCTTCAGGCCTGTCGAGGATGTTGCTCAACATGTCTGCCTTGCCCTCGCCAGCAGCAACGAATGCCACACGGGCAGCATGGTTGATGACTGGGTAGGTGAACGTGATGCGGTTGGGCGGAGGCTTGGGAGAATCCTCCAGATAGGCAATCCAGCGGTCTGTCTCTGACAGTAGCTCGTGCCCGGGGAAGAGGGACGCAGTATGTCCGTCTGGACCCATACCCAGCAGGATCAGGTCGAAGACGGGGAAACGAGCGGCATCCTTCTGGGCGAACTCGCGAATAAGCTCCTGCTCGTACGCATCGGAGAGCTCTTCCAGGTCGTCAAGGAGCGAGGCGTCGAGCGTGTGTATGTTGCCTTCGGGAATGGGGACTTTGGAAAAGAGTGCCTCGGTGCAGGCGAGGTGGTTTGAGTCCGGGTGATCGAGCGGGACGGCTCGTTCATCAACGTAGAAGACCTGCCTGGGCAATTGTCAACTTGGCGGACGAATCAAAATCATACAAGTGCTCACCATTTGTCCCATTTCACCTGAGGATTCCCGACCAAACCGCCAAGCATTTTGGGGAGAGATCCACCGGACAAGGCAATGGTAAATCTGCCCTTCTTATCTACGGCTTCCTTTTGCGCCTTCACGACGAACTGCGCCAACGATTCCACCAGGTTGTCGGCTGATGGAAACGAGTAGACGACTGTTGGGTTCGGGGGGTGGTGAGCAGCTGCCATGATTTCGGCGGTGCGAGTGGTAAGATCTCAAGAAGTGAAGCGAACTTGTCTTGACCCTATCGGTGATGTCATCACTCACACACCTCCCGTGCAAGATATGGTCGCAGATGATTAGCAGTGTATACGTGTTAAAGTACATTAGAAGGGTATAGAGTTTCCATCACCACAAAGGTGTAATATCCGCCTCCTTCCATCCTTTGCTGCGAGACTCCCAGTATCCTCCAGCATAAACCCACTCATCCCCGACCTGCTTGAACCACCTTGGCTTGCGCTCAGCCTCCCTACGTCGTCGTTCCCTTTGCATCTCCTCAATTCGAATCTTCTCAGCGTCCGCCAAAGGCATGTCGCCTTCTTCAAGAGCCCGAACATCGGTCCGAAGTCGTGAATCCGTCGGGGGTATATAGCCTTTGATGTCCTCTGTGATTTCGTTCAGAGTTACACCAAACGAGGTGAACCCGTAGTACTCGTGCGTCTCTTTGGGCCACGGGGAAGCACGCCATAAGATACGCAGATGAGAAGCATCGATGGCTTCAGACATCTGCTCGTCCCACTTGCCTTCGAGGTGAGATATTACATCGCCATTGGGCGCATGTATGGTGCCCGAGACAACATTGGAAGCTGCCCAATAACTGCTCTGCTTGAAATCCAGGACACAGCGGCTATTGTCAGCAGTGTTGTCGATGATAAGTTTGCCACAATGTTCCAGGTACTTGGTGCCGACCATCAGATTTCGCATGAACGACGAAGGTTTCTTCCTGGTGATTGATCAGAGCAAGTCAGTGTCACAAAAGCACACGCACCATTGGAAATGATCATTCCCGATTTTGACGTGAGTGGTACCGAGCGGGATGATTTCCAAGCTTTTGCCTAATAGCCATGTCAGAGCTTGATCGTATCGCATGTCCGCCGCGTAACCCACCCCAAAACTTGGTCCTTCCCGAAGAGGTTGCCCAGAGTTCCCAGTTCTGACCTTCGGCGTGATAGGCCATTTCCAGGGGATTATGGCGAACTTTCTCGGCGATAAACTTCATACGCACGTCTTCGAACGTTTCCGCCAGCATGGGGTTACTGGTACGATGAGACGGTGCCGTGAGTAAGGTATGATGCACTCACAATCCCTTTCTGCCAGAACGATGGCGGGTATGTGCATAGCTGGATACAGCAAAGGCAGCAACGAAGCGCATGCGTTCGGCGGAATCGGTAGAGTTCGCCGCTTCCGTAAGAAGGTCGTAGTACTCAACCTCCTCCGCCGCTCTCTGGAGTAAGGTCAACGGCTCATTGAATGTGACTGGTACCGCGATGGTAGACAAATCCTGCGAACACATGAGGCTGGGAAGACGCTGGGAGGTGAACAGTTGCTTCACCTTTCCAACGTTCTTCTTCAAAATAGAGAACAGGCTACCTTCATCACCAACCGGGAGAGCAGGTAGTTGGGTCCGCCGTACCACTTGAAGGGAAGACTGTACGGGATCGGGTTGCGAGTCTTCACTCGGCAGGCGTGGAGGAGGTTCGTCCTGTGCAATGTCTGTGTCGATACTTGAGCCTTCGGAGTTACCCAGGCTACTGCGACTGTCGTTGCTCAGCATACGGCTCGGTTGCTCGGAACCATCGGCAAAGGTCTGAACGTCCAATACGAACTCCTGGGCACCTTCATTCATCCCATCCGAAGCGTCGAACCATTCGTTGAGACTGTCAGTACCGGTAGTCGCAATGGACATGCGCTTTGACAAACTGCTGGAAGCTGCATCAAAGCGGTCGGCGGGTGCGTGTTCCTCTTCTTCGGTCGTCACAGGCAAAGGAACTAGCGGAGATGCATGAGCTGACGCCGGATCGACGTGCATCACGAGCTGTATCTTCACAAGAGAGGCGTGCTGCGATTTCAAGGCATCCAACGCATTTTGGATCCGTTGGAATGATGAGGGTGGAGAATCTGAGCTTGTGCTGCTTTCGCTGTGTGGCGTGTCGATGCCAAATTCGCTTGGGGCAGGAGTAGAGTGATGTCCGCCTGTGTGTTCTAATCAGTGATTGACACTCCAATCAGTACGGGTAATTTTACTCTTCTTGAATAGACCGAACACAGAGGCCGAATCACGGTGTTTATCCTTGTCACTCTTGTGCCTTCCCAGACTGGGGTGTCTCTTGCCACTATTCTCTTGCTTGAGG
The DNA here is from genome assembly GCA_019915135.1 of Strobilurus pachycystidiatus. Lineage (NCBI taxonomy): Eukaryota > Fungi > Basidiomycota > Agaricomycetes > Agaricales > Physalacriaceae > Strobilurus > Strobilurus pachycystidiatus. The sequence goes on along the minus strand of JAHLMK010000008.1, from coordinate 2,026,293 downwards.
GTAGCTATTGAGCTCTCGAGCTCGGATATGGTCTGTGAACGCGTCAGTGACGGGTATGGTCAACGGTCGTGTCACCTACCGCACCCATTTCTTCTAACAAGGCGCCCGTTGCTACGCCTGTTCGGACCAGTTTGAAAGTACCTTGTTGGGCTTGGCGAGTGGCAAGTCGAATACTGTTTGATTTGCGTAGTTCGGCGCCGATGACAACAAACTTGCTACTGGAGTTGAGTATGTGGAGAACATGCAAAGTGGTTCGTGTACCGGAAAGCTGTCATCCATTGATTGAAGTCGTCTGTACTGAGGCATTTGATGTGGAATGTCGCTGTGTTTGAGTCTAAATGGATGTCTTTGCGGCCTGCGTAGAGAGGAATCAATCGATCAGAAGGGAAGAGTTGGGAAAGAAAGAACGTGTGTTATACTACTGGGCGAAGTAACAATGGAGTTGTTTACATACCTGGCGCGGTAGAGATGGCAGCTGTCGAGAATCAAGATTGTCAGTGGAATTGTGGAGGATTTCCCATGTAACCAAACCTTGATGCAGCGAGATTGAGTCCCGAACGGGTTGACCTGATCTCTCTGGTCAGAACGACGCTGATGTTTTCTAGTTCGAAAGTTTACCGGCGTCGAAGGCGTATGTCAAAAGCCCAGATTGATATAGTGTAAAATAACGCCTCGCAAAACCTAGAGAGCCTCAGGACAGTGGTCAATGAAGTTGGCGAGGCTAGGTACCTTGCATTTTCTTTCGTCGTTTCTTGAGAACCCATCCTTCGTGAACAACGACAAGATTGGCAACAGAGGAAGGCATGCCCGAATAAGGCATGCTGAGGGAAAGAGACGCGCGGGCTGCCACGCTGTGTGTATCCATAATGAGGGCCAGATTTGACAAACGAGTGACGGAGGGTAGGTCGATAGGACAGTCAAGCAGGTCGACACACAGTTTCAATGCTGTTCGAAGGAGGCGTCACCGCCGTTGCTAATAGAGTTCGATCGTATAACGCCGCCAGGATGCCGCCAGCTACATACGGCGACACTCAGGGCCGTGCAGCCAATGATGTGTTTTCCGCTTCCTCCCCGAGTCACGTAAGGCCACAGCTTAGCGATGGGTGCAGCGATTGGGTATCCACGGTAGCCGAGAGGAGAGGGTACCTCGTACTGTGTTCAGCCGGATTTCCGTGTGTGCTTTTCCCAAGAAAGCGGCTGAAAGCCCACCGAAAAGTCCTGTCGGCTGTCAGGGTAAGGATCCGGATCGATCCCCACTGGAACGCGCGGCAGATCCCGGGCCGGCGTAGCTGACAACTCAAAGGCGACCGGGGCGAAATATTTCTCTCTTCTCTACCACCACCACCGCACTTCTCTTCGACACAATGGCTACGTACGTGCACCGTCAATCTCGCCTTTCCTGCCCTCTGATTCCTTCTCCAGTGGAGATATTGGACTTATCGGCTTGGCCGTCATGGTACGTCGTCGCCATCGCCATCGCGTCCATCTCGCCTTACTAAGTGACTCACGCTTTCCGTAGGGCCAGAACTTGATTCTGAACATGAATGACAAGGGCTTCAATGTCGTTGCCTACAACCGTACCACCTCGAAAGTCGATGATTTCCTGGCCAACGAAGCCAAAGGTAACGGTCCAGATCGTGATGATTCTCAATCTAAACAGTCCCTAGGCACCAACGTCCAGGGTGCCCACTCTATCGAGGAGCTGTGCTCCAAGCTCAAGCGCCCCCGCAAAATCATCCTTCTCGTCAAGGCCGGCGCTGCTGTCGATTCCTTCATCGGCCAACTCGTTCCTTTCCTGGAAGCTGGTGACATCATCATCGATGGCGGCAACTCTCACTACCCTGATTCCAACCGCCGCACCAAGGAGCTCGAGGCCAAGGGTCTTCTCTTTGTCGGTTCCGGTGTTTCCGGTGGTGAGGAGGGAGCCCGCCACGGTCCATCTCTCATGCCCGGTGGTTCTCCCGCTGCATGGCCTGCTATCAAGGAGATCTTCCAGAAGACCGCTGCCCAGGCTTACGGCGAGCCCTGCTGTGACTGGGTTGGCGAAGACGGCGCCGGTCACTATGTCAAGATGGTCCACAACGGTTCGTACCATTTCGGCCGACGCGTATTTTTTTCTCATCCTCTCCCAGGTATCGAATACGGCGACATGCAGCTGATTGCTGAGGCTTACGATATCCTGAAGCGTGGCTTGGGTCTTTCGGAGGATGAGATCGCCGACATCTTCTTGAAGTGGAACAAGGGTGTCCTCGATTCTTTCCTCATCGACATCACCGCCAACATCCTCAAGTTCAAGGACGATGATGGCGAGCCCGTCGTTACCAAGATCTTGGATCAGGCTGGACAGAAGGGTACTGGAAAGTGGACCGCCATTGCTGCTCTTGACGCTGGTACTCCCGGTCCGTGATTTTCCATTTAGTTCTCGATTTTGGCGTTCTCAAAGCTTTCCCAGTCACTCTCATCGGCGAGGCTGTCTTTGCTCGCTGCTTGTCCTCGATCAAAGAGGAGCGTGTTCGCGCCAGCAAGACTATCTCGGGTCCCCAGAAGGAGCCTTTCCGCGGCGACAAGCAGCTTTTCATCGATGACCTTGAACAGGCATTGTACGCCTCCAAGATCATCTCTTACACCCAGGGCTTCATGCTCATGCGTGAAACTGCTAAGGAGGTGAGCGATTCTGCCATGCAGCAGACTGGGTGCTGATTCACCTTCAAGATGAACTGGAATCTCAACTACGCCGGTATTGCTTCGATGTGGCGTGGCGGGTGCATCATCAAGAGTGTTTTCTTGAAGGACATCACCTCCGCTTACAACAAATCGGCAAACCTCGAGTCCCTCTTGTTCGACGATTTCTTCAACAAGGCCGTGCACACGGCTCAACCCGGTTGGAGGCGTGTCATTGCCCAGGCTGTCCTCTGGGGTGTTCCTACGCCGGCTTTCAGCACTGCGCTTGCCTTCTTCGACGGTTACAGGAGCGAAATCGTTCCCGCCAACCTCTTGCAGGCTCAGCGTGATTACTTCGGTGCCCACACTTTCCGCGTACTGCCCGGCAAGGAGAATGCCAAGTTCCAGACTGGCCAGGATATCCGTAAGTTTGTTGAGTATCTGACAGCTCTTTTCTGATTCCTGAATACAGACGTCAACTGGACTGGCCGTGGCGGAAACGTCTCTGCTTCCACCTACAACACATAGAGGCCTGTGCAAGTCAAACATAGTTTACCTGGAATTGCATAGTATACTGGGCGATTGTACATTAATAAGAAAAGCAAAAGTGTATAGAAGATGTACTTTTTCACTCCATGTGGCTGCAGAAAGCTTCAGAGTCGCCCCTGTTTGAATTGTAACCGTCTCAAGCTTTGAAGTCGAAGTCAAGACCTGTGAATGAAGATTGCCATATATAAACTGATTCGCCGTCTGTTTTTCAACTCTTACCATGTGCGGCATCTTCTTCTGTGCCCATCACCAGGACTCGCTTGACCCAGGACTCGCGAGCCAATTCGAGTTGCTGCAATCGGCGCTAAAAGGAGTGAATGCTTTGAGAGGTACATCTCATCCTGTCTAGATAGCTGGGCTACAATCGAAATCATGTCCAGGTCCAGATGCACAAAGCAGCCATCGCATCTCATTGAAAAATGACCATCGGACAGTCGCTTTGGATTTCTTCGCGTCTGAACTGCGACTTCGCGGAAACGACTACTCAGTAAAGCAGCCGCATATCAGAGAACAGAATGGAGACGTCTTCTGCTGGAATGGAGAGGTGATCACTTTGTACGCGTACTGCCACGTTTGACTGACATGTCTTTGAGGTATTCGAAGGTTTAGATGTGCGTCATAGCGGCCTTTATTCCGATATCCATTCATAGGTCCAAGGTATTGGCGGGCGAGAACGATGGCGTTCGCCTATTCGAAGCTACGGCCTCAGCCCAATCGGTAGAAGAGATAAGAGATCTTTTCGCTTCCATAGAGGGCCCGTACGTGGTCGTTATATCTTCGGTTCTGTGGCTGACAAGACGGTGAAGATATGCCTTTGTTTTCTATCTTGTACGTATGGATCACTTGTGGACGGAGAAAACTCATGAATGGACGACCGCCAGAGAGCTACCAACCAGTTGATCTTCGCTAGAGATCCCCTTGGCCGGAGATCCCTTCTCATACACAAGCCTTCACAGTCTCAGCCGTATTTCATGCTCGCTTCGGTGAGCTCTGGCTTGAACGATGCTTATGCCTTCCAAGACCTCAGCACAGAGTACATATACTCCCTCGACCTTGACTCTGTAGGTCAAGAGGAGCGCGTGCGTGGTTTTAGAATTTGCATTCAATATTTCAGCTGAATCTGTCTTTTCAGATTGAAGCCAATTTCGACGTCCATTTGACACGATTAGCGCGCTCGTCCTCGTCTGCATCGGGCCCCGATTTTGTAGGAAATCGTTTTCATCTGTCCTACCTTTGTCGACTGATTCGAAGCAGGCTCTTCCCGCCAACGTGAACACGGCTTTACCACCTCACGACTGGCCCACCCTGGCATCGCTTGAGACCATACCTAGCTATCTCGAACAGGCTGTCGACGGGTTGATTTCTCATTTGGATTCCAGTGTCAAGCTCCGCGTCCAAAATATTCCTCGACATTCATCGTAAGGGAATCCGACATCTGTGATAGTACGTTCCTAATCATCAAGGAATCAGAGTACCACCAAATCAAGCTAGAGTCGCAGTTCTATTCAGTGGAGGAATAGACTCGACTGTCTTGACTTACTTAGCCCACAAGTACGCATGAAATCAGCAATCTTGCTTTTGCCGTCTAACATGATCGACAGACATATACCCATAGAGGAACCTATTGACCTTCTCAACGTTGCATTTGAGAATCCTAGAAAGGTCCGCGTCGCTCTTGAAGGCAACAATCCAAAGAAGCAAAAAAAGAAGGACCAAAACGATGCTAGCAAGAAGCCATTACCTGTCAGTTATATGGTCCCGGATCGGAAAACTGGTCTCGAAGAACTAGAAGAACTACGAAATCTGTGTCCCGGAAGAACTTGGAACTTCGTACGTTGGTTCTCTCAACACGTACCTATTGTACTGCGATCCTGACACACTATCAGGTAGAAGTTAATGTCTCCTTCAAGGTACGCAGCTTGCACCGACAAGTTTCTACCACTCATTGGGTGTAGGAATGCAGCGAAAAGCGAGAGACTGTAGAATCACACATGTTTCCAAATCGCACTGTGATGGATCTGGTAAAGTCGTACTCCAACAATCTAAAGTGTGGCGACTGACGGTGTTCAGAGTCTCGCACTGGCGCTCTACTTTGCCTCTCGAGGCGTCGGTCAAGTACGCGCACATCCTGACGCCGATCCCACGCCATACACGAGCCCCGCCCGCGTGTTGCTTAACGGTTTGGGGTCGGACGAGTTGCTTGGGGGATATGGTCGGCACAGATCTGCATTCAACAATGGTGGATGGCGGGCCGTCATCGAGGAGGTAAGGACTTTGTGAGATCGACCAGTCGGACGTCTCAAGGTCACTTTGTAGCTCCAACTGGAAATCGATCGCATACCTCAACGGAACTTGGGACGCGATGGTAAGATTATCCTTCTTTTGATGAAGCAGCCATGTCACTAAGATACATTCCCAAGATCGAGTCATTTCGACACATGGCAAGGAGACCCGACATCCCTTCCTTTCGATGAGACTGTTGAATTTCCTGGCTGAATTGCCGATACAACAAAAAATGGACCCTCGGCTTGATGTCGGACTTGGTGATAAGATGCTCTTACGATTGGCGGTAAGGCGAATGGGCATGGTGGGTGCTAGCAGCAGGAAGAAACGTGCCATGCAATTTGGCAGCCATTCAGCGCGAATGGATAGTGATAGCAAGGGTGATGTACTTCTTGATTGATGCATCCCAGAAAATATACATTCATTGTTGTGACTACAGGCTGGCGAGCGGAGTACTTGCCCAAGTCATACGTCGTCCTCGTACACGATTTGCGACTCATCGTGTACTAGAAAACTATCATATTCATAGTCATCCACTTCGTCATCTGGCCGTCTTGGAGAACTGGAAACAAGGGGAGCGCGCCTCCTAATGCTTCCTCTCCCGAATCTCCCACGACGTTGAGGCGGTCGAGCAAATTGCGGGCCAGTTGACACGCTCGGTGCTTGAGTCATCAACGAACGTCTATACACCTGCGTTTGAGCGTAAGAAGAATCCACCTGCGTCCCCGGCCGCTCTGTCAGGAACTCGCGATCAGAGTCTCTCTCCGAGTCCACGTCAGAGCCTCCTTCGCTGGTCTCGTCGCCGGAGTGTTGGGCGGCATCATCCCAAACACCATCAATCCTACGAGAAGATTTGTGCTCATGTTGCAGCTTTGGTACCCGCCGCCGCCGTATTGGTGAAGCATCCTCCGATGGTGGGTCGGACGGGGGCAGATTAGGACGCTTCCTCTTCCTACCTGCCACAAGTGGGCGAACAGGATAGGTGAGTGGAAATGGTGATTCAGCCGTCGGAGATGTGATGTTCTTGGGGGAAGACCTCGAGCCAGAAGCAATCGCCATATCAACGTCGCTATCGTCCGAAATGATTAAAATTGAAGTATCATGGCTTGAAGGAGGTGGAGCTGCTGAAGTCGATGTCAGCCTCGGCGGATGCATGGCTTTGATCGAGGAGGGAGCACTCGATGGTAGTAGCAGACGGGTTGACACGGGTGAGGAACTGGCGATGTTGAATCGAACGCTAGTATCATCCTCGTCGTTCTCGATGAGCCAGCTCATATCGGCATCTGCGTCTATACTTGCTTTATCCCGAGGAGAGGGTAGGACACCTGTTACTGATGTGAAAAAAAGAAACAGGGTCAAGAAGGGTAGAACGTACCTATCATTTCATCCTCTTCATGATCAGAGTCTGTTAAGTCAATGACTTCTTCGTCTGCTATGCGAGGCGATACTGAAGGAGTCACACGCTTCGAGCCAGATGCCGGCTTCCTTGGAGAAAGAGAAAGGCCACGTTCGATGGCCATGTCATCTGAGTCGTCCATGCCTTGGCTGGAGGTGGGTTCCACAAGCCTTCGCTTTTTAGGCTGTCTGACTGTCTCCGTCGCGATTGATTTCGTTTTCCGCACTGTCTCCTTAGCCTTTCCTTTCCCTTTGCCCTTGGACTTGGAAGCCGCTTCGGACTGCGTACGTCGAGGGGCGGGAGCAGAAAGACCTAACTCCAGCTCTCGGTCAATATCGTCGTCTTCACCAGCGAGATCCAAATCCCGTGCTAAGACTATCGCTTTCTTCGGCTTTTTGGGATTTTTCACCACTAGCTTGCTAGCTGTGACAAAGCCATCGATAGTTCCCGGAGGTATATTGCGGTCGACATCCGCGTTCCTCTTCCGCTTCTTCTCGGGTTGACCGATTGTATTCTTCGAAGATCTCTTCTTGATCGCGTCTTCGTGAACATATTCCTGGATCTCCATGCACTTTTCAAGGCACTCGGGACGAATGTGGTCCGGTAGAAGACGCTCAACATCGGCGTACAATTCGAGCTGGTCGCCGCTCCAAATCGTCTTCTGTACGTGCTTGTACGTATCCTTGGCTTTATCCATGTTGAACTCCTCCCTGCCTTCTGAGAGAAGAAGGTGGACGATGCCGTCTCGTTTTCGACCGGTTCGTCCCAGGCGTTGTAACTACAGTTGCGACGGGTGAGTCAATAACGAGTATATTGAGTTGCACTGACCATGCGAATGGGTGTTTTCTGCACATCGTAACAAACGATGAGGTCAATCTCTCCGATATCAAGACCTTCTTCTCCAATCGAAGTAGCGACTAGCACGTTGAACTCGCCCTTTTTGAATCGTTCGATGACCTGAAACATTGTCAGATGCTGTTTAAGTATTGTTTGAAAACTTCATTGACGTTCAGCTGTTCGGCTTGCGCCAGACCCTTTGTGCCCGCCTTGTCGGTGCCCTGTCCAATGAATCTACTGGCGCGTATAATCGGGGCTTCGTTGTTCAAGAATTCGACAATCTCTTCTACGCACGGTCGACTCGTGGAGAAGACCATGATTTTCGTAGAGTCACGGGGTTCATCGTCGTCGGGGTCATTAGGCAGCTGTTGAGTAAGATGTTGTAGAATGAGGCTCTTGAGCATGTCCATCTTGGGATGTATTGGAAAGCCGCGAGCGTTGTGACGTTCTAGTTCCTTCATGATAGCTTGGTAATCGGCGTCGCCTCGCAATCTGGCTTTCGGCGTCCCTTTCCCTTCTTTGCCGTTTTTAGACTTGTTGTCATCAGGGATTTCCTGTAGAGCCTTGTGGCACATTTTCACGGTGCCCTCAATCTGGAGTTTGATGAGTGACTGATCTCATCATCGTTGAAAAGCTTACGAGATTGGCCATGGCCCGCGCAAGAGAGGCCAACAAGGCAAGGAATGGCGAAACCCATCGAGCGGTCGGCGGCAGCTCCCTCATGCGTGCTTGAAATGCGTAGTAATGTATGGTTGCACAGTTTACCGCATGCATATGCCCCTTAATCTTGTCCATGTTCTTCTACGCGAGTTCAGACTCGGGCGACGTGGCGAACATAACAGAATCGGCTTACCTTCATCAACTTGACGAGAAGATCGCGAAGAACAATGATCTCGTCTGTCATCTTGATAACGTGCGGCTCGATTTTCTTTGAACATAGTTAGATGCGCAAACGAACTCACGGACACCAAATCAACCTTTTCGTGTATGTATGCCTTTAGATCAAGACTGTTCTCGTCTCTGATTTCAATCCTGCTGATGTGCAGTCCATCGATCAGATTTTGGACGGCCTCGGGCTTGGCGCCAGGCGTGGCGGTCAAAGCAAGTATACGGAAATGGGGGTTTTTTGCCATCATGAATCTTATAACCTCATTATAGGCATAGTCTCCTGTGGCCTTGTGGGCTTCGTCTGACCATTACGCGTCAGTGCCATGAACATGAAGTTGACCCATCCAGACAACATACCTATAACAATTAGAATGACACTTGACGGGTCACAGTTTCCCGATAAAAGATCATTCCTCAGAGTTTGAGGAGTCATATAGAACACGCGTTTCTCTTTGTACTAAAGAAAAGAAATGAGCAGTCGTCGACAACAGAGCCAAGTGTGACTTACAGCGCGACCCCTCATCGGCGCAGAATTTGTACCAGTAAGTACGAGTGCATCACTCCCAGGAATACCACAGGTTTTGTGGCACGCCTCAACCTGTTGAGCGACCAGGGGTTTAGTTGGGGCAAGAAAGAAGACTCTCCCATCGGGAAACCATCGATAGACTGAGAGATACATTCAAAGGGAGGTAACGCCATATGATGTGGACCTACAATTGAGCATGACAACGCCGGCAACGAACGTCTTCCCTAAGCCGGTGGGCAAAGCCACCATAGTGTTCTCAAAAAGACAGTGCTTGACGATGTTGTATTGATAGTCGCGCTTCGGTTTGTTCAATGGATAAATCCAGTGCTTTCCCTCTAAGAGATCGGGTTGTAGTTTCATCGGAGGAGGCTGAGCTTTGATGTTGAGAGCATAGTATTCGTGAGAGTAGAACACACTTACAGGCCTAAGAGAAAATCAGGGAACAGCATGATTAGGTCAATGTAGGATTAGCAGTCGACATGATGAACCCACCCAACTATGTGCGGGTAAGCAGGGCTACAAGCTCGATAGAAGGAATCACATACGCGATACAAAAGGTGCAGGGAATTGCTCATAGTCCATCTCCTCTTCGTCTTCCTCTTGTTCGTCGTTGAAGGATGCCCGCCCTTTGCCCTTGCCCTTGGATTTGCGTATGCCCGACTTGGCAAATGCGGTATGGTCCCAGTGTTTGGTTTTGGGAGCCTGTCGACTGGAAGAAGTCCTGGATGGTGCGCTGCGTTTATCGGGTGGTGTGGCCTGCAGAACCTCGCCGAACAGCGTGGTCTGGCGAGTCTTGCTCGTAGATGCAACCGCGCGGGACGCGTTCTTCTCGGCAACGGCTCTCTCGGCTTGCTCTAGTTCTTCCTCGTCGAAATCGAACGTGATGTCGTCAAAGGAATCCTCGCTTGCAAGCGATTGCGCATGACTGGTTGATGGCTGTGGGGCGGAGGACGCCGTTGTTGCTTTGGCCTCTGCGGCGTCAAGCTCCTCAAAGAACGCGTCGTCGTAGTCGCCATCATCGTCGAAGAAGTCGGACGAGCTCATTGCGGCGATATGGGCGGGAAAGGAAGACAAGGTTGACTTGCTAGTTAGAGTCACCCTGTTTGACTCTGAGCCGACATGTTCACGCGTTTCAAACACGTGCGCAGCAGCCCGTCGTAGGTTCGAACCTGGCCAAGTACAGCTTTTTATGAGTAATCGATTGTTTTCACTCCTCTTCTTGTACTATCACTGGGCTGCACTCTCTCTGCTACATTCGCGCTCAGTTTGATGATTTTCGACCCCGAATCTGCCACCCACCTCAAGCCATGGCTTGTTAGAACTCTAGAACCAATGTATGTGGCCAAGACTACGTTCATTTTCGCTCAACTGACGCCGCATTTTTGCCAGCTGTGACGCCGAACCTGGCGCCTTGGCAGAATACATTCTCGCTCTTCTCAAACACAATGTGCCGGAAAATGAGATGCGTAAGGAGTTGACGGTCCAGCTGGAAGAGTTTCTCGAAAAAGGTCACTCGCATACATTCCTTCGCGAACAGCTCTAACGCGGTGGCCTCTACAGAATGCCAGCCGTTCATCGACACCTTGTTCACTGTCCTGAGGACCAAAACATACCTGCCCTACACATCCACCGCATCCGGATCGTCGCGGGAGAAGCCCATGGACATAGGCATTCCCATTCCTCTGGACAGTCTCATTTCACCTCCGATCCCAACGTCCCCCGCCCGCACTCGGAAACGAAGTCCCGAGGACGAAGGAGATGGGCGCATGGCCAAAGGGCCCCGTCTCAGCAACGAGGGCGACTTCTCGCGCTATAGCAGACCAGACTCTCGCACACCAGGAGCGTACAACGGAGACCACGCAACCAACGGATATCGTGATACGTCACCGCAAATGAGAGGAAATGTAACGAACTACATGGGCAATGGCAGACGCCCCCAGGCGTACCAACCTCCGGACATGAAGCGAGGGATATGTCGAGATTATCACAGTGCGTTGGTAGTGCTTCGTCTGTCACTCCACACCTAATTTCTACAGATAATGGATACTGCTCTCGCGGTGCATTATGCAAGTTCAGTCATGGAGAGGATGCCGTGATACCAGGGCAAATGTTCCCAATGAACGGGAATGCGATGCAAGGATCAGGCATGCCTTTCGTGCCCATGTTCAATCAATACGGTGTTCCTACAGGGCCAAGTAGCGCTTACGACCCGCGCGAGTCTCGAATGGACATACGAGCTTCCAGTAACGGACGGTCACAAATGCGGCCCGCCTTCCTACCTCGTGCAGAAGACGGAGTACAGGTCCTCCAGGCGTCTGGAGAGCTTCCTGTCATACAGGACCTCACACCGAACGTACCCCACAATGAAGTCACACCAAATCCTCACTCCAATCTCCCACCGACTGCATCTTTTCCATCTCATCCGGGTGCCTCGGGAACATCTCAATTTACAGACGTTGTCATGGGCAGCAACGCTCCTATACCAAATTATCCTCGCTCTTCCGGAGACATCGACATGGCCCCTCCCAATGGCAGAGCCAACTTCTCGCCACACGGACCCAGAGGTGGTAGGCCACCAAGAGGTCGTGGCACTTTTGGAGATATTCCTACTATCCGCCCTGAGCGACGGCGGGACAAGACTCTCGTTGTGGAGAAGATTCCTGCCGAAAAGCTTACGCTTGAGAACGTAAACGACTGGTTCAAACGCTTCGGCACGGTGACCAATGTGGCCATTGACAAAGGTCAAGCCAAAGCCTTGGTCAGTTTCTCAGAACACGAGGAAGCTCATGCTGCGTGGAAATCAGAGGACGCCGTCTTCAGTAATCGCTTCGTGAAGGTCTTTTGGCATCGACCGATGGAGGGACACGGTCAGATTGGAGCGAAGATGCTTGCTGCATCCGCGCCCCTTGTTGCCAACATCGGCGTCAAGGAGGCAGCATCTCCTGCACCGCGGCATCCACCGGCTACTCCTTCTCGTAAATCATCGACTCCCAGCGCCGGGGCTAGTGCCATAGCTGCTAAACAAAAGCAGCTGGAAGAGCAGATAGCAGAACAGAAAAGCCTCATGGCTTCTCTCGCAACCGCTACCCCAGAAGAGAAGAAGACCATCATGCAACGCTTAAAGGCGCTCACTTCCACACCCACCACATCGCCGCCTACTCCATCCATTTCGCATACACCTACCCAAACAGCGGAGACTGGTCAACATCAAAAGGAACTCTTGGATAAAGAACTAGAACTTCTCAATGCGTCTTCGTCGCCTGCCGGGGGAGAGGCAAAGGAGAATCCCGAAGATTTGAAGGCCAAGCTGGAGATTCTACGGGCAGAGGTACTTCGGTTCTGTTCACGTAGTTCAATTGTCAAATCTCACACGATTCTCTCAGGCTGCGAGTCTTGGTATACCCGACACCGAATCTGGTGGATATCCTCGTCCCTATCGAGGTCGAGGGCGAGGCGGCGCACGCGGCTACTTCAGAGGCGCCATGCGTGGTGGTGCACGGCCTAGTATGAAACTGGACAACCGTCCGAAGCAGCTTCTTGTAAAAGGGGTCCCCAGCGACAAGATATCGACATTGAGGGATTGGTATGAGGTGAGTCGAATCCTACCTCCCGCTGTTCCAAATTTAACACCCGACCGTAGACGACGGGTCAGGTCGATTCCTTAACATCCTTGCCTAGTGGTGATGTCGTTGTGGCCTTCAAGACAAGAGCGGCTGCTGAACAGGTATTTTTCACTTTCTCTGTTATTATCCCATACTCACATTGCGAAAGGGATTGGCCAAAGGCTCTAATGTCTCTACCGTTGGAACTGTGCAAATAAGCTGGCAAACTGGGCCATTACCGACGGCAAAGGAAGTAGACGTCGCTATGCCCGATGCCGCAAGCACCCTCCCTTCAACGCCCATTGCTGAGCCTAAGGCCCAGGGCACTGTACCTACATCAGAGCCGGAGACCGAAATTCCTCGTGCTGCTGACGAAGAAGAAGCTATCGCCAGTGGCTGGGGCGAGGATGGTGAAGACGGAATGGGGATGTTCTGATTATTGTTATTGCTGTAAAATATCGTTGCTGAAGTCTACATGTACTTCCGACTATTGATAGGGATTAAATGCTTCTCCCCTGAGCAGCGGCTCTTGGGGTTGCTCAATCTTCTGGACCCTCCATCTGAAGCGAAGCTCCACCTCGAGATCTAAATCCTTGCGCCACTCTAATACGTTTTGCACCAACCTGCTGTCCTTGCGCAAAATACGCAAATTGAGTCTGCGTAGTCGACTGACACCGTTGATTAGATGATCGAGGGTCCTTGCCTGGAGCATGTCGGTGAAGTTGTTCGCCCCAGATTGATCCCGCGCGAAGTCCCAGCTCAGCTCCTCTAGTTTGGGAAGTAGAACGTTCTTGTAGTTTGCTTTGGGATCCAGCACGACGAAGAGTTTCCCCCCTACAAATGATGTGGCGCGGAACTCGAGATGTGTGAGGGTTGGAATCAACGGTAGGAGTTTGAGCAGCTCATCCGTGCTAGTCAAGTCGCCTCCGATCAGCAATCTTTGGAGACCGCAAGGGTTTCGAGCAAAGAAATCCACCAAGTTCAACTGAGCGCGTAAGCCCGCACCGCGTGACAGAATGAGCTCCTCGAGGGCAGGCAAGGATAATACGTTCAGAAGTGCACCGTCGCCCATACCGTCCCGCATACACAACCGTTTGACCAGAGGCAATGTGTGACAGTCGATCGAGCTTAAAACTCGACGGTCGCGGAACGGGAAGCGGATGTTGAAAGAACAGTCTGAAGCGCGAGTGCACCTCAGCAAAGTATGGAGTGCATCCCACTGATTGAATGGCTGCTCGGGGCGGGAACGGCGCTCTCCAAATCCCTCGCTGCCTCTGAACTTGAATCGCAGGAGCTGAGTCCACGGAAACACGACGGAGAGCGAGATATTACTGTCAAAACATCCTTCGAGAACAACATCTTCGAGGCGCGGAGCGTTGAGGAAGACGTCGCACATAGTCTGGTTGCCGCGCGGTATGACTAGCACAAGACGCTGGAGCAAAGGAAGACGATCTTTGACGCGATAGAGAGCAGGAAAAAGGGGTGCGGGTATAGCGAGACGCAAATATTTCCACAGATGGGAATGAGCCAACAGGGAGTCCAGAAGCAGGGCGCCGACCTCCAGATTGGCCTTTTCCGAGCAGGTGAAGCTGACAGAAAGCGGGCGAGAGCCTGCCCAACGGAGCCAGCTATCGAACATTGCGGGGGCAATCTCTTTGAGGGGAGAGGTGTGTATGCGGTTGACGTCAACATTCAGTACATCGTAAAGGAAAGTCGAGGAAGTGATAGCTGTTCTCCAATGTTTACAAACACGAGCAACCCATGCGATCTTGGTCTTGCGGGCGAAGAGATTGAGGTGGCCGTCACCGCGCAGGTATCGAAAGATCAGGTGAAGGATTTCCAGAGGAAGACGTCGAACGGGAGACAGAATCGCCTGATAATCGACAATGAGACGAGTAAGATGGAAACGCCTTTTGGAGAAGGCCTCTCGCTCGCTGGGAGACTTGGGAAGAACGGTGAGCGTAGCCAGCTCCTGTTGAGCAATTTCGACCTGCTTAGCCATCTCGACGGTTTCCCAGTAAAGCGGTGTTTCGTTCGTGCGATAGTAGACCTGCTGGACACTCTGGGGATATGTCGAGAGGATGTGTTCCGGAGTCACGAATGGTATCACAGCCCTCTTGTGCGTCGCAGCGGTGTATTGACCGCGGACGATGACCGCGCGTTTGATAGGTTTTCTAGCTCTCGAGTTCTTCTTTCTGATAAAGGCGGGCAGATGCTTTGGGCGATATTGTCAGTCGCGATCTGCACAGAGGACATAAAGGAAACCTACGAGGGATGGTATATTGTCTGTTTGGCCCATAGGCTTCACGAACGCCATGTTCTTATCGTCGCGTTGTTTGGTGCTATTCATAGAGTTCTATCTGGTGTAGGGTTGCGAGGTTTCGCGGTAGGTGGAAACGCTAGATGGTGATGGTTCGTTGTGGCAGGATCGATCGCGAGCAGGACCTTAGATATGGTTTCAAGCTTGCCGGCGCGTACTACGAACAAACAATGCGTTGCGCGCCGTAATTCCAAGCTGCAGAGAGTCAAGCCAGCCACTGCCACGCGTCCTTCCGAGTATGAGGACAAAGTTATAAAAACATTCGACACTGTCGTCCGAGCTGCACACTGGCTGCACAAATGGCTCAGTCTGTGATGGCCCTGACTGCGCAGCCAATCGCATAAATCCCGGGCGCTAATGCCTCAAGCCACCGCGGCAAGCCCCGGCAAGCAATCGCTCTCTGAATTTGCCTTCCCAATGCGTCCGGGTGTATCCAGGCTTGCCCATCTTCCTTCCTCTCTTCCATCAGCCCACACAGTCCCATCGCCCTCGCCCCATTGCTGCTTCCTTTCAAGAACATCTTGGACTCTCCTGTGGCTGCTCTGACTTGCTCTCTACTTCTTTTTTCTTCCGGTCTGGTATGAGTTGTCTGTGCCATCGTTGTCTGTCGTTGCGGCTTGGAGACTCTCGGTGTGATACCAGGTTCGTTGTGGCCTCTCTTCCCGTATTGCTACCTCTCAACCAACTCTGTCCACAGGATCCCGTCCTTGCTCGATATCCGCCTTTAGTCATCGCTTGAAATGTTGCGCCACACCAGTGTACCCTCTCCTCCTCGCTGTCCCGCCCTCGCCTCTCTGTCCTCCATGTCCTCAGGCGTTGGTCATCTCCGTTACGCCATCTCGCCGTGGCCTCAAGTCGCACGATCATCGCCCGCCGTCGCCATTTTGCCCCTCTAGTGTAGCAGTGTTCCACGTTGCTCGTCGCATATGGCAATGGTTCCCGAGTCATGCAGGTACGATCTTTGACTCGGGAACCCGTCAATCTGACTCGGGAATCCTGTTCTTTCGAACGTTCCGGGACGTCTTGGGCGTCGCGCTGCAGGCTCTTTTGTTTCGGTTTCACTTCTAGTCGGACGCCTCGGCATTGCTGCACCCATCAAATGTTACTTCTATTTGCCGACTTTACCACGAAAGTTTTGACTCTACATACTGGTTCGCGTCGTATATTATATATAATTATATGTAATTGTTACAATCATAAATATACAGCTGTTTCAAAGACACCACCTTTGCACTTCCTCTATTGATTATGTTGATGAAAATCAAACGCGCTCAACTCCAGACTCGAGTGCTTGAATTCCAGTCGATGTTTACGTGCGTTTGTGTCTTTCATGTTTAGACCGAGACTACCACGTCCTTTGGGTCGACTGTGTCTTGCGCGGCCATCAGCTGTGCGACTGCCGCGCCATGACTTCTACATCACTCCTACAGTGGCAAAACGCTTCATGGCTACACCTCCTCCTCAGGTGACCTCCAATAGGTGCGCCTACATAGACTTGTTACTGACGCGCAATACTCATGGAACAATGTCTCAGCGAGATCACGCAGCAGCAATACCACCAACTGGCCGACGAGGCAATGGATGCGCTCGTGGAACGATTGGAGGAAATCCTGGACGAGTTGGCCAACGACGCATATGAGGTGGATTACTCAGTAAGTCGACTGTCCCTGCTCTCTATACCTCTCAACCCCGTAAACAGTCTGGTGTTCTTACCCTCAGACTGGGTCAGCATGGCATATATGTAATCAACAAGCAACCTCCAAACAAGCAAATCTGGTTGTCTTCGCCCGTCAGGTAAGGAGACCGTCACCATTTGCAGTGAGTGAGGACTGACGTCGACGCGAAATTACAGCGGCCCGAAGCGCTATGATTACTGCGTACCTGATGGCTCTTGGAAGTATTCACGCGACGACAGCTTGCTGGTCGATTTACTCAACGAGGAATTGAGTGCTGCATTCCGACAGCCCACTGAAATTGTGTTGACCAAGAATTAGCGGGAAGGAGCCCGTAAGCATGTAATTGACCAATAAGCAATGACCATCGATAATGAAGTAACTAAAACTGATATAGTGATGCTGAAGGTATCGTGAAATGGGTGATAAGTGCGATTGTGGTGGTGGTACAAGTGCCGGAGTGATAACAATGCGACGGAATATGATACAGCAATCTAGCGCAAAGTCAGGAGACGATTCGACTGGCATGTGCGGATGCAGAAACCCACCTGTTCTCGGCAAGCCTGCTGCCTTAATGTTCCAGCTCTCGCCTGCGTGACAGGAACACAGAACGCAGAAGTCTACACAACTTTTAGGGCCTTGTCCTTTGGAGAGCAAGTCTACACACTTATTGGTGTCCTCGTATCGTTCCTTTACTCTCTGTTCTTCGGCAAACATGCCTTCCGTAGTAAGAGGAATGATGGGATCCGAATGATCTATATCCGGTGGCGACTTGGTCGCCGAGGCTGACGCATGAAAATGCAGGGGGATGGGCGATAGACAGGCTTTGGTCGGTGTGTGATTGGGGAGCGGTGAGTGTTGGTATGGGTTGTTGGGGTCAAAGTTTGAGTTGGAAAACACAATGCGGTGGCGATTCAGAGCGTGTAGATCGTGCAGGACGCTATTGGCCGACTTGTACTCTGATGACGGGGATGCTTGGGGGACGACTGGCCATTGATTCGAGGCCGGAAGATCATAATCGTCCTCCTCGCCATCGTCTTCGGGCTCCCAGACTCGTCCACGAGCGACTCCATCGAGGACAGGCGGCTGAATGCGCCTCCGCTTCTGGTTTGGGATTTCATCCGCTATGAAAGGGACCGACGACGAGGGCGGCGGGGAGGACTGTCTTTGGCGCTTGAGCATTGTTAACAACGGCGCAGACGGCTTGGAGCCAAGATTGCGAGCGAGTTCTAGTCGACGTTCACAACAAAGAGCGAAATTGGAGGCGATCTATTTAGGAAGTGATATGTAAGCCTTGCTGCAGGCAAACAATAACAATTGGAATCATCGCCTTTTCGGTCGGAAAACTCAAGTCAGTTCACGTCGCCCACGCCGTCGACGTTCGCAATGGCCGACATGGACATGCTCGCCGCTATGGGCATCACCGGATTTGGCAAGGCTGCCCAGAAGAAACAGCTGGATCCGACTCGGTTTGACAAGACGAAACGCGCGGACACAAAGGCAAGTTCATCGCCCGTTTGCTTCCAGTGTTGTCCGCTTACACGCTGCCCAGTCGGCCGTGCCTGCGGGGGGAGAGGAAGACACATCTGGCCCGTCTGCCAGCAGCTCTGCTCCGGTCGCCGAGTCTGCAAGCAATGTCGACGAACCCGAGTATGATCCGTCAGACTTTGAGGACGACGGCGAGGGAGACAGCGAGTTGGCAGACTTCCCTATCACACATGAACTTGTACTCAAGGACCACACAAAGGTCGTCTCGGCGTTGGCGCTGGATCCGTCAGGTGCTCGTGTCCTCTCAGGCTCGCACGATTACGACTGCAAGCTGTGGGATTTCGGTGGCATGGATAGCAGGCGTAAGCCTTTCCTGACATGGGAGCCCGCTGGCAGCTATCATGTACGTCGAATCTTTACGCCGTTCACTCTCCCTGTTGCCAACTCGTCGCCAGATACACGACCTCAAGTATTCCATGGATGGTCAGAAGTTCCTTGTGGTTTCCGGTACAACCCAGGCCAAGCTTTACGATCGGGATGGCGAAGAACAGTGCGTGTATTCCTGCCCGTTCAGAACTGGATAGTCTCACCTGACATTAGGGCTACTTATATCAAAGGAGATCCCTATATCCGTGATATGAAGAACACTTCGTAAGTTAGTGTCTTCCTCTCTTGATCATCGCTTACACCTTCCAGAGGGCATGTTGGTGAACTGTCGTCCTGCGCCTGGCATCCAAAGGACCCGAATCTGTTTATCACTGCTTCCGCCGACTCTACTATTCGGCATGTGACCCGTCCACTATCGTCGTCGTGCCGTCTAACCTCTCGTTATAGAATCTGGGACGTGGAAAACAAACGGAAACAGAAGTCCGTCATCGTGGTCAAATCCAAGGAACGCGGCGCCAGAACGAAGCTGACTGGCTGCGCCTATTCTCCGGATGGCAAGATCATCGGTGGAAGTAAGTAAAATGCTTGTTGTCTTTTCGTCACTTAACGTTGTTCCCTAGCATGTCTCGATGGGGCCTTACATATGTGGCAGACAAGCTCAAATTTTGTTCGTCCGAATCAAACCATAGAGGGTGCGCATTTGAAGGGCACAGAGACCGGTTCCATCGTCTTCAATGTAGATGGTAGGACGGTACTCACTCGGGGTGGGGATGATACCGTAAAGCGTATGTTTGTTCGCCCAGGCCTCTCTCTATCCTAGCTGACTAGCCTCATCAAGTATGGGATCTTAGGGCCTTCAAGAAACCCTTAGCGACGAGAGGGGACCTCGCGACTTTATATCCGAACACCAACGCTATCTTCAGTCCCGACGGAAAGTTCATCGTGACAGGAGCGGGGGCGACAGCTAAAGGAGCGAAAGGGCGGGTCTTGTTCCTGCGCAAGGACACTTTGGAACCCGTGAAGAGCATTGAGGTTGATGCCACTCCAGTCAAACTATTCTGGCACTCCAGGATCAATCAGGTGAGTTTGGATGGCCAATCTCGCAAACTAGTGGCTGATAAGAGAGTTAGATTGTAGCAGGGTTATCTAATGGGCAGATATCAGTATTCTATTCGCCGTTGACGTCGAGCAATGGGGCCAAGCTTCTCATGAACAAAGGACCTCCCAGGAAGGTTACTGTGGAAGACATGTCGGACGCTTTGGCAGCACCTGCGATCGTGACTCCCGGAGCAACCGAGATGGGGGATGGAATGATCAAGTCCATGAAGAGAAAGCGGGACAGGGACAGGCAGGATCCCAGGAAGGCGAGGCGGCCGGAGCTTCCAGTTACAGGACCAGGACGAGGAGGACGAGTGGGCGCAAGTGCTACTCAACACGTTGTGCAGAATCTTGTTCGGGATACGACCCGAGACGAAGACGTGAGTGCCGAACTATTTTCAACCTCCGCTTCACCCGGAGTCACTGTGCCTATCGGACGATTTCGGTTTGGCTTCGGCCTGCCAATCTTTTCTTGCCTCCTCCTTGCAAAATCCTCATATTGACTGCCTGCCAGCCTCGGGAAGCTCTGTTGCGTTACGCCCAGAAAGCAGACGAGGACCCACAATGGACAACAGGTAAGCATGGACCCGATATAATGACCTGTGTGTCTTACGTGGCTATAGCTTGGCATGCAAACCAACCCAAACCTGTGTTCGCCGAGGTCGAACAAGACGAGGAGGACGAGGAGGAGAAATGGTCGAAGAAGTAATGCGTCTGGCACTGCTATATAGCATCTTTGGGGAGAAGGCGGGACGAGAGGAGGTCTCAACGGTTTACATAGTCGGTGCACGTGACCCATTGAATTGGCTGGTATATAAAGAGCCATTCCGCACTTTCAACCTGCTTTCCTCCCCGTGCGCCAAATAACCGCAAAGCCATCAAGAATGAGTCTCACCGTCGACCCCGCCCCCGAATCTCTTCATCCGGACGGCGACGAGGACAAACATGCTGCCGACTCCCCGCCGTCGTCCGTCGTAACGCCGAACGTCGAGCCCGACTCTGAGCTCCCTACCTACGACGGCGACGCGACTCAAGATACGGCACCATTTTCCGAGCAGGACAACGACCACCTCATGGAAGACGCGTCGGTGGTGCCACAAATAGACAGCGCTCCTGATCCTTGTACGTCGCCACCATCCCGACCCGCTCGCACCGCTGATGCCGCCCTCAGCTGATATCCCAGTTGATCCGCCCCACGGTACGCCGCCGCCGCCGACAGGGGAGCTTTTGCCCGACGTGGAGATGGCCGAGGAGCCGGTGCATACAAACGGTATCAACGGGACCAATGGAGTGGACAACCATATGGCTGAGAACGACGCGAATACTCCGCACACACCAAATCTTCTCCCAATGAGTACACCGGAAGCATCGACTTCCTATCTCTCGCCCAAACCTGAGGACGATGACGACGACCATCCCCCGCCCGCGAAGAGACCGCGCGTTCATTCCGATGCCGACAAGGCATCCCTCGCCAATGTACGACCAAGCGCCTTCTTAATGCTTTCTCTGCTCACCGCCGTTGTGCACAGTCGGCAACACCTCCTCCACCCACAGCAGAAACCATCGCGTCGCCTGTTATTCCGTCTTCTTCAACAAGCCTCCTTCCAGTTCAGCATTATCGTTTCATGGCCAACTGTATCAAATCCCTCAAGAAACAGAAGGATGCTGCGCCGTTCTTGCGTCCTGTCGATCCCATTGCGCTCAACATCCCCCATTACCCTACTATCATAACCCACCCCATGGATCTTTCCACCATCGAGCGAAAAGTCTCGTCATCCAATCCAGCAAAGCCAGACACCAACTCTTCCAACCCCAAGTATTTGGACGTTCAGGAATTCATAGCTGACGTGCGGCTGGTCTTTCAAAACTGCTACAAGTTCAATGGCGCCGATCACGCGATATCCACTATGGCCAAACGTCTGGAAGAGGTCTTCGAGCGGCAAATCAAGAATATGCCTACAGCCGAGGTACGCCTCCAGTTAGCCATGTATTTACGAGTGCTCATATCTGGACAGTCGAAGCCTGTCATAGCGAAGAAGGCAACTCCTCCCCCTCCACCACTTCCCGCCCCGAAGAAGGCGCAACCGGTCAGGCGGCCGTCCACGTCCATGCCAGTAGCACGGCGTGCCGAGGCTGAACCTGTCGCCCGTCCCAAGCGCGAAGTTCATCCACCACCAGCCAAAGATCTTGCCTACTCGGACAAGAAACGGAAGAGCAAGCGCGCGAAGGATGATGGTTCCGTGGAACAGTTGAAGTACTGCATGAAAATTATTCAAGAGTTGTTCAAGAAGCAGCACTACGAATACGCAAATCCGTTCTATGAACCCGTTGGTGAGTTCGGAATCTTGCTGTTCGATACGTCGTGATTCTAAATACCTCCAAGATTGGCTCGCTCTGGGCATCCCGACATACCCAAAGGTCGTCAAAAAGCCCATGGACCTCTCTACCATTCGCAAGAAGCTGGAGAACAACGAATACCCCAATGCGCAGAGATTTGCCGACGACTTCAAGCTGATGATCCGAAACTGCTTCACGTTCAATCCGCCGGGGACGCCTGTATGCCAAGCTGGCGTTGAGATACAAAGGGTTTTTGACAACAAATTCAGGCAGCTCCCAGAAATTCGTCCAGCCGAACCCACAGATGACGAGGAGGACGACGACGGCAGTGATGATGACCATACCCGTGAGTTTGACCTTCAAACTTATCCTCTTGTACTCATCTTGCTTTGCTTAGGCGCTATCTCTGAACTTGAGAGCCAGATGAAAGTTATGACGGAGAATCTGGCCGCCTTGAAGGCCGTCAAGGCTTCGAAGGACAAGAAGAAGAAACAGCAGGAGAAAATGGCCAAGATACCCCAGCCGTCCACGTCTAAACCCGCGCCGAAGGCTCCCAAACCCCCGAAGAAGAGTAGCAGCAGCAGCAAACCCCCGAAGAAAATTGCCGATGATGACAGCTCGCTTTCCTTCTCTCAAAAGAAGGATTTGAGCGAGGCCATTCAGCAATTGGATGGGGTCAAGCTGGAGAAAGTCATCAAAATCATCCACGAGGGATTTCCCGAAATACGCGACGTACGCGCTCTAACTCCATGCGCACACTCCGTGATCAACTGATCTTTTTCGTGCAGAGTACTGAGGAGATTGAGATTGAGATCGACCGTCTGCCTGCGCCTGTGCTAACGAAGCTGTACAACTTTGTGATACGACCAACGCGTCCACCGCCACCCAAGCGGAGTAGGCACGGCAAAGGGACTGGAACAGGTGGTTTGAAGAGGAAGAGTATGGATGAGGATGTCGAAGCCGAGAAAATACGACAGCTGGAGCAACGCATGCAATTATTCGACCACACATTGAACGGCGGTCCTCCTCCTCTACCAGCTGCGAAGGCGGCTGACAGCGATTCGGACTCAAGCTCTGGCTCGGATAGCTCTGCGAGCGACTCAGAGTGATCGAGTTAGTGGGGTCTGTTGGACTGCAAGGTTTCGGCGGTTACAAAATCGCTCTCATTCGTTTACTTACACTTTAACCATTATTATTAGTCTTGCTTCGCTGTATCAACCTTTGACGTGTTATCTCATGAGTAGTTTAAATCCGAAGTAGTGGGATGCTTATATGAATGTCCAAAGAAAAAATACTGTACACAATTATGCTTTCGCCACCTGCAGTCAATGTCGTCGCGAGTTGGACTTTTGGAACTTTTGCCAACCGGATCGACTGGCCTGGGCCTTCGAGGGCCGAGCTTCTGGTTCGGCAACACTTGAGGCGAGAGGAGGACCAGGCGCTAGGGGAGGAGTGGCTGCAGGAGGCGGCTGAGGAGTATCGCTGAGAGCTGCTGGCATAGTCGGAAGTGTGGGTTCAGCAGGTGGTGGAGGTGCAGATACTGGGACTGCAGCCCATCCAGGATTTTTGAATCCCGACGACGAAGAGGCAGGCGGAGGAGGGATCGGAGATGACCCCTCAGTGACGGGCGCGAGAGCGGGCGCGGCCGTCGACTTTGCCATTCTTATACCGTTTGCAGCCGCAATCTTTCTCAGCTCCTTCTCCTCTCGCTTGCGTTCCTTCTCCTTGCGTTTCTCAACCTCGTCGACCGGCTTGATGCGAACGTTATTCTGCATATCGCGAAATCGAGCCTTGTGGTGGTGAGCGTAGGAGTTGGTGTGCTCGTCGTATTGTGCGACGTTTTTGAACTGCTTGTCGCACAGGGAGCAGTAGAATGCCTTGAGGGTGTCAGACACCTCCATGGCAATTGCAGATCGGCGGGCGGCGTCGTCCTTTGGGAGCCATGTCAACAATGAGAGGAAATGTGATAACACATGCCTACCTCGCGAATTCGGCGTTGCTCTTCCGATTCCTTGGTTTGTCTTTCTGAATCGAGGCCACGCCGCTGCGAGACCGTTGCTTCCGCCACACGCACATCCTGTGATATCTGGCCGACGCCAGTGGAGTCGTTCTTCAGTTGAAAAGGAATGGGGTCAACGCGGCCTGTAGCGCAGTGTGAATCGAGTGAGATCGTAGCGGTGAGCATGACAGACCGTCGCCGGTAAGTCCCAGGGACTGCCCCTCAGACCAGCCGAGTTTCGCGAGCATAGCAAAGCCTTTGTTGGTCGGTTTGAGTCTCGTATCGACAGTCACAACCTCGTGCGGGGCCGGTGCGCTGCTGTGCCCGTCGTAGGTGTCGACGTCCATAGCGTCGGGGGCGGGCGACGGGGAGCGGGAGGTAATCGACATGTCATCGTCGTCGACGTCTTCGTGTTTACGCTAAGAGAGTGAAGAGGAGACAGAGGGCAGCACTGAATGAGCAGCAGAAATGCAAGGAGATTACCTTCAAGCTGGCCATCATGGGCAGATTCAAACAGGTGGCTGTGCTGTGCCAGGCGTGCGCGTTCTTGGGTGACTGATGGGTGACGCGTTCGATCAAGCCTTGTCCTCCTTCCACCTATTGCCTGCTGCCGTCAACATGGTGCGTTGCTCGCTGTTGCTGCCGACGTTGCCTCATGGATCCAGTCGATAATGGAATACAACGGTGGCTCCGTCATAGCCATGGTCGGCAAGGACTGCGTGGCCATCGCCTGTGACCTGCGCCTCGGAAACCAGGCGTTGGGTATCTCCTCAAAGTTCGAAAAGGTGCGTGCCATTCGCGCCGTCAGTCGCATGCAATAATGTCCGCAGATATTTCCCGTCACAGATCGCATATACGTTGGATTGCCAGGATTGGCCACCGACGTTACTACTCTGTCCGTCCCTTCCCCTTGTCCTGCGGGATGATTTTCATTTTCGGACAGGAAGGAGCGCTTCCGCTTCCGCGTCAACATGTACACCATCAAGGAGGAGCGCGAAATTGAGCCAGAGACCTTTGCTCATCTCGTGTCTTCAACATTATATGAACACCGATTCGGTCCCTACTTTATCGAGCCTGTGATGGCTGGTCTTTCAAAGACACCGTCTGGCGGACTCAAGCCTTTCATAGCGGCCACCGATCTCATCGGGTGCCTAAACTTTGCGAAAGACTTCGTTGTGGCGGGAACGGCAAGCTCGAAGCTATATGGTGTTGCTGAAGGCTTGTGGGAGCCTGATTTGGAACCGGAGGATCTGTTCGAGACGATATCACAAACAATGTTGAATGCCGTTGACCGTGATGCGTACTCTGGCTGGGGAGTCATGGTGCATGTAATGTAAGTCCGATTTCAGGATGCCGTCGGGTGCTCTGCTGACAACCATTCAGTACCAAGGACAAGGTCGTGAGCCGTACACTGAAGGGAAGAATGGATTAGTCGTTTTATTGTATCATCATTTAACATACGAGCTTTGTCTTGAGCAAGTCGCGTCGAATTGCGCGTGCATCAGCAGATTATGATGAATCTCTGTCGAAATGCCATATATGGGCTTGATCAGAAGGAAATCAAAGCTGTTTCCCCACCCAAAGATCAAAGATCACGCCCAATCCTTTTCATTTTCCAACAGTCATGTCGTTGCTCTCGACAATGCTCTTCAGAACAGGCAGAACTATAATTCGCAGGACGATATCGTCCACAGCTACCTATTCCACGGCGCCGCTGGTTGTTTCACCACGGCAGCTGAGCGAAATGACCAAGTCGAACGCGAATCTGAAGATCTTGGACGCCTCCTGGTTCATGCCAAACTCCCCTCGTAACGGCAAAGCTGAATTTGCCTCCAAAAGATTACCAGGCGCGCAGTTTCTAGACCTCGACAAGGTTGCCAGCTCTCATGAACTTGGCTTGAAGCACATGATGCCTTCAGGCAAAGTTTTCGCTGAGGCTTGCGGTATGACGGATTCAACGAATTACTGAATGCGGTCGTATTCAATGGTATCCTTGTCAGAACAATTCGGCATCTCTCCCAGCTCTTCGGTTGTACTGTGAGTGCCCAACGTGTACTGATTTCCCTTCAAAATTCCCGCTCTGACCGTCTTCATTCCAGGTATGACACCCACGGTGTATTCTCGTCTCCCCGTGCCCTCTTCATGTTCCGAACATTTGGACATGTCAATTCCAGTATCTTGAACGGAGGCATGCCCTCGTGGGAGGATTCAGGCCTTTCCCTAGAAGACGGAACGCCCGCTGAATACGAACGCGCCGTCTATTCACCACCAGAACTCAATACCGCCGCAATCAGAGGTCATCTTCGTCTTCAATGCGCCTCATTGCAGTAGCGTAACTCATTCATTTCCCTGTCAGATTATGATCAAATGGTCGCTAACTCAGCCCGTGAATCTGGCGCCGAAACTGTGTTGGATGCGCGTTCGCGCGGCAGGTTAGTTAGTAGCCATCGCGGGCGCTCTATCTCTCTGATTTTCGTATAGATTTTTAGGGACGGACCCCGAACCGCGCCCTGGTCTCTCGTCGGGGCACATTCCCCACTCGGTTTCGCTTCCCTTCAATGTTTTCTTGGCCACACAAACGACATCGACTGGATCTTCATTCACCGTGATTCGTTCCGTTGCGGAGATCCGTCAAGCTTTGATCGACGCTGTTGGTGAACAGCAAGTCGAGGCTATTATGAAAGGAGAAGCTTCAGTTGCGACGACCTGTGGGAGCGGTATGACAGCGGCAGTACTCTGGTTAGGATTGAAGCTTTTGGGGGCAAATAAAATAGCGTTATATGACGAGGTATGTGGATAGTGACTCTTGTTGTCTTGAAGACTTGATCTGACCATCAACATACAGTCCTGGACGGGATACGCGATGCGTCCCTCCAGTAGAATTGAGAAATCGGCTTGACGTGTCCTATCTACCCCGCTGAATACAATCATCTGGGTCAAGATTTGTTTCATTCGCGCACGTCCGGCGACACGCAGAGAACACGCGCCTCAACAGCCCTGCCTTTTGTGAGTGTGGTATCAAAGAGCATCACAATTAGGTATACAGTAACACAATAGCAACTAGATGACAACAGCAATATAGCGTACACGGCCCCCAGGACTACAGATCGTGATCTTCACAGCTAATAGCACAACAACAGATGGCCAGCCCAAATCCCTCAGCGAATTTACAACACTCCTTGGAGAACATCCATGAATGGCGGCGGCGGTGAAAGCGGAAGCTTCCCTAATGCATGGGCGCCTACGAAGACAACTGTCAGACTGCGGCCAAACGACGCTAATCAGCTGAAACACACCTTTGCCAAAATACTGTACTTCGACTCGATGGCTTTTCCCTCGACGAAATATTGTCAAATGCCAACTAGATATGGGTCGGTCAGCGAACGGTTCTGGGAACGTGGATCTATCGTCGTACCTCTCAAGCATCAGTATGTTCAGGTCCCTCTTCGCTAGCTCGTGTAACAGCTGCTTCTGCGAAAAGAGCAGGGCGTTTCGTAGTGCGGTCTGATTGAGATGTTTCACGTCGAAAACGTAGGTTCGACTTGTATCTGCGCTGACGGCTACGATGTCAAGCTCTATTGATTGCAAGTCAGCCCAAGTACTGTTGAGGGAACAGAAGGCAGGCGTACCGTCGTCGTCGTAGTATGTGCAGACTGGCGCGACGGACTGGCTTTCTACTACCTCCCATGGAGCCTCCCATTGCCGTCGAAGCTTAAAAACCATGGTGATGATGGATGAAAGAAAGCGACCTATTATGAAAGAGAAACAGCGCGAGGCATGTCACAGCCCAGTCCGTCTAGATCCCCCTTATATGAGGTTTGACGGATGCGAAGGCGCACCGCCACCATTATATGAGAGAAGATCATCAGCTAGATTATCAATTTTGAATGGGCGCGGCAAGGCATGGTAGGCTTGCGAGACTGGCCGAAAAGCACCAGGTAAATGACAATCATGAGTCTCCGGAAGGACATACACGGAAAGGTCGCTAGGCCGCTGTCGTACCGATGCTTACGTTTCGGCTATGAAACGATCGTGGGTGTCATCAGAAATGAGTCCGACTCGGGACGCAGCGAACAATGTTACAAGGTGCGCTTTGGTAAGTACGTAGTCATTCGCGACGCGCGTCGACCGGGGCGCACATCTGGAGCGCCGAGCCGACCTTCAAGGTGAGATTGAAAGAGCTGACTTAGCTTTGCTATCATCGGACACTGTTTCTAGATATCGTCAGCTGTTTCACAACGTGGCGCACACTGCATTGAACCGAAGGTTTCTGACTCTTGATGTGCGTGGGAAAACTGATGAATACAAAGATTTACAATCGTTGAGAGTGTTCGTAAGCCTATTGTCATTAGAAACGGGCGAGAGCACCCATAGTGACAAAGAAGAAACCGAGTATGGCGGAAGAAGTAAGCTGTAGTGACACTGCTGCATCCGAATGATCACCACCAGAGGACGTGGCGTTCGTGCAGGTTTCGGTGATAGTGAAATTGTTTGAAAGAGTCAAATCCGCGCACTAGAGACGTGTAAACTCGGGGATAGAGGTAGATACGATTGACTTACTTGGAAAAGCGAGCCATCGCCCCCATCGAATTGTACCTAAAACACGGATGAGCCTGTGCGCGAAGTAGCGCGTCTATCCCATGTAGTATATACCTGAATTGTGACACTCTGGTTATTGGTGAGTCCTGTAGCGTTGGTGGCCGATAGATCGAAAGGGATGCAGAATGTTCCTTCTCCTGAAAGTCGAAAGTAGGGCACAATTTGAGTGAAGTTGTCAAACGAAGTCGGGTTGGAGGCGGTGCTCAGAAAGATACCGGCTGTAGGTCAGCAGCATCAGACCGGGTGATATAAATCGGTTTTGAAGACTTTACCTGTCCAGGTTTCGTGATGGGAGTCAATGGAAAGGAAACCGCTCGTCAGAGGGAACTCATCCCTGGTCCCAATGGTGTTTTGGCCACCTAAGACGCGTCAGTCGCCGACATTCTGGTGTATCTAGTAAAGAATATCATACCACAGAATTCATTCTCGGTGTCCTCGTCAAACGTCCCTCGAGCTTGGGGAAAGTCAAGCGTAAAGTGGGCACAGGCCATGGCCGCGAATGTGGCAACAACGAGGGAAGTCGTGAGCTTCATGATAGTGAAAGAATTGAGAAAACAGGTGTGAAGCCGGTCTGGTCATGAGCATTCCCGTCGTCTTATATATCGCTTCAAGCGAAGACTCTTGCCGCAAGGGTCTGGAGCTGGTCTAAAGATAGTTCGTACAAAAATTCTTTGAAGTCAGCACGTGGTTAGCACGATGTCCGCAAGGGGAACCCGCGTCCTGCCAAGGTTACAACGGGACATGCATTGGTTGCCTTGGAGAGGCCACTTGATACTTTCCGATCAAATGCTAGTCGAGACCGATGGTATGGCTATACGCGACTACTGTCGCCATCGAGGGCTGCTGTTGGCCGTGATATTACACCGCTCTACATACTGTCCAAGACTGCGAATGCCCTCAAGACTTAGACCACCATTGTGGCGTGGCAGTCTCGATAACGTGCTGATGGCGAATCGTCGGGTATTTCCGTCAAGTCGAGAATGACTAATCTCTACCACTTGGAATAAGCACGCCATGTATCGTACAACTCTCCACGCCGCCAGGCTTCTTGCGCGTTCCACTCGCACCAGTATGGTACGCCCGGCGCTGGGGCGCGTGCGTTTTGAATCGACAACGACGCCACCGCCAGACTCCAAAAGCACGTCGAAAAGTGAACCAATAGAGCCTCTGGAGTGGACGGCTCCAGTCGTTAAATACGAGGTCCTCAAGCCCAAAACTCAGAGCCCAAAGCCTGTAAGAGGACATGGCCATACTGCGTTCTAACCATCGTGCTAACGCGACATATCTCCAGAATAGCTACCTCATCGATGTACGCGAGCCCGATGAAGTAGCACAGGGAATGATTCCTTCGGCCGTCAATGTTCCCTTGACTGTCCTCGAGAAAGCCTTTCGGATGGATGATGCCGCGTTCGAAAAGAACTTTGGCTTCAAGAAACCGAATCAGACGCAGGAGGTTACGTTCTATTGTCGTAGCGGGAAGCGGAGTACTACTGCTAGTGGCCTGGCCAAGCGTGCTGGATTCAAAAAGTGCGTTCCGTCCTTTGTAAACCGCTCCACGACTGAGAAGGCCCTTCAGAGTATATAACTACAAAGGCTCATGGCTTGAGTGGGTGGAGAAGGAAGTAGATAGCGCCAAGGCAGGACCAGCGGCCTGAGTATTGTTATGCATGTTTTGTACGCGGAACACTGTAAATGGCATTCATTCCTCTGAATATACGTTGAATGTAACGATGAGCGCTCGCGCAAGCCAGCGGAGCACCGGGGCGAGATAGTGGTGCCAAACAAAGGGCCACAGCCGTGAAGCATTGGCGATCTGTAGGCTAGTATAGCCCTGCCAGTGCCACGACGAGGATGCCTTCAGATCAGAGCACCTGGCTGGTTTCTGCGCCACTCAACGGCGACACCGAAGGCCTCCACCAGGAATTCTCGGCCAAGGTTGCCCAGCAACTCAGGTCGTTCCCCCCAAACTCCATCGCACAATTCAGCATACCGTCCTTCAAAGTGTGTCTTCAGTCGCCGTCCCTGTCCTTTGCATTGACCTTGCTTTGCTAGACCGGAACCCTAGACAATCTCATATCCCTCTCCGAAGACCTTCCCAAGCAGGAGACCTACTTCACGGCCACCGTAGCCAAAGTGGTCGATACGTTGCGCAATCTGGTCAACAACGACGCCAGTAAACTCGCGCAGCACACTCTTGTCAACGAGGAAACCACCGATGACTATATCTTGTCTGATTGGAAGTGGAACGAAGGGCGATATGGCATCCAGAAGAGTCTCCGCGACCTGGTCGACACCCTCAACAAAGTGCGTCACACCCCGTTCAGACTCCTCGTCTAGATCTAAACCCGCCTTGCAGGAAATGTCGTCCATTGATAGCTCTATGCGCACCAAGTTGACCAACTACAATCTCGTCAAGGGATCGCTAGTACAGATGCAGAGGAAGAAGACGTCAGTATACCCCGAGGTGGTCATCCCACTAGCTGACAGCTCTCCCCAGTGGAAACCTTTCCGTTCGCTCCCTTGCGGACGTCGTCCACAAGGATGACTTCATCGAAGACTCTGAGTACCTCGAGACGCTCGTGGTTGCTGTCCCAAAGTAAGCTATAATTTACCTCCGGCAACATATTGGCCTGAACCTGTCATCAGGAGCCTGCTGAAGGCTTGGACAACCCAGTACGAACGACTCTCTGCCATGGTTGTCCCTCGCTCTGCCAAGTACGTCTCGTCGCTCCTACAAGTCTGACGCGATCGCTGATTTAGATCAGAACCATTGCCTCCGATGACGAATATACCCTCTACACTGTCGTTGTCTTCAGGCGCGTCCATGACGATTTCATCCAGAAATGCCGCGAGAATAAGTGCGTAGATTTGTCTATATCTTGGCGCGTACGACCTCATGAACCACAGGTTCATCGTTCGCGACTTTGTTTACTCGGAGGAAGAGATAGAGAATCAGCGCAGTGAGCTACAAGCAGCAGATACGACCGAGAAAGAGCTTTGGGTATGTTTCTTTGTATCATGTATACACTCCTCTTCATGGATGTGTCATACAGGCCGAGCTATTACACCTATCCCGGACCAACTTCTCGGAGGCATACCAGCTACTCGTCCACCTCAAAGTCGTGAGACTTTTCGTGGAGAGTGTTCTTCGATACGGCCTTCCCGCGAACTATGTCGGTCTTGCAATCAAGGTAAGCACCACGTCTCTTCTTGAGTACACGAACATGGCCTGACTGCCAACGCAAGCCCGACGACTCCAAATCTGCAAAGAAGATATTTGGTCTACTTCAGCTCCAATTTTCCTACCTCGGCTCACGCTCGAAGGGCGGTCAAGCCAAGTCAAAGGAAAATGAGGATTTCGTGGGCGAGTACCAAGCTTTGATGGAACAGGACTTTTTCGACTTCGTTATGTATGAAGTACCTTGGATCGTGAACTAATTCAATACTACCCGTATATCGTCCAATACCATTTAATTCTATTAGTGAAATATAACGATACGACCAGCCCACTATTGTAGGAGAACAAATGTACACTGGATATGGAATAGCAAAGATGGTGAGATGCGTAATGTGTGATACAAACCGTTTTGCGGTTGGAAAGGAGAGGTGGCTTGTAATGTACAGAATGGACAAGTATGGACTCTGACCATCCATCTGCTTTTTGTACGGACTCAATCCGCGACCAAAGAGTTCGCAGAACTTCTTCAGAGACCCAAGTTGGAGATCATGCGCGAAGCCTCCGCGTCGACCTCATCATCATACGCGCGTCCACTGCCAATGACTGCTGAACGATTGGACATGGGCGGTCCGTATACGCTCGGGAATGACGGAGCTGTGGCAGATGTAGGACTGGAGTTTCCACCGGTGGAATTGGTAGGGGACCCAGGCGGCGGCATCCCCGAGGATTCAGTGATGCGCGACAGCGACATCGACAGATCAAGACTCTGTGCCCGATTGCTGAAGGAACGTGGCTTCGAGCTGGAAATCTGTTCCTTCAGTTTAGCTTCGAGAAGGGAGTCGGAACCTCGTTTGAGAGCATCTTCAGTCGTCCTAGCGCGCGAAGGAATGCCGGAACCCTGTGGAAAGTGTTAGACGCATCGACGCAAGTGTAGATGGCAACTGCTTACGATAGGTGGCAAGGGAGACCAGTAATCAAGACCAGGATTAGGCAGATACGTCGGGGTATCCTCGTCCTCTAAGTTGTAGATGTACGCAGGTGAATTGAACAAAGCTTTCACGTCAGGAGACGAATTCGCAAGGCGAAGTCTGCGTTCCCCGAGACCAAGAACCGGCTCAGTGCGGCTCATATCTGCTGACTCCGTTTGCCTGTGAGCAGCACCATAGACACCAAGATGCTGACTAGCTGTCGGCCATTCGCCCCGAGCTTTGGCAGTAGCAGAGAGAACCTTGCTATCAAAGTGGGGGAAGGCTTCGGCGAATGAGTCACCACGTTTATGACTATGAGCAGTCGGTGACGGATACACATGTATGTTGTGGTTCACGAGGAACTGCTCGAGAAGTTCGCGAGCGGCGATGAGGAAATCGCTATTACTCCTCTGGCATCGGAACTTGAACGAGTATTCCGGAGAGACGTCAGAGACACCGTTGCCATTGGAGGTAATGGACTTGATGTTAGGGACGATGGAGACCTGGAGGTCACGCTTGACGCCATCCGTGAATGTGAGGAACTCAGGCGTATTGCAGATGCGGGGAATCTCAGAGCTGGGAGGGACTGCCATATCCGCTTCGAAGGGTACATGTTCCTACAGTGATAGTTAGGTCACGAGCCAAAAAAGACCAGCTTCAAACACACCAAAAGCATAGCGGTGGCAATTTGGACTTGACTTTCCGGTCCATAGATCGAAACGACATCAGAGGCAGTTTCTTTGTCCGGAAAGCGGACATGGGAGTTGGTCTTGGTCTCGATGTCACGGATGAATATACTCTTGTCCCCAAGAAGAGTTCGGTGATATCGTCGTGGAATGGCAACGGTCTCTAGAACAAAGTCTTTGTCCTGTGTCGCAGTCAGAATGATGGTTCGCAGTGAATACTCATCGAAGGGCGCACCTTAGGACTGACGAGCTCCATCACCGATTGCTTGAGGTTTTCCAGACTGCTAGCATTTTTTGTTGGAGTCCTTGCAATGACATTGTCGTCGTTGTCGTTGTATCCACCCAATGCCGCAAACTCTTCGGCATTCGAGAACTTCACGTACACCCCATACTTCTTCATGATGCGCTGGATGCTTCGACCGCCAACCCCGATGATGCGTTTGTGATAGGCCTCCGGAACGTGGAAGGAAATCTCCGCAGGTAGTTCTTCCTGAAGAAGCGAGAGACCCATGAGGACAGAGGAATCTGGACCAGAGATGTCAATCAAAAAGTTGTGGTCGTTGAACGTTTCGAATTTGATCTTGACATTGGTGGTCTGCATGATTTTGTTGATTTTGCCGTTCTTCTTGCCACTGATGAATTCCCTATGTTCATTGGAGAGCTCGATCTGGAAGCGAATTTCGTGATGGAACGCCTAATAAACCAGTCAGCCCGAGAAGAGCACCCGATGATGATAGCGAACCTTTATGATGTCGAGTTCCATGATCATGTTTACTGCAGCCCGTACTTCGTGTTCGAGACCGTGCATTTCGAAACACATGCTCTTGAAAACAACCTCGGCGCCTGTCGTGTGTGAGATCTTCTGCAAAAGTTGTGTCACTTGAGATGGAGCAAGCGAAGCTGGCGGAAGTAAGGCGTTGAACTGTATGGGGAGGAGCCAGAAGGATCCGACGTAGTATGTACAGGCCTAAGAGGTAGTGAGTGGCGAGTGATGGGCAAAGGCGAGTCGCTTACAAGTTGCATGATTGACCGAATAGTCCTCTGTATATTGACGCGAGAATCTCCGAAGACCGTAATCAGACTCGTCGAGCTGTCGCCCAGTGCGGGGAACTGGATGTATGTTGCGTTGTCACTCATGATGGTCTTCAAATCCTCAGGGCGGTCCGTCACCATCCAATCCAATTTGCGCGGTAAGATGGCCGTATCCCTGGAGATGACAGATTTACTCTATACCTTACGTGAGTTGATGGACTGGACAGGCAATATGAGACGAACCTTGTTCGTCGACACCTGGTAAAGCATGTCGCGTGCGCGCTGAACGCCGAAGAACTCGCCTGTGATCCATATCGCGCTACTGGAACGGGGAGCGGCCGAGGCACCAGGAGACGCAGTCAGATCCGGGCCAACCAAGCCTTGCAGTGGCGAAGGAAGATAGATGTTCGTGCCGGTCTCCTCTTGGATGGACTGCAGGACTTGGCGCTTCTTGCCGGCGATTATGGGAATGATTTTGTGGTCGAGGTCGCACATTTCCGATTTGAGACCGCTCTGCGGAGACATTGAGAGGGAACGGACGTAGGATATGGATACACGTACCAATTCATCAAGCATAACGAGCAGGCGGACTCTGGCAAGGTCGACCGAGTCGCCGGGCCCAGTGACGACGAGTTCGCATATGCGTTCGGTCTCAAGGCCCGACCATCCTGCGCTGCCGCTGATGCCGTCTGGAGGCGTCCTGTTTGAGAGCGACAAGGGACTGTTGACGACGGCTATGTGGGCGAGGGTCTGGGAGGCAATATCGTCGAGGCGTCGCCTCACCTCCGGCTTGAGAGCCGGCTTGGAGGAGGGCGAATCGAGGATCTCTGAGCGTGTAACCTTTATTGCGGCGCGGTGCTGTGGGGCCAGTCAGGGGGAGAACGGCGCGATAAGCACGGCTGCGCACCTGCACTGGGCACTCTTTTAGAATGAGCGAGCGGACAAGCATGACGTGCTGGTAGGGACCAGTGATGTGGAAGCTCCAGGCCTGGTCGTGGAAGTACGAGACATGGCAGCCGTGGACGGTCCGAGCGAGCATGGCGAGCTTGGCGACGGCGTCCGAGTCCGCCTCTGAGGGCAACGTGGCGGTGGCATGCTGCTGGAACTGGTGGGAGGTGGGGAAGGGCTCGCTGGCAGGGCCTCTGAGCTCGGCGCCGGGCGCGTAGTCGAGAGACGAGGAGGGTGAATGAGTGTGTCGCGACCGGCGTGGATAGGTGAAAGACGTTGAAAAAATATCCATGTGGAAGAGAAAGGCAACGGGGTCGGGGCAGCGGTGGACAGGCGTCCGCGGTGTCGACAAGAAGGGAAAGGGCTGGTCGTGAGGGTGTGTGTCGAAAAGTGTAGCGGGTATGTAAGCAAAAAGTGGTATCCTCCGTGCGCTGCAGACTCGTAGAAAGAAGGGCCACGAATCCACGAGCTGGGTGAAGCGTTGAAGAAGACGGCAGATCTTCAGAAACAAATATTGATGTGCGTCTCAGATCGCTCGCGGAACGGAGTGACTGGTGTCGGCCTCTCAATTCTTGATGACAAATGGCTCTTGCCGTTCTCTGCCTTGGTGCCGTGGCTGGCCTGGTCTACATTGATTTCCTCTACGTACATACACCGAGCGCTGTCTACCTATCTCGCAGATTTGACAGGGACTATCATAAGTCGTCCAAGTCGTGAACCCATTCGCCGTCATCAATGCTGTCAAACAGCTTCATGTAGCACGGCGTGTTTTGGGTCGAAAAGTGTTCATACGGGTTGCCGTACAGTTTCTGGCCACAGCGGTAGCAAAAGTGTTGGGCACACTTGGCGCAGGTCATATGGTTGCAACCAGATGTTTTCTCGACATACACTACATCGTACAATTGCAAGTGAGCTCAAGAAGACTTTGCGGGAGGAATGACGCACCCTCACACCCCGGACACGGCGTTGTGTTAGCAGCGAGGAACTCCTTGTTCAGCTGCTCTTCCTGGTAGTTAGCAACCAGCTTCAGGATCGTTTTCCGGCCAAACTGGCGGTACATCCTCTCGCGTTCAGGGGAGTCCTCTTCATAAGAAAGATATTCTTTCGCAAACTCGTCTGTGGCAGCCGCACAAAGCGAGATAGGGCCGTGCCTATTCGAGGGACATCAGTAATGTTTCCAGAAAAAGATGAAACGCTGATATATTTACCAAGTGCGCTTACAGAAGGAACAAAATGAGGACGAACAGGCTGGGCATGTCCGGAGCCGCTCCCAACCAGACTCCGCTTCAGTCGCAGCAATGAACTGTTTTGGTACAGGTCTCTGACAGAACTTCATGGGGCAATGCACGATAGAAGGATCTAATGAATACCGTAAGTGCGAGTTAGGTCTATTCATCTTTCGGAACACGACATGTACCTTTCTCCAACGTGTGCTTCTCCTTCAACCAACGCCATCGTTGTATTTCTTCTGCGGTAAGCACCCGCGCCACCTCTTCTTCGCTAGCTGGTTGAGCTAGTTTGACACACGAAGGATCCGGACAGCCGACGCGCATGATTTCGCCTTCGCTCACACACATCTGCCAGAAGTCTCGAAGACAAGCACGACAGAATATATGAGCGCAAAGTAATTGGATACACTTCGAGCCCTTATGGTGTGCGAGACAGATAGAGCAAGCGTAAGAATTCTGCGCGAAACGCGATGTTGCAGAAGCAGAATCATAAGCTGCCAATAATGGCGATATGATGTGCGGTGCTGGATGAGCGATACTGAATTCCATTCAGTTGCGAATAAGATAAACGCACCCCACTCACGTTATGGTCGACGATCCATGACCTGAGACTAGACCTAGCGAGTCCATGAATTGTCCAGTGCGAAGATAGTCTACCCAGGCATACAAAACCCCTTCTCCTGATTGGAACATACCGACGAGTTGCTGCGCTAGATTCGCAACACTGGGTAGCCATAGATGGGTAGCACGGAGAGAAGTTATTCGGGGCGGGTCTTTGAGCGGATACGTTTGAGGCAGGACAATGTCTAGCAGGAACGGCGGAAGCATTGAGAGGGATAGATGCTGTGGCGATCCACTGTGGATCAGAGTCACATCCCGTGGCTCTCCAAACTCTACTGGGATCTCAAGTTTGAGTGATCCATCGTCGGCTATTCCACTAGAGACGCAGTCCGGATAGATAGACTAGAGCATCATCGGTACAAGCAACAGGATGAGTAATGATGCTGAAGGTAGACAGACCTCTAGAACCTCCCACTCTTCCTGTTGCAATTGTCGACACTCTGAGAAATCCATGATACCGGGGAGGCAGTGGCAGGTTATGAAGCAAAAGTCCCGGATGCTAGCGTCGAGTCGGTGTGAGTAAGGTGACTTGGATAATGATGGCAACTAGGCAGGCTGCATGCGCCGCCGGCAATCACCGGGATTTCCACACCGAGAACTCAAGTCGTGGTGATGTTTGGGAAGTTCCGTAGTCAGTTCTTTCAACATGCCAGTTTAACTCAAGTCTCGAGCTTGCGCTTGAGAGAGAGTCCACAATTCAGCATTACATTCTGTGAAATTTCCATCTTATCTGACTGTGGCGTAAATGTAACCCGGAAGATCGGGATCGGTCCGATATCCTATCATGCTCGAATCCGTGCCTTGTGGGCAGTCTGTTATAATAATAAAAATGACTCACGTTCTACCTCTCCGCTGGTTACTTCGTCCGCTTCGTCTGCAGAAAAGAGTTATGACCACCGTCCTCGACGCTAACAGAGCGAAGGTTGCCGCTTCGGTCAAGATTGACCTAGTTTCTATCACCCATGCTGCCGAGAATGATGCTCAAAGAACCTTAATCTCGCGATGTTTCGTCTGTGAGTCAGCATGACATTTACTAGTATGCGGACTTGCTAATTTTTCGTAGCGGATACCATTACAGGTTTGTTATATCCTGACTAGCCTCCTTGACGCTCATAACCCCATAAGCTCCTACAAAGGAGATGTACGAGTATGCCGTCAATGCAACCGTCGGTGATGATGTCTACGGAGAGCCTTCCACTACGTATGCAAGATCCCCGACTCCGCCTATCTGGCTGATTGGCTCGCTAGCGCTTTGGAGGCTCATGTCGCCCAACTTACCGGTAAAGAAGCCGGTCTGTACATGCCCTCGGGGACTATGTCCAACCAAATTGGCATCCGTACCCATCTCAAACAACCCCCCTATACTGTTCTCTGTGACCATCGCTCTCATGTTTACAAGTGAGTATCTCCACTGTCGTTCAATCTATGCTCAACCATCTTCAGATACGAGGTCGGTGGTATGGCTTTCCACTCAGGTGCGGCAGTCACTCCAGTCCATCCCGCCAACGGTATCGTTATTTGCTCGCTGATTCTGGCTGTGATCTCTGACACATTTGTTTAGGACATCATCTTACTTTGGCCGACGTGAAGGCCAACATCATACTCGGGTACGAAGTTCACAGGTTGTATCATTCTACTCTGTTTGCCTCGCACACTGAACCATTCATGCAGCGCCCCGACAGAATTGATATCTTTGGAGAACACACTGAACGGCACTATCTTCCCTCAGGATGAGATCATCGCTATCTCAGAGTACGCGCACTCTAACAATGTGGCGATACATCTGGACGGCGCGCGTCTTTGGCACGTAGCCGCTGAAACTGGAACATCCATGAAGGAGCTCTGCGATCCTTTTGACACCGTCAGTCTTTGCTTCAGCAAGGGTCTCGGTGCTCCCATTGGCTCCATGCTGGTTGGTCCCAAAGAGTTCATAATGCGCGCGCGCCGCTTTCGCAAGCTCTTTGGCGCTGGTATGCGGCAGACAGGTATCTTGGCCGGGTCTGCAGCTTACGCGCTATCGAACAACTTTTCTCTCCTCCCCAATGTCCACCGCCTCGCTGCCAAGCTCCAATCCGGTCTCGAAGATATCGGAGTGACCATCCTGAGCCCAGCGGAGACCTGCATGGTGTTCTACGACGCGACGAGCATTGGTTCCACGCATAACGAAATCCTAGAACGCGCCAAGGCCCTTCCTAATCCAATCATCCTCAGCCCTTTTGGGCGACTAGTAGTACACATTCAAATCACAGAGGATGTCGTGGACGACTTGTTGGCGCTTATTCGGGATATTGCAGAGGAGAAAGAGAAAGCCGGTTTTGTCAAGCCTGAAACAAAAACCAACGGTCAAATCAATTTTGTCTACTCACGTTAGATTTTGTGGTTATAGAATATATTGGAGTTAACCCCGACCGACGTAACGCTGCTTGTCGTAGTCCTTCCACAACGATTTCATGATCACTTTCCCCGTCGCGTCAAGGGATGTTAGCATCATGGCATCCCGATCGTGTTCGTTCAGCACGTCGCATAGAGCGAATAAACCGGGTTGCAACCCTTTGCGTACGGCCGTAGGCAGTATGCAAAGAGGATCGCTAGCGGCGTCGATATACGCTGTCAAGACGAATGCCGCGTGCTTCGAAAAGGGTTTCGCGAGAGACTCGGCCTTGGACGAGTCCGCGGATGAGGAATACGTCTTGACGATTGTCTTGGAGGTAAGGGTTTCTAGAAGACGCGACAGTGCTTTCGCTTCAAGTTCGCCTAGAGGTTCATGGATGTTAATCCATGAAGGATATGTGTCCGCGATTAGACTGTTCTGTTTCCCTCCTAGCTGGGGTTTCGGTTGGCGCACGAGCATAATCAGCTGTCTCATGCTTTGGCTAAGATGGGGCAGAGTTTGAATGACGAGATCTCGACGAAGCCGAATGAGGGCAGTCACGACGGAGATGATGTCGTGAAGTATTGCCGTTGAAGAATGGTCATCATGTACAGACTTTCCTGCGAGGAAGCCAGCGATGATTGACCATATGGCGTTCACGTCCAGGGATCTGAGAGCAGCGGCCTGGAGTTGCGTTCAACTGGGATATGGTTGAACATTCAAACAACTTACTCGTTCTCGACATCGCTGGAGAATGAAGCGGAACACCAAAGTACGGACAGACGGTGTGGTAAATGCGCCACCTGTTCCGAAAGACGTCAGGCAGGCAGAAGTGAAGGACTGAGCTATCTGGAAAGTGTCTTTGGAGCACGTCATCAGTTGGGCGGTAAGCAAGCGACTCGCAAGTATTCACCTTTGGGAGTGTCCTGAAGCAATAGCGTAGCAAGAGTGACAGCATTTCCGAGGCTTGAATCCGCATTCGTGAACTTAGATTGGAGGTTCTTGGTGATGATCACGAATTCTTCTGATGTGAGGCTCCGAAGGACTTCAGTCATTGCCGCATTGACAGTCTCACCTGAGAAGATTGTGTTGGAAAAGACGGTACATATTCGTGAGGTAGTGAGACTCACTGCCCAAGGCGCCCAAAGTTGTGTAGGCTTCCACGAAGACTTCCAACAATTTTGAGCGTTTCCTTGAATCGAGACAGAGTATCTCTTCCTTGAAGACAGAGAAAGTTCCGTCCACAAAGCGACTGTCCATATCGACATTGGACTGACCGATCTGGAGACAGAGTTGCGGGCCATAGACAGCGGGCAGAGTGGCTAGGAGACGATGTCAGAAAACATGCTGGACAAAGCGGGACAGAAGCACCCACTCGCTTGTTCGCTTAACCATCGACCGAGGATTAGAGCATGCCGCCATCCTTGTAGAATCGCGAACGTCTGCTCAGGATGCAGACACTCGGACGAAGATGATAATGAAGAATTCATGCAGGGCTTGAGGAGTGCAACACAATGCTCGTATGTTTCTTGAACGTTTCGTTTAGTATCATCCGAAAGTCTGCGGCAATGTCAATAACATGTACACCGCCAGTGGAGGCGGCCGTACCTAGCAACTTTGTGGTGCTTTGAGAGCAGCTTCGTCGTTGCTTGCCAGCAGCGTGCCCGGATGCTTCCAGTCATGAAACTATTAGCGTCCAGGTTTCGGAAGTGGAGTAATAATTGGTCCAAACACGAATGAGTGTTGTCTTTCACAAGCGACCTGATTTGACGGTGTCAGTGAATCGTCAGCACCATTCAGGTAGAGCTCACGAGATGTAAAGTTCCGCTAATTCGACGGTGGCGGCTATCAACGCGGCGTCGCCAGTTTCTGTGGTCATGAGGTACTCCAGGAGCTGGTACACTGTCTCGGTCTAGAGAACGATGAGCTTCATTCAATCGGGGAGGATACATAACACCATACCGGACGATCGACCGCATCCAAATGAGATAGGATCCGACACGAGAAGCTTCGCAGGATAGTTGAGCCGCCTTGAACCAAG
This sequence comes from Strobilurus pachycystidiatus, assembly GCA_019915135.1. Taxonomy (NCBI): domain Eukaryota; kingdom Fungi; phylum Basidiomycota; class Agaricomycetes; order Agaricales; family Physalacriaceae; genus Strobilurus; species Strobilurus pachycystidiatus. Next base: position 1,984,576 of record JAHLMK010000008.1, on the reverse strand, counting down.
GAAACAGCTCCAAGGTCTCGCAGTTTCGAATCAACGAGTAGCGCTCGTTTACAGAGCTCCAAGTTGAGTTGCCGGGGAAGATACTCAAGTGGGAAGTACATAATGAATTCGAAAGTGTTGAGAATACCCTTCATTTCCTCTTCGCTTGTCTGCGCCTGGGGCACAGTAGTCTCTTTGCTGATGTAGATGACGATACGTTCTGAAAAGTCATATTGTCAGACGGAGAGCGATGGCGAGAATGCGCATAGCTTTACCTCGAACCTTTTCAAGCTCCCAGAACTCTGCAGACGATAGGCCATAGCGGAGAGGCAGATTGACAGAAAAGGCGTCGTGCTCAATCAAAAGATGTACGAATATCTCCATCTGCTCGGAAGTGGCTGCGTAGCTGAGAGCCTGTTATAAGTGCACAGCAAACAGCATATATTGGACAAGACGTACTCAATCGTAGGGAGCCATCTTTCCACAAATGAGTAGAGGAGTATCTCTCTATTATCGCGGTGGCTTGACTGGCCGAGCTGAACCTGCAGGTATTCGATCGCACGACCAATGAAGCGCTGAACCTCTTCAGATCTATACTGTTCCATTGATCCCAAAAGGGCCCGAAACTGGCGATCACTCAGCAATAACCCAGCGGTAGGTGATGAACGACTTACGACTTCGAAAGTCAGTTCGGGACACGCAGCACGTCCATCATCCTCGTCGACGAAGGCAAGATGACGTTTCTGGAGATCGGGCACAGAAAGACTGCCATGGCGCTGCCCAAGAATGTAAGAGAAGCGGAGAAGGGCGGACGTCGCGACCGCTGAACCCCACAAATCCTTCGGTGCCAGTTTGATCCATTTGTTCAAGAATTTCATCGATTTTGCGAGGGCGGTGGATAGCTTCTCGGAGAGTTCGCCTATCGCATCGTCGAACTGCCTGCGAGCATCCGCAGGCAGATTCTCCTCCATCAAGGAGACGAGCACGACACCTGCGATCCTACAGGTGATGCTCAAAGCCACAGCCGAGGCCTGAGATGCGAAGACAATGTCCTTCGGCACATCGGATGTAGAACTTTTCTTCCGTGCTTTCAGGTGAGGGCCAAGTGAGTCCTGGTGTCCGTTGGTTTCTTCGCAGCCCTCAACGACAACTTGAGAGATGAGTTGAAGGGTAGAGATGACCTGGGAAGAAGTCACGAAGCTTCGTACGGAGGCTCCCAGTCGCTCAAGATATAGTGGACGCATCATTGGAGAGGACATAACCGTTCCAAACACGCTCTTGACGTCGTCTTCGATAGCTACGATGTTGAGAGTCGGGACTTCTCGCTGTATAATTTCTATGAGAGCGTTGACGGTCCTAGTTTTTGAGTGATAGTCCAGGATGCTTTCGAGGAGGTCTTGGTAAGCTGAAGCAGAGGAAGGTATCTACGTCCAAGTCATTCAACCGTCTTGTACCATGATACGGAACGCCTACCTGGAACAGTCGGGCAATGATGCGCGAAAGTGCCGGAGAGATGAGCATATAGTCGACGCTGGTAATGATCGCGAGCGTCTCAGCAGCTTTGGAGGCATTGTGCTGCTGCTCCTCCGCTATACTGTAGCTTTTGAGTGCTATCAGAGCATAGTCGACAATCCTGTGAAGGGCATCCTCCAACTCCTGCTGTCCTGTAAACACGGACTGGTCTTTGATGACTCGGCATAGTTCCGTCTGCGTGTCCCAGTAGTCACTTCCCTCCTTTTTGGGTTCTACGAGGGCTTGTGTAGAGATGAAATAGCTGGTCGCTGCTGACCTGATGTCGTCCAGGCCACCCAAAGACTGTTGCGAGGAGCTTTGTCCGAAGAGTGCACCACGATGGCGCTTTGTAGCAAGTATGAAGGCCAGGAAGAGTCGTGGGTGAACAGAGAGCGGGGCGTCACGAAGAGAATTGAAGAGTGAGGTGTTGTTGTCGTTCAATTGGCGTAACATCTCGAGATTGAAGAGTATCTCGATCCCGATGTCAAATAGCGTCTCAGCGAATTCGCCCCTTCCAAGGCATGCAGCCCAGTCGAGCATGTACTTCTGGGTGAACGCTGCGCATATCTTGAGGGTAATGAGTGTCATGACGGTGGGCACGCTAACGATCAACGGACCTTCTTTTTATTCGACGAATTGTTTAGAGACAAGTTGAATGACTTGCATATCCAGGTGCCAATTTGAGAGATGTTTGCGTCGAATCGCTCGCTATTGACCGCTACGAACAACGCGCCCAAGCATTCGAGAAGAGTCTCTGCGCTGACTTTGCGAACAGACAGTGGCCAGATGATAGCGAGGCAGTTATATACATCTTTAGACAGAACATTGCTCTCCTCTGGGGAAGCATCCATGACTGTGGAAAGGAAAGATATAACAGTAGACGAGATAGGAATGCGATTCAGGATTGGTGGTAGCCATGTCTTGAGAGGGACGCTGGCAGTCGAGAGGACATTTCCCAGCAAGCCCCAATACCGGGTATCTATCACACTAGTTCAACATTCAGTGACGTTGTACGAGTGAATACTGGACAACTCACGAGGCCTTTTCTTTGTTGAACTTGGTAAGAATGAAGTCTGTTATGACTTCTTCCTTCCTGGGGACGTGTAAGGTTGTATCCTCCCACGCATTTCGAGCGAGAGCAATTTTTGAGATCCCTCCTGGGACGGGTGGATCCGTGGCAGCCTTCAAGGCGCGTATGAACTCTTGTGAGGACATGGGATTTGGTAAAGCCCTGAATAGATTGATCGATCAATTTTCTCAAAATGTAATGCGACGAATGTACTTATTATCTAAGCTTCATCCTTTCCGCTTTGCTGTAGCCGCCGTTCAACAGCAGTCTTGGGCCTTCTTTCCATCTTCTTCGAATCTATCCAATCTAATCTAGTCGCTACCATGGGAAACGTCGGTGACTGCTGCTATCTGCCCCGATCTCAGCTTATTTGTGGCCATCTTAGGGTGCGAAAGCTGCTCAGAAGCGGGAGAGGAATGCCAAGGATGCTGCGGGCAAAGGAAAAAGTCAGACGAAAAGCAACGAGGCGGCCAAGAACATAATATGCGATAAATGCAAGCAGGCGTTCGTGAGTGACCACCACGGTTCGCGCTACGATGTGCCCTGACATATCCTTAGTTCGTCACTACTCGCCAGCCAGCGTAAGTCTACAGCACCCAGTCTTCCAAGTCATTCCCCTCATCACCATCCACGACACAGGCTCGAGGAACACGCCACGAACAAGCATTCCAAGACCCTGGCCGAGTGTTTCCCCACCTTTGGAAAGTAGCCCGGTGTCGACTGCGTTGCTGTACTTTGTATTTTCATCACCTCTCTGTTTGGGACATAGACTTTCTTGCGGGCATCCACGATAATAGCGTTGCAGGCACGGAGAAGGAAGCAAGTATATTGAGTCAATCCACCGCAACTCGTCGTCTATAGTTGGCCAAAGCCGGAGCCCCCGGCCTGTGTGGCGGCAGCTCCCCGCGCCTGTATCTTCTCGCCGACCTTCTTCTGCACGTCGTTGTATTTCGCGACGCACCGGTCTATGCAGACCTGTTCGCCCTTGTTGAGCTCGGCATCCGCGTAGCGGGCAGATATGCATTTTGCGTGGCAAGACCTGGAAGAAATTGCGTGAATGACGTGGTCGATGTGTGCAGGGCGTCGTTGGTGGCACGTACGAGACCATGCGGTTGAAAAAGTCGGTCACCGTGTCCAGCCTGGAAGTTAATGAGACACGCGGTGCCACAGTTGGGACGGAAACGCACTCAGTGATAGCCATGTCGATTTTTTCATGGTTGATGCCGTTGGCAGGTGCGCCGCGACCGCCTCCGAGGAAAGACATGATGAGCGGACGTAGTGGGTTGCAAGGCAAGGCAGTGACGCGAAACGGCTCGCGCCGGACGTGCCGAACCCACACGCAAAATTTGGCAGCCCTCGATCGCCATCAAAAAAGTTTTGAACGTGTTCAGCAATGGAGGAGACCGCCGTCCAGGTCCACCGCTGCCGTTTCGTCGACTACACGCCTTCGCCGGTCACTGCACTCGCTTTCCCGCCGCTCCCGCTCCCACACAGCAAGACACCGAAGCAGAGCAGAGGAAAATTCGGCACCCTCGCTGTCGGCCACGCGAATGGAAACATCGACATCTGTTCATGGACGGGCGCGCAAGGTGCCCTGCAGTCGCCACAGGCATGGGTGGTCACCAAGGCATGTCCATGGCTTATTGATTTGGATCTTACTTATATGGTTCAAGGTAGACACTGACAGGTCTATACCCGTCTAAAGTAGACTCGCTTGCCTTCTCAATTCGAGATCCACAAAGCGCACCAGAGGACGATGTACCAGCCCTCTCAAATCTACGACTGTTCAGCTCCGGTGGCGGCAGTGACTTATTAGAGTGGGATTTAGAGCATCTATGCGTTAGAGTGCGTCTGCTTGACCTACCTCCATGTCCCGCGGTGCTCATCCAGGACCTCAGAGAACCATAAGCTCGCAAGCAGGCGCCATTTGGTCTATCGCTGTTAATCCAGCGTCTACTCTACTCGCCCTGGGCTGCGAGGACGGTAGCGTTCGCATCATATCTCTCGCCGAGGACAACTTGACCCATCACCGACGCTTCGATCGTGTCAAATCTCGCCTTCTGAGCATCGCATGGGGTCCACCAATACCGAAGACGAAATCCGAATCCTCAAGCAGCACCGAAGAAGCAACCGAATGGGCAGACTCTTGGCTTGTTACAGGCGGGTCCGACAGCAGTCTCCGGAAATGGGACTTTGTCACCGGAAGACCATCGGAACGTATGAGTACCGATAAGATGCGCGGTGAGAGAACCCTTGTCTGGACTGTTTGCGTTCTTGGGTTGGTTCATCGCCTTTATTCGTCGAACACAACTGATCATACATCGTGCTTTCAGTGACGGGACTATCGTTTCTGGGGACTCTCTAGGGATGGTCAAGTTCTGGGACTCTAGGACATGCACCCAACTACAGAGCTTCCAAGGACATGGCGCCGATGTCCTGTGTCTCACAATCAGCCCAGTGAGAGCTCTCGCCTCACTTAATTTTGCACGCCCTGATTAAGCCTCCTCCTAGGAAGGATCGGCGGTCTACTCCTCCGGCGTAGATCAGAAGATTGCCCAGTTCTCACTCTTGAAAAATCAAAAGACCGACGGAGTTGCGACACAACAAGCTTCGCGCCGCTGGGTTCAGTCGTCGTCGCGTCGGATGCATTCACATGATGTACGCGCCTTGGCGACCTGGCCACCATACACGCCCCTCCCTCAGTCCCACAAGCGCAAATACGCACCTGATGTCGCGCCCATCCTGGTCTCCGGTGGACTCGACATGTCAGTTGTGGTCACCCCCGCTGCTCTTCCGTCGAGTACAGTTGTCAAGATAATCAACCCATTGGCTACAAGTGTGGAAGCGACATTCGCAGATTCGTATCATCGCCGCCTTGCCTACGCACCTGGTCCATCGAACGCTCCCGCCATTCATCTCTCCAGAGGCTCGCGACTTGTATGTTGCATGCATGACGCGTCGGTGAGCATATGGAGAATCAATGAGGTTTCTGCAGAGGATGACACTGCACTGCCGTCGACCTCGGACACCGACGGATGGGAGAAAATCTTGGATATGGATTTGGCGGTACATACCAACCTCTTGGCGAGTGCCTTATCAGACGATGGTAAATGGCTTGTGGTGTCGGATCTATACGAGTCAAAATTGTTTGCTCTTACTGTCGATGTATGTCTTCCCTTTCTGTTCTTACGTCGTTGTTTTTGACATTCGCTTCAGGAAACGGGTGACTTGACGCCAAAACGCGTGAAGACATTCTCCTCGATGATATCCAAACATCTAGCACTGTCTCCGCCCTCATCCGGAGGCATGGCATTCGCATTTACTCCCGATTCATCGAAACTGTTGATGTCGTCCGCCATGGCGTCTTCTGTTCTCGTCATAGATCTCAGTCACTCGGAAGAAGGACCCAAGGTGTTGCGGCAGTTCGACCAACATTCAACCCATATCGGTGAACGTGTAACGAAGCCTCTACCCACTGATGGCGACGTTGATATGGATGAGCCTGATTCGCCAGCCAAAGCCACTGGTGGATCTTACTTGGCTCATATCACTCGTTTGGCGATCAGTTCTGACGGACAATGGGCTGTGACGACTGATGACCGAGCACGAACGCATATATTCAACCTTGATTCACTCCAAGTATGTATTTGCTACTCATTCGCAAAGGCGATCGATAACCTCATCTGCTAGCATCACTGCATCCTCCCCTCCTTCGCCCAACCAGTACAGACCCTAGCGTTCGATCCCACCACCACAAGTCTCCTGACCCTCATCTTTCCGGACAACTCCATCCAAATCTACGACGTTGAAGCACGCCAATTCCCGTCATGGTCAAAGGATCTCATTGCCAACGTCTCTCAACGCATCTCAATGACGCATGATTCCGTCCTGGGCATCGCATTCGATCCCGCATGTCGCTCCGCGCCATCCAACGCGAGGTACGCGCTGATTTGGGGCTCGACGTGGATGTGCAAGATCAACACGGACGGGTCGAACGCCAATCTGGGGTCGACCAAGAAGCGACAACGCCGGGACAGTCTGAAGCGCAATGTCGTTGTACCCGCCACGCCTGGCGCGGATCCCCAGACGGAGTTGCGCATGATCACACATTATCGACCAATATTGTTTGCCGATTTCATCGCTGCCGGGGAACTTGTCCTCGTTGAGCGGCCTTTGGTGGACGTGTTGGCTACCCTACCTCCAGCTTATTTCAAGCAGAAATACGGTGCATCATAGTTGTGAAAAGATGATATTGAGCCTCATAAAAAGTAGTTTGATGCGATGTTCACGGCGTACTTGCGTAAACCTCCAAAATTTGAGAGAACATGTTTACGAAAGAAATACTACAGATACACTTTACATGGATGATAGTGGTCTAATTAGGAGCAGGACTAGTGCGCCTGAGCTCATGGAGTAGATGATAGAAGGAAAAGTGGTCCGGATAGAGATTTAATTGTTTGAGCGAGTCGACACCCTTCTATCTTGTCTCGCGTCTTCTCTGTCACGGTGTTTCAGCATCCCGAACGACTGACAAAAACGGGTGACTGACTTTGAATTGATCACAGACAAGTACAGAGTCCAGAATACACCACAGGAGGATTGGAACGGTATGCGATAAGGCAGCGGCATGTAACGGAAGTTGATGAGTTGAGCGAGGGGCCAGACTTGCCAATTGGTGATGAGAGCAGGTTTGTAGAGATCTGCGAACTTTTCCCGAATCTGAGATGGGCTGCGTCCCTCCATAACGCCCATGGAACCCAAGAAGGCTGCAAGCTAGGAAGGTGTCAGGAAGTGTCAGGCGTGAGATAAAGTGAAAAAGCGTACACCGAGGGGTGCACTAACAGCGAGGCGTCAGCAAGGATGAGGTATGGCGAGGACAGGGAACATACACCAGAAGCTGATCGCAGGCGACTCGCTTAGCCAGAGCCTTGGTATTGATCTTGCCGGGCTTGTGCAAGGATCGGAGAGGGAAGCGGTGCTCTAGGAACGTATTCCAGCGCCCAATAAGAGGGCCTAGAGAGTTGAAAGTCAGATCAGACGTGGTAAGAGCCGCGAAGACACGCACTGATAGCAAAGCCGAAGAAGAAGAAACGAAACGTTCGAGCGAAATCATAAGGGAGGGGTTCGTCGTCGTCCTTCGTCTTTCGCGCCTAAAATGACAGCTTGTCAGCGATTTCAAGACCACCGAGGCTAAGTAGGTACTGACCGCGTTTTGAGCCGTCTGTGCGACTACATCGCCGAGGGCATTGAGCGTACCGCCGGTAAAGGCAAGAGTAGTATTAGGATGAGCGGAGAACGATTGCTGATAAGCTCTAACAAAGGTGATGCTGGCCATGCGAGTTGTGGTTGAGATGGAAATGCTTATGAGCGCAGCGCCACAGTGCACCGTATATATACACTCATTTCGCTGTTGGAGTAATTCGTTAGGCCTGACGCGGTGTGATCGTAACGCTCCGAAACTCTAGGCTGTAGTAGGTCACATGACTGTCGCGATGTCATTGCCCCTCCTCTGAGTCTGTGCTCCGAGTCCCTGCCCTGTTCACAACGCCCCTTGCCATCCGGCCGTAATCTACGCCAGAGACGCGATTGGCCTCCCGAAGACCTCTTTTCCTCTGACTACCCTCTCAAGTGTCGACTTGCTCATCTAATCTCCTTATTGTTCTTCAAAGTCCTACTGGGCTACTCACCTCTGGTACCGTTCTGTACGGCGGCCTCCCGTCCTCTGGTCTCCTTCTCATGGTTGTCTGTCCTCACTCTCTGTCTACTGAGGGTACTGTTGGCCTAGAGCGCTGGCAAGGCAGGCGAAACCCCTCAACGGTCAACGATGACGAGGACGACCGAAACTATATCAAGGTCACAACGATGGACGCTCCCAACGTTGAACCACTGGACCTGTTGTCCGCCACGGAGATGACATCTTTGATCACTGTAGCGGGGCAGTGTACATGCTTTGATCGGGCTCTGGCGATGACTCTATCAACATGTATTGGCCGCAAAGGTGAAATATTATTCGTTCGACAAGTGCCTCAACCAGATCATCGTTTTCGTGTCCTCCAGCCTTAACGACATCATCGTCGACACACGGTCTCCGTACATCGTTGAACTGTTCATCGATTCTGTCACCAGAACGTTGTCGCTCTTGACACGAATGTCCTCGACTGGGCACACCGCGTATTGAAGCCTTATCTACATAGGCCCCATGCTGCGAGAGAGCTTGGACATGCTCAAGATCCACGTCGAGGAAACCAACACCCGACTTCCGAGCATCGGAGACGTTGAATGGTACACCCTACAGCCACTTTTTTACGTTTGAGATCAGCGCAAAGTGTCAAGGTCAAGGACGGATACAGATGGTTGATCGGTTCCCTGTGCGTGCCCTGGGAGGCAAGCTTAACAAAAACCGAAGCAGATCTTGCTAAAGCTAGTACCAGATGAGGGATCAGGATAGGCATTGCCGGGGGGCGTGCCTGGGAGGAGGAGCAGCTTTGCAAAGCGGATGAGCCGCGTGCCCAAGGGGGGCAACGCGCTAGAGATCAACGCGGTAGAGGCTGACACGAGGAGACGCATAGATACTTCACAGAACCGTCAATGATACTTGCATTCTACAGATTCGGCTACTTGTAAGATTTCAATCATTGAGGTGTAAGATCCAAGTGGCAACCAAATCGGCACATTGCCCTGAAGCCTGAGTTTGATGGGTGATGATCTCTTCGACGGTGTCATGCGGAGTCTACTTGTATCTTATCTGAGATCGAGTAACCTGACAGTGCCTGCGGCTTGTGCATTCTGTCTTTGTCAAATCTTCGCATAGAGAATTCGAAGCGCGCCATTGACTGCACACTTCCTCGACGACATTTGTCTCTCTTACAAAACTGCTTCATTTACAAAACTGCTTCATCGCTGACAACCGGCATGCCCTCAACGAATGTTCCGGTGTTGTGCCCACTCACCCATCAGCAAGCCCTACGCAGCTTCCGGTTGAACAACCACGCAAAGCTCATACACCTATCGCCGTCCCAGTGAAAGAGGATCGGCTCATTCAGATTGCAGATGATGTGGCGGCGCAATTGTCATCCTTTCTATCCCGCCTTTCCATCCTGCAGCATCCTGCCCGCCCACTTTGTTACGTTCTGCGGGGTTCAACACACGACCCTTTGTAGATGGATTAGATATCCTCCTAGTAATAGGCCCCATAAAGTGATAAGCGAAATCGCGAGTCGCGATTTCGTCAAGTTCAAACCCCGCGCCTTCTTCCCGGCAATTGACGGTGGCGCGACTATAAAAGAAGCCAAAGTGGCCGGAAGGCCCTCCAACCACTCTTTCACTCTAACCACATCTACGACTGGTTTCGTCGCCTTGTGAGTAGTCTTCCATCGTCCTCTGCACCTCGCCTAACAGGATTTTCACTGCAGATCCTATCTTCTATCCCCAGACAACCAACCATGTACTCTGCCATCATCGCCCTCTACCTGTTCCTCTTCGCGACCGTCGCCCATTCCGCGAGCATCCCACGTCACGTCGAAGGCTCGGCGCCAGCTACGAACATGGGCGCCCAGTACGGCGGCCAAGCCAACAGCGGGGCGGGCGGGGATGCTGCCGGTGGATCGTCGAACCAAAGTGGCGACCACTATTCGGTGGTTGAGCTCCTCTCTCGTGCGCAACTTCCGCTATATGCGTGGTCATATTCTCACCTGCGCTGTAGAAAACGGCGCGTCCGGCGGCGACGCCTCGTCAGGCGACGCCAACGCCAAAAACGGCATGAGCGGTGGCGTCCCGTCAGACAACAGTGGTGAAACCGGACTGAGTCTCCTACCCGGTACGGTCTCCAATCCCCCGAGTCGGCGTCGCTGATCTTCGTCTAGTAATCCTCGGTGGTGTAAACTGATTAGAGCCGGTTCCTCCAAAATCGTATCAGACGGGAATCTGCGCACTTGTACTATCACCAAAGCACATGTACTATTAGCCTGTATCACACATTTTGAGTGGTTCATTTCTTTGCTGATCGAGGTTTCTCAATTGGTAAGATTAAAGTAAACGCAGCTTCCCCGTAACTTCATTGACGATTGGGACCGGCGCCGGTCCAATAGCAAGTACCGTTCTGTCGCCATCCTTTCCCTGAGTGATTGCGCTACTGAGAGAGTGAAACGCTGCGTCTGGTTATTTGCCACAGAGACTCACGCATTTTTGACAGAGCGAGCACAAAGATTCAGACTTTTCGCAATGGCCTCCAATTCAAGCAGCTGATTCTCGGTTTTCCCTTTGAGCGCTATCTTGGCCTGCCTTGACAAGTCACAATAGTGTCAGTGGCAGGATGCAATCGCACGATCAATAGTACCCAGTTCTCTCCCAATGGGACAACAGCTGGTATTCATGAGTGAGGATTCCCCAAGCCGAGATGGTCGTACTTTCGGATTGCTTTTTGATAGCGCTTTATAACAAGCGAGTGTCGCAGTTCTGGGTAGTTGAGCATATGAAATAGACAAATATAGGCGTCTTCACCCGCATCTGTGAGAACAGCCAATATCAGTAAACGCGTAAAATGCGGCGAAGAACGAACTCTGTTGCTATATCCGCTGCACTCATTTTGACGTCTGTCCGTACAACCAATGTCTTGTCACGGGGATCTGATCAGACTCAAGAAGGCAATCAACAGAATGGGGGCTACAGACGAGTTTGCATGGCTCGAAAAGTCCGGCTGTAATGGAAGACAAGTCTCCGTCTGCGATATCTTGAATATCAGAATCCGTTTCGTAGGGGTCCGGCGAAACATCGAGAGTTGATTGTTCTCTTTTGGAACGAGAGCCAAGATAGAGTCCCAACGACGCAGAGATGGCTCCGAGAGCAGTCAAATATACGGTTTCCATCAGGTCCAACAGCGATCGTGAAAGTTGGAAGCAGCCCGTTTCGGCAATTTCCACCCGATCACTTTCTTCTTTATTTTCTACTCTCTGCATCAATTCTGCGTTTGACTCCCCTAGGTTGTCTACCTGTCAAGCCAACCGCAACAGGGACTCTTCGAGCACAGAAAACCATGGCCACCGAACCAGAGGCCTCGACGTCGACGGCACAGAATGTTCCCGAACGACCACCTTTCTCCTCCCTCGACCTGTCCCCGCAAACAATGCAGGCACTTGGGGAGATGGGATTTGATACCATGACAAACGTTCAAGCAAAATCAATACCGCTACTTCTTGCCGGCAAGGACCTACTGGGCGCTGCACGCACTGGGTCTGGCAAGACGCTCGCCTTCCTCATTCCTGCGATCGAACTCCTCCACCGACTAAAATTCAAGCCTCAGAATGGTGCGTGTGCTGATGACTGCTGGACATGGACCACTAAATTAACCCTCGCTCTGCAGGCACTGGAATTATCATCCTCACCCCCACACGAGAGCTTGCATTACAAATCTTCGGTGTAGCAAAGGATCTCATGGCACATCATTCCCAAACATTCGGTATCATCATGGGCGGCGCGAACCGAAGAGCGGAGGCGGATAAGCTGGTGAAGGGTGTAAATCTTCTGGTTGCGACCCCAGGAAGACTGTGGGATCACTTGGAGGTATGTGCCAGTCTGCGCTCTTTCGAATTTCGACTGATCAATATGAAGAGCACCAAGGGATTCGTGTACCGTAACGTGAAAGCCCTGGTTATTGACGAGGCTGATCGGATTTTGGAGGTTGGGTTCGAAGAGCAGATGAAGAAGATCATAAAATTGTTGCCCAATGGTGCGTTCAAGTTCCATATTGGACTGTCCTGAGTTCTCATGCATCGACCCAGAGGACCGGCAATCTATGCTGTTCTCGGCAACACAGACGACCAAAGTGCAGGACTTGGCTAGGATATCACTTCGACCTGGTCCAGTGCAGGTGGATGTCGACAAGGAGGAAATCACAAGCACAGTCACGACGTTAACGCAGGGATACGTCGTATGTCCTTCGGACCGACGGTTCCTCCTCCTCTTCACCTTCCTCAGCAAATACCGCAAGAAAAAGATTATTGTCTTCTTCTCCAGTTGCGATTCCGTCAAATATCACGCTGAGTTGCTCAATTACATCGATGTCCCCGTGCTTGACCTACATGTGCGTTCTCTATACTCTGCTTCTTCTCCTCCTTCCTGACTTTTGTATAGGGAAAACAAAAACAACAAAAGCGGACGAATACTTTCTTCGAGTTCATCAATGCCGAGTCTGGTATTCTGCTCTCCACAAACGTCGCCGCCCGTGGATTGGATATCCCGCGCGTCGATTGGATCATCCAATTCGACCCTCCTGATGATCCTCGCGAGTACATTCATCGTGTCGGGCGAACTGCTCGTGCGGGTAAAGTGGGCAAAAGTCTTCTGTTCTTGCTCGAGAGCGAACTTGGATTCCTTCGCTACCTCAAGGAAGCAAAGGTTCCCTTGAACGAATTTAGCTTCCCGGCTGACCGGATAAAGAACGTCCAGAGTCAAGTAAGCCACACCTTTCGGGACTTGTATGAAACCACATCTGATCCATGAACTCTAGCTCGAAAAGCTTCTGCAGAAGAACTACTTCCTGCATCAGTCCGCCAAGGACGGTTTCAGGGCCTACCTTCAGTCGTACGCGTCGTATTCGCTGAAGAAAATCTTCGACGTGAACGCGCTCGATCTGGCGAAGGTTGGCAAGGCGTTTGGCTTTTCGGTACCTCCAAGAGTCAACGTCAACATTGGTGGAGGGAAGAGCGTTACGTCTGGCAGCAGAAAACGGCCTCGCGACGAAGACGACTTGGAGGAAGAAGGCGGTGATGCCGATGCAGACGGGCCCTTGGACAATGTGGTGGAGCGTGAAGACAGAGGTCGCGATGTTGGCAAGCAACGGAGGATAGAGACTCTTGGGAAGAAGAAGGTCGACAAGGAGGTGTACAAAAAGGGCAAAGAACGCCAGAAAATGGCTGCTACGGGGCAATGGAGTCGCTAGTCTTCTGGGACGTGTCTTGCGGTGTATGTAGCTATGTCATGACAGTTGCAGTGTTATCTGCAGCATAATCATTGGTCCTCAGGCTTCAAGTTTGAAGTCATCGACGCCCTTGCTGCTCCGCAGCCTCCGCTTAGCCTTTTGTCCAGCGCCGAGGTACCCGCCCAACACCAGTCCGGCAGCCAATCGTAAGATGACGTCACGTGATGCGAGTACGTCATCGTCCACGTTGAGACGTTCAAGTTCGCACGTTCGCAGCTCCCACAACCATCTGCAAGCGTTCATAGACTCTTCTCACTATCTTCTTCTGCAAAGGCCGTCAATGGCTACCACTCAGGTAACGTTTCTCTCGCCCTATCCGTTTTCCGACCTGCTCACGATGTCGTCCGATTCAGCATTATCTCTGGGCCTCTGGCCATTTCATCCTTCTTGTCTCGGCGTTGCGCTACTTCCTCGCCTGGATCACCTTCAAAAGCGTGTCTGCCTGGTGGTACAAAAGTGCGTCCGGGCTCTATCTCTCCGAGAGTCACTCCTGACGCCCTGTTGTGAATAAACAGCTAGCTATACCGGTGCCCTTGTCAGCTATGCTATCGTGTGCCAGTGGGTGTCCTACTCTTCGTCCTTCTGCCTCCTCTCTAACCTATTTCTCGCCCAGAAAATCCCTTGGAGTGCGTGTGCCAGACGTCATGACGTAACTTTTTAGTCTAATACCCACGCAGGCGCCTCAACCCAACATCGCATATGTCAGGCGGGCGTTGATGGACGAAGTCAGGCGCTTTATCTGTGTTCTCTCGATAGCTCGTCTTACTTTTCTCCTCAGAATGTCCAATATCTGCTGCTCGCGTTTTTCTGGTGGTCTTCCAAGCCTATCACCAGTGCGTCATCCCTCTCCCCTCGTTTGCTTGTTTATCTAACCTTCCCCAAGTCACTTTACTCCCATACACGATCTTCTCGTTGTTCCATGCCCTCACGTTTACGCGCACGACCTTGATGTCCCAATTCCTCCCGCCGGGTCCACCCGCTACTGCTGGTGGCCCTCCTACTCCCCACCCATACGCAAAGAAGCTCCAAGTTTGGGTTAAAGGTATGCATGCAAATATGCACCCAAAAACTGCGCTAACATCTTTCAATAGCCAACTACGACACCGCCATGCGCGCAGTTGCGTTCACAGAGATTCTCATTCTTGTTCGCGTCGTTCTTGGAGCCCTGGTGTTCAAGAACTCCCTCCTTTCGCCCATCGTATTTGTTCATTTCCTCCGCCAACGCTACTACCAATCCGCGTTCACTCGTGATGCATTCGCCGTCACCGATGCGCGCATTAACGCGCTGATAACGCAGCAAGGCAACCCCACCCTTACCAACGTTTGGACGCAGGCTAGGGGGTTGATCACGAGGTGGGCTGGCAGCAACATCGCGCCCGCTGCTGCCGCCGCCCCTGCTCAATAAAGAGACAGCAACAATCGAAGACCCTGTGCACGGACTCTTAGTTTCCTTTTGATCCGCTCAGGTGCCTCGGAACGAACTTGTATTTCACCGTCATTGTAGTCGTAGTACTCCACTGGGTGGCGCGACGTATGACGCGGTCAAGTCTTAGACTACTTATATAGCGGCTCTTCTTGTGATCTTGTACAATTCAACCCATCACTCGAACCAACCATGCCCTCTGTTGCAGACTCATTCTCAGAATTCACCAGCGCCGTCGTGAGCATTGTCTTCGGACTGTTCAACTCTATCCTGGCGGTGTTCCAAGCAATACTTGCTTTGGGACAGAACACCATTGGGAGCGTGTTCAAAGTGGGCCAGAGTTTCGTGAAACTTGTCCTGGATGTTTTCCAAGGCGTGCTTGGCTTTGCTACTGGTGCGTTCATTCTCTATGGCAAGTCGACACAATGCTCAGATTATCTTTCAGCAAACTTTTTGGCTTTGGCCGTCATTGGTGGCGGAGGGTACTATTATTACACCACTCAGCAGAAGAGGGCAGGCGCCGGCGCTGGTACGAAGAAAGTCCAGTAGTGGGACTTGATTATGATTGACGACAAACATTTGTATATTACTGCCGAACACGAAGAGCGATGCCACGAACACATTTTGCACTCAATGGTGTCTAATGAATACCCAAGCATTCTGGACAAGCTGCCGGCATTCTGAGTATGTACGAGGTCAAGGCAGAAGAGGTCTCGGAGCACCGAGGCCACTGCCAAACACGGGCCAATTGATTGGGCCGAAATATAAACAAGTTCCATTTGTCAAGCCTTGTTTGGGGCCTCAACGCGAGCCGAACGTCGACCAGGTCGATACCTGCGGTATGTCAAGGATTCCCGTGCCATCCCATTCGTCTCCCCCGCAGCGCAGTTTCGGGCCTTCTTCTCCTGTTCCCTTCCCCAACTCGGATCGGTCCACGTCCCCTCTGCCACTCCGCCCAACCCACTCGTCCGCCGCGTCCGCGTCAATGTCGTCGCTGTCGGGTTTCCACAGCGAAACGAGGAAGAAGCAGTCCAAGCGCGATGAGGTACTCCCATTGCCCGTGTTCCGAACCAGTGCTCAACGTGCGTAGGCTATTCGCAAGAAAATAGAATCCGAGCTGGCCCGGAAACGCACCATCTCGACCACACAGCAACGCGGCAGCCGCCGCAACCAGCAGAAGGCTGCTCAGAAGGGAACCGTCGCTGCGTTGAAGCCTACGCCCGCCCTTACCGTCCCGGAGAACATTACCGTCGCCGAGGCCAGCCAGCTCTGTGCAGCCAAGCGCACTGATTGTGTTCTAGTCGTTGATGATGATGAGGGCCTGAGCGGTATCTTCACTGCGAAGGATCTTGCTTATCGAGTTCGTAGCAAATATACTCATGCCTTTAATAACACTGACACTTCGACCAGGTCACCGCCGAAGGACTTGATCCTCATTTGACTCCCGTGCACCAGATCATGACCAAGAACCCAATGGTCACCCAGTCTACGACCAGTGCCACGGAAGCCCTCCAGCTTATGGTGTCGCGTCACTTTAGGCATCTGGTACGGGTCATTCATCATTCACGCGACAGATCATTCAACCCGTCCTTCTAGCCGGTCTGTAACGAGGATGGTAATGTCGTTGGTCTCCTTGACATCACGAAAGTCTTCCATGAAGCACTTGGCAAAGTGGAGAGGAGCTCTGCCGCGTCCGAGCAACTCTTCTCTGCTATGGCTGGCGTTCAGTCCGAGCTTGGTTCAGTCAGCTCCAACCCACAGGCTGTGGCCATGTTGGCATGGGCCGAGAAATTGCGCGAAAAGACTGCCCTCCCGGATCTCACCACCGTCATGGATTCGAGAACCCAACCTGCCACTGTCGGCCCCAAGGCTACCGTCCGCGACGTGGCGAAGATCATGAAAGAGCGGCGAACCACCGCGGTTTGTGTCATGGAGCACGCCCAAGGACCGAACCTACCTCCGAAAATCGCTGGTATTTTCACCAGCAAGGACGTCGTCTTGCGGGTTATCGCGGCTGGTCTTGACGCTGGCCGGTGTAGCGTGGTTCGCGTCATGACTCCCCACCCCGATACTGCACCTCCCGAACTGAGCGTCCATGATGCACTCAAGAAAATGCACAGTGCGTCGATACATCGTCAAGTGAACAACATTTGACAGTCTTGTAGCTGGGCACTATTTGAATCTTCCCGTTGTTGAAGCTGACGGGCGGCTGGTGGCCATCGTGGATGTCCTTAAGTTGACATATGCGACTTTGGAGCAGGTCAGAACATCAATATCGCGTCTCTTGTGGCCAACGATTTAACATATGTTACAGATGAACTCTATGACTGGAGGTGATCCCAACGCAACGGATGCTGAAGGGGGGCCTATGTGGGGTCGCTTCTTCGACTCTTTCGATGACAATGAATCTGCCTTATCGGGATCTCACTCTCAGTTCGTCGAGAGCCGCGCCGGAGCATCTCGTGGCGGGAGGGACAGCCTCTCGCGCATTCAATTATCGCCTCAATCCGAGGTTCACCCTAATGACTCGGCTTCTGTCATCGACGATGAGCCATCATCAGCTTTGGATGATCATTCTCGTCAGATGGGAGCCAATGTTCCCTCGGTTGCTGCTCTACCTGTCGACGACGGAACGTATGTGTTCAAGTTCCGCACTCCCAGTGGTAGGACACACCGATTCCAATCGCGTCACGACAACGTCGAGCATCTTCGCGAAATTGTCGCTGGCAAACTTGCGACTGATCCCTTCTTCACCGACTTCAGCGGCCACGAGGGCAGCGTCCGTCCGGATCCCATCGACTTCCAGCTGTTGTACACTGACGCCGATGCGGACACTGTACTTATCACGTCTGACCATGACGTATCGGAGGCGGTGAAGATTGCTCGCGCGGCGCACTCTGACCGTGTTGTGCTCTATGTGCAGGGTGGAAAAGGCTGGGCAGATGCTGATCATGGTGAAAGTGAGGCACAGGCGGCTGCAGAATTAGCTGCGACTGCTCAGGCCGCTGCTGCTGCTCAGGCTGCCGCTCAGCGCGAACTCGAGGAGGTCGAGAAGATGAAGCAGATGCCTCCGCCAACGGCGCCACCCCAGCTGGACGATATTATGGGTATACCAAGAGATCTGCTCCTTCCAGCCAGTATCGGCGCTCTGGCCGTCGTCATCGCTGGCGTTTTCACCATCTCTCGGTTAACGGCTTCTCAGTATTGATTTTGAGGAGTCGTCAAGAGTTTCATATGACTATTTCTTCAACGAATGTTTTGAACGTGGATGCGGATGACTTCATGACCTGCAATTTTCGTAATGTAGAGCTTGAACTTGAGCTTATGCAAACTATTCTAAGTACCCAAAACTTGAAAGCTTGAACAATGGGACTCGAGCTGAATGCATGATCGGTACTGATTGAGCCTATAAAGGGCTTTACGTCACAAAACATATTTGTCCATCAACTACAAGGACAACTTGCCTTCGTTCACATTCCTAGCTTGCTACTCGTCTTCGTTGGATTGGCATCGGTCCGCTGAGCGTGTCATCTCGAAGACAAAATGTCTCGCAACAACAAGGAAAGGGAGGGTGCTTTATCTTCTGTGGTATGTTGTCAGCATGTTATGCGGTTATGTCTAATGCATGCTGCACTCAAGACTTACAAGCTGTTCTGTGCAATGTTCGACGACATCGTATTTGACCACGCCTTGGAAGCTCATCGCTACGCTGCACAAGCTCGGACGATTTGTCCCGTCTGTAACACAACGTATGTCTACTTTAGCATCGCACTCTAATCAGGTTTGACTGTCTTTCAGATGCAACAACGGTGCGCACTATGCAAATACTCACAGCTCTTCCTCACTCAAGCGACCTCTAGCCCACGCCCCGTCTTCATCCAGTTCGTCACTACTCCCGTTACCGTCCAGACCTGGGACCCCTGCTTCCGCGGACATTAAACTTTCTGGAACAGGCATGAATACACCCAGCAAGTCCGAGGGTACTATCTATCTTGACTGTACTGTTTGTTCTACCAAGGTGCGAATACCAGTCATACGTGTTATCTCATCTCATGTCTGAACATTGGACCAAGGTCGCCTCAACTCGGTACGCCGCCCATCTCACCAACTGTATGGGTCTTTCTACGGCTAGAAGAAGTGCCGGACGCGCGCATCCGAAGTCAATGTAAGAGTCTCGACAGTTGCACGGTACAGACAGCATCATTTAGCTATTCATCTAGCGCGTCTTCGGAAGTCGGCCGCTCAGTGTCACCGGCATCGGATCCAGCTAACGTATCAGAGGACAATAAACCTTTGAAGAACAAATCAAAGTCAAAGGGAAAGAGAGCTGGTGGGCAAAGAACTCGACTTTCCACCTGGCAGGACAATGATGACTTTCGTAGATGAAGCTGAATTTAACCTGAAGCGTAAAAGGGTAAGTCCAGTGTACACACCAATCTCGACACTGATTCCTGACGGCCGGTCAATGATAGGGATCCCCTCAAACGACTCCCAACAAGAAACAGAAGCAGCAGATCAAAGGTGCTTGTCATTGCCTGTCCTGGTTCAGCAAGCTGTAACCTTTCATTCAGCCTCTCCCATCTCAAGAGTGAGATCAGACGGGGATGGAATGTTCGGAAGTGTATGCATCTGCCCTTCTTCTCGCTCGTTGCAAGTATTGACGATCTTTTCGCAACTAGTCGGTACCCAAGTCTCACTCCAAACTACCGTCTAAACTGCGAGCCTCATCGACGGCATCATTCATGGAAAGATCAGTGTCGCCATCGTCTCGGGCGTCTTCACCGGCATCTATGGGTACACCCGTCTCATCATTCTCCCAAAGCCCGACATTTGCATCGAGGGGTGTCAACCTCAAGAAGGGGCCGCCGAAAGGAACCGGACCACCCAAGCGAGCAAAACACGTTACGCCGCCCATTGTATCGCAACCGGCGTCAAGTATTATTGACTATATGCAAGGTATTGATGCACAACTAGTTCACTGCTTCCTCGACTTATTGACTTGGCACGTAGATGATGCTGGGGACGAAACGGGGTCATCCACCGATACATCAGAAAGCTCCTAGGTTCGGTGGCATATTTAGGCTCTCTGGGGACATCTGTATTCATTTTGTATATGTACAAGTACTATCTTTAATATCCAGTCTTGAGTCATGTGTGCGAAGCACGTTGAGGCGGTTTTCTCTTCGGCCCGGGTCCCGAGACTTGTACTGGGACTTCCATCTTGAATTTGGTGAATGTCGCAAATCTCAGAAGCCACTACGCTTCGGTCGCTTGGCATCGCAGCTGCAGTTCTTGTGTCATCTTTTTCCGCAGGGTTTTACGTGGGCACCACGTTAAAAGCAGCACCAACACCATTACCTGTCAATACACCACCCGAACCGAATCCTTTGGACGAGGGCTCTGATTCAGATAGTGACTCGGAAGATGAGGACTCAGGCGACTTGTCTTCTCTTGCGCTAGAGTCTGGTGATACACTCAAAATGGTACGACGGACGCGCTCATATACCGTGTCATGGAATTCAGGATACTTAGGTTCTCGTAGTACGAACTGATTTGGGTATGACTTCTGGGAAGATAGCGGCGCAGTAAGTTGCAATTCTATCTCTGCGCCGTAGCTCAGACTGAACGAATCTTCAGGTGCTCGTGAGATCATTGGCCGACTTCATTTGCAAGAGGGCTCACATTCTGTATCATTGCCGTCGTATAGACACGCCGCTCTGGCCTGTTACAAATTGCTGAAGGCTCACAACCCTCAGGTAAGCTCGTCACTATCGACATTGACAACGCGTTTCAACACGGCTTTCTAGTTGCTCAAGCAATGGGAGTGTACAGGGTGAGTGACCGAGTGGATTTTGACTTTCACTCCTCGCTTCATCGCCTGACCAACTTCAAGCCAAAATAAAACAGCCTTGCGGTGCTCGAGTGAGGAAGAACTTCTTACGCTGCAGGCTATGGCACAGAGTCTCAATCTCTGTGCGAGATCGATACAGGACGCGTAAGAAACCCGTGCGTTTTCGACTTGCCGGATCATCATTGATATTCTTCTAGTGGACGGACGCAAATCGAAGCGGGATCCCGTACGGTACTTGGCGTGGTTGGTGAGTCCTCGAGTACAAGTAATTCTCAATCAAAATGCATACTATATGTAGGCCCTGCACAACTTGTGGACCAAGTGACGGGAGAGCTCAGTTCCTTATGAACCGTGCGCGAGCAACGCTGGGAGAATTCAGACTTAGCATAGCCTTCAGTTTGTACAGTACACATGTCATTGAGGCGGTTGTGCGCAGTAACGGTTGGTGGTTACCAAGTTGGTTGCTATCCGTAGGAATTGTTAACTCGATGCGTGCCAGATGCGTGCTAAGCATTCGCAACACCATTTCCATTCTGTTCTTCAAGCTCAGTATTTTCCGCGCCGCTTTTTCAGCTTGCCTGGACCTGCATCGAAGACTGGTCCGGGGCTTGGCATCTAAATAGGGTAAGCTGGCCGAAGCTCCTGTAACAGTCCTGTTTGACGACCAACCTCCACCACCCTCCTTTGCGCATCTGCTCTCGTTCACAGTCCTTCATTCGCAGGTCGACCCACTATCGCATCCCTCTCCCGCCATGTCGGCTGCCGTCCACTACGCCGACGACTTTTCCCTAGCGCAGCAGCAGAATCGGACTCCATACATCCCGACACATCCCTCGCTCTCGACCGACTCCCATGATGTAAAGGCGTCGTACGACGACCTCATCGACGAGTACGCCTCGCCCTATGCCACCAACGCCCGCCATCAGACATTCAATGTCGACACCCCCGTGGCACAACATCGCCGGACCCCCTCATCTCCGCAGAAGCCTTCCAAACGTGACACATTCCAGACTCTGCCCAGTTATCCACCACTCCCGACAGACAGCGAGGTCCAGCAACCGTGGACATGGCGCAAGGTCCGTCGCGTACCCCGCAATAACATGCCGGCTGACCTCCGTCCCAGCTCATTCCAGAGTCACTAGCCTGCCGGCTCTATATCATTGTCGTGCTCGTCCAAACAACCATCGACATAGCCATAGAGGCGGATCTCTTCGTGCGCATCCACGCCGCCACACAAGGCAGCACCATCACCTCCAAAAAGATGTCCACTTATCTGGTGCTATTTGGCATGGCTCAGTGCGTTACTGATTCACTTCATTTGCAACGTATTTTGAGCCTTCCCCAGCGTGTTTCAGTTCGCCATGGCCGTCGATGCTGTGTACTTTAGGAATACGCTAGAATTCATGTTGTTGACGTGCGTCGAACACCTCTTTGTCGTCCTCGCAACGAACTCATCCTCGTACAGAGGCTTCAATACGCTACTGCTCGCATATTCCATCTTGCAGATAGGCGAAGTCAAGGACGCATTGAATAGCGCGGAACCGACTGGCGAAGGAATCTCCAACATCCCAATCAACGTCCTTACAGCCATAATACCCTGCGTCGTTGGTGCTGCCGAGTTGGCATTCGTCCTTCTGGCCTGGAAGATCTATCATGAATTTGGTTGGAAGGTGTACAAATTTCTTGGCGCTGATCGGCGTATCAAGAAAATGTATGCCAACTATCAGATTTATGAGTGCCTCATCAAGTTCGACATCTTCTTCTGGGCTGGCTTTTCCGTCCAGTTCATCGTGCTCGTCTTGCAGGAGGGCGATTGGGAATTCTACGTGACCTGTGCAGCTCTGCCTTTGTCGCTATTACTTCTGTTGGAAGGGCATTTGGCAGCACGGTACGAGAACAAATGGATGATGGCTACCTTCATGTCGGGATGTGTGGGAGCCTTGATCTACTTTGTGTACAAGGTTTGGCGACGCCTCTTTTCGAAGCAATATCCTGATCGTTCCCTTCAGCTCACCAAGGTCCTTATGTACCGCCATGCTGATTTCAAAATCATATGGAAGTCGCTTTCCGTGTTCTGTAAGTCTCGTCCCTCATCGCCCGGTCTCACATGCAATGTTCATTCAATCACTTAGCCGTCATTGCCATTGTTCTGTTACTTTTGACCTTCGTATTCTCAGTCATGACGATGCGAAATTTCGGGCGTGGATTGAAAAACTCCTGTAAGTCTGCTCATGTAGGGCGCAATCACTAACGCTCACAAATCCTGCAGTAGCAAACAGGACTACTGGCCACGATAGGCTGGGCTCCAAAGGAGGCGCTCACAACAGAGCTGCCAGTGCGAATCCCAACCGGATGAGCATCGATTAACCTTCCCACACACCTCACGAATCGCATCCTTGTACTGATAGTCGGCATAGCATTACATACGACATGGACTCCACGCCAACACCACGCATACCTGGCACACACATTGGGCTACTCATCCCACTTCGTTACCTTATCTTATACCTTAAATTCGTCTCTGTTCATAACCTGTAGATTCGGGTGTTCCCCTCGTTCCGCAACCGCCTTCCAGATCTTGCCCATCCTGCTAAAGTAGCTACTACCGTCGTATATCAATGTATTGTTAGGGACCGTTTGTATGATGGCTGCGGGAATCCCATTCGTTGTATGTAAAGAAGAGCAATCGCAGGTTCCAAGACGCGTTTGGACAGCCACGCTTTGTTTACAGTACACGGGTTTAGACAACGTGTCAAGATCATTCCGGCCTCGTTTCGCTCTTCCATGATCCAAAGAGCTGTCGCGCTGTCACTCCCTCATGTCTCAACGGTACGAATACATTCTTTCGTCCCGTGGTTTCCTCTCATTGCACTAGGTTTAGACCTACCCTCCGTGACCGATCCCCACTATTACCTTTGTCTGGCACACCCTCACCCACGCCGAGCGGGCATCGCTACGCGGACGACTTGGAAGGCCAGAACGATGAAGCGCTGGAAGGCCTGAGTGCCAAAGTAAAGCTGTTGAAAAACGTAAGCCTATCCAACCAAGCACAGACCCAATTGAACGCGAATGCAAACAGCTGACAGTCGGCATTGGGAACGAAGTTCGCGAGTCAACGGTACAGCTATCTCAAATGGTACGGTCCCGTACATCTTTGAATTCAAAGCGGAAAATGATCTTGCGTAGAACGACGCATTCTCAGAAACCTCTGGCATATTAGCAGGCACCTTCCGCCGCATGAACACCATGGCCGCTCGTCAGGGCTGCCGCTGGCTATGGTACATTGTCTTCCTTGTCATCGTCTTCTGGTTCTTCATCGTGGTATGGTGGTTCCGACGATGACCTCCCGCCGCCTACTGGATATGCATCGTATAAATTATCAATAAAAATCCTCCAAAAATTGCAACCCGTTGATCAACTACCGAAACAACAAGTTACGAATCATCATCATCTCTCAGACGTGTATGGGCGAGCTCCCAAATCATTCGCCGTCGAAGGTACGGAATATCCTTCTGGGAGAAGTTAAACTTCTCCTCTCCGCGAGAAAGGGCTTGTAGGAATTGACAGGTAAATACCCCACAGTCGTACCCATTCTCTTGTTGAGGGGTGTCCTGGATGGTGTCTCAGATAACGACGACAAGGCGCAATTCTTCACGTACCTCAAGTTGATAGTCTGTCCATCCGGTAAAGTCGAAAGGTTTCTTCTTCTTATTCCGGTGTTCGGCATCAAGGTATTGTCGTAGACGCTGAAGCGGTGTGAGCTACGATAAGGAACGAGGACAGCCAACTCACTGCGTAGACGTTCTTCCGATCCATATTCATGCTGTCGTAAGACTCTATTCGCTTCTGTTTAAAGTTGATAGCAGCGCCAGTCCAGTGCATGTTGTTGTGATTAACGGGAATCAACACGACGTCTTTCGCGAATATATCGAACTGAGGTAGGGAGTAAGAATATGGAGAAGCCGTAAGACGTGAGCTACACACCTTTTTGGTCCATTTCGCTAATCGAGCCTTTTCGTAACCATCCTTTTCCAACTTTGACCAAAAGAACGTGTTGAAGTAATGAACGTTCAAGAATTTCTGCTTCCCTCCGACGTTCTCCTTATTGCAGGCCTCGGAACGGCCTAAGATCAGCGCTCCGTAGAAGTTGATGACCTCGTCATTGAGCCACGAGCAAGGGCGTAACCGTTGTATATCCTGTCCCGACACCTGCTCGCGGTCAAACTTGGCAATGACACCAGACTTCTTGAGTAGCATGTTGACTTCGGCCTCGTCGGCTTCTGGAAGAGACTGAGGAAGAGCTTTGCTCTTGGCACTACGAAGGCGACGTTCAATCTCTTCATCCTTCGTTCGGTCACGCAGTCTACGCTGCTCTAGTGACGGGCTGAAGGGTGCCATTGGCAGTGGACTAGAATAAGGTTGGCCCACACATCGATACCAACGAGTAGTAATGCTCACCCGTCCAATGTAGCGCGCGCCTGCTCAAGAGCCCGACGCATACCGTCTGGCATTTTTGGCTGTATGTGACAATAAGTCGTGGAAGGGCGATGCGAAAACTAGCAACATACCGGTATATCGGAATGCCGCCGCATCCGCGATGGCTGTATGGGCAGCTTGAGTAGGTCCGGGAATGAAGTCGACACCGCTGGAAGCTCCGTTAAACCCTGAAGCAATCAGAGAAAAGTACTCACTCGAGAGACGTCGAAACTTGTCCTGTTCGTCATCTCCTGCTTCCAACAGAGATTTATAGTCAATCCAACTTTGGTCCTTCGATTCCGATCGGGAGCCTACAGAAAACAGATGAATACCATGTTATCGAGTAAGCTGATAATGCATCTCGTACCTCTCCTCTGATGCTGGTATAATAATTGCTCAGCGAGGGCTTTCTTGTCGTTTTCTCTTTGCGCGACGACTTGGGCGTTATGCTGGACATGCGTTGTCATGAGATGGTGAAGCATCCTTGAGGCTGATTGGCACACACCTGAGATTGGAGAATGTGTGGGCGGCCTTTTGAGCTTTTGCTTCGCACCGACGTAACAGAGGATGACCGCGTCATTTGGCGAGAAGGTGTTTCTTCTGCTTCAGAGGACTGGCGCGAAGAGAATGGTCCAACCGACGATGATGTCGGAAACGGCTCGGTGTTTCGCAGTAAAGGAGGTACAGGTGGCGGACCCATGGATCCTTTTCGCCGACGTTGAGGCCTGCGAAGGGGTGTATCCCGCTGAGGAGTGGGTGAAGATGACATTCCGGAGAAGTTCTGGTATGATGCCAGGACGATTTGTGATTTAGGACGCGTTCGACCGCTGATGCTGGCAGCAAAAGGGGATGCCGAGGCAAAGCGCGATACTGCTGGGGAATTAGGAACACTGCTGCTTGGTTGTCGTTGTTGGACAGGCTCAGAAGCAAGGCGTGATGTCGGTGTTGGAATAAATGATGTGTTAAGAGTATTGGATTGACGTGGTGTATTGTGAACAGATGGTGTGGGGTCTGGAAGAGAGGGAGAGATGAGGGTATGTCACGGTGGCTGGGCGGCAAGTCTGCATACCGTGTAGGATGTTGCCCTGGCGAGGCGGACTTTTGTCTAAAAGCGATAATGGCTCGACAAGCGTGGCGTCGGATGCGCCCCCACTGCTGGTCGGCGACTGGAGGACAGGGTGGGACAGCCTGCGCCGCGCCGCTTTGTGGTCGGTGTCTGTTCGAGAACACGCTAAGAGAGACATCGCCATTGACTGTGGCAGAAGCACGCACCGCGACGCCACCAGTAGTTCATCGTGTCTTTTCCGACTTCCCACAGTCCAGTGAGTGTCGATGTCCAGCGAGTGCGGAGGGCGTCCGGCTGTGATGGGGTGCACGTCTCGCCGTCGGGGCGCCGCAGAGCAGTGCGCGGCTGCTTTTTGGGTCGTGCAAGATCGACTTCGCTGGCTGCCCGCTTTTGGGGGAGGGTCTTCATGAACGTCGATGGCTGCAGGAGTGGAAGCGCCACCAAAGTCAGAGTCCGTGCTCAACTGGGCCTCTGGCATGTGATCACTATCCGCAATGACCAAGTTCGAACCAGCGACGTGGTAGTGCATTTAGCACTCAGCCCGAGTCAAATAAAATCACCGGGTTCGATGCCAAGCGATTCAATGGCGCTAGTCATCGGGGCCAGAATACTAGCGTGAAAAGAGACTGGACTCTGCGGAGATAGTGCGTCGAACTCTAATGTAACAAATTGGGCAGAAGACAGCCATCGTTCTAGGTACGCCCTTACAGAAAGCCGGGGCATAAATATATCCTACCACTTTCCGACGTCCTCCGCGTGTGTCGCCCTCGGTTCTGGTGTGGGTAACATGAGGAGGCGATACCATGATCGGTTGCATGACCGACAGGCATATATAAAGCCAATTTACCCCGTGTGACTCTGTTCCCTTCCGCCACATACATATAAACTGCTCTCGCTCTCTCTATCTCATCCCCCTGCGTATCGCCATATCTTATCTTGACTCGGCTTCGTATACTCGATAACTGTAGCCATCCCTTGACCTGCTACCAATCACCTGACTGCCTGCCATCATCGCCTTTCCCATTGAATCCCAAGCCCTCCATCGCCCTTGCCTCCCTAAGCAGGACTCTTTTCTCCTCTTACCCTCATCATTATGGGCCTCACATACCGGACGTATCTTTCTGGTCAGCGTGTCTACGGCTGTTCGCGATGCAAGACGTGGGTGGGGCCTCCCTTTCCTTCTATCCTTTCCTGCTAACTCTCCTCCCCGGTCTAGGCATCTAGCGACAATCAATTCAATGGTTTCTCGAGTAAGTATACCAGTCCAATCACCCTTGGCCCTAGTACTGATTGTTTCCAAGGCCTTCACTGGTCAGCACGGCAGAGCGTATCTATTTGATGGCGTGTATGTGACTCCATTGCTTTATCAAGCGGCTCTCCGTCTGACTCTTTCCGTACCCCAGTGTCAATGTGCTCGAAGGTGAACCCTGCGATCGCACGATGACGACAGGCGCTCATACCGTCCGAGACATCTATTGCGTCAAATGCAGTACTGTCCTGGGTTGGAAATATGTACGTTGCCCACCATCATGTGCATCGGACCATGCTGATAATGACACACTAGGACAAGGCGTATGAACCTACCCAGAAATACAAAGAAGGGAAATACATCCTCGAACGAAACCTGCTTACCGACGTGCAGTAGGAGGTCTCGCTCTCACGCGAACTTCTATCGGCAGCTCAAGATCTTCTTCCGTTGATCCATCCGCTGGATTGACTGATACCCTTGACATCTGGTTACATGGATCCAGCCTCGGCTATTGCTTTCTGCTCAATCTTCTCTGTATTATCATGCACATAATCAGCCGGCTCGATGGTCCCGGAGGGAGGGGAGGGTAGGAAACGCGGAAGGGAAGACGACTATCCTCCCACTCTCCTTTGCGGAGACTCCCGACGGCCAGTATCTTGGTCGTGGCAACATCTCTGACATGTTGCAGCATCTGTAGACATCACTTTCTTATCATCCTTGCGATCCATCCACTCCAACGGCCATGTTCATATCCGGCTCCGTATTCCCCAATCATCCATCCACCATTAACTTGCGACCCACCACCTCATCCCCAGTCATAGCTACCTACCACAATTAGCATTCCCCAAGTGCGGGCTTCAGAATCTGAACTGTGTTACTTTATCGTAAGCGGCGCTTTCCGGTGCGACTCGTGAGATGAGTGATTATGGTGGCTGGTGGCGCACGAGTCGCGTGAATTTCTGGAAGGCTA
The DNA here is from genome assembly GCA_019915135.1 of Strobilurus pachycystidiatus. Taxonomy (NCBI): domain Eukaryota; kingdom Fungi; phylum Basidiomycota; class Agaricomycetes; order Agaricales; family Physalacriaceae; genus Strobilurus; species Strobilurus pachycystidiatus. The sequence continues at coordinate 1,956,006 of JAHLMK010000008.1, read as the reverse complement.
GGACATGGCGGAGAGAATGAGTAGCTTCACTGCCGATCGCGACTAGATGGCCGCGTCGGACAGCGTCCGCCCTCGTCGGATACTCTCGGCTACTCTCGGAAGGAGTCGGTGGGTTTCTGTGTCTATTCGTAAGGACTGCTGACGGTCTAGATGACCCCAACCGTGGAGTGACCGCGTTGCGCGCAGCGTTCGTGAAGAGGCCAATGGAAAAGTGTGGCAAAGTTGTCCAAGTCATGGCACAAAGGTGGGTTGAACAGTGTTCATTCAAGTCGCCCGTTGCTTTCCTCGTTTGGCCCTGATCTGCAGAACTGGTGTTAGTAAAGCCGCCGGTTCGTTAGTAACCGCCGAAGGGCTATATATTGCCCGATATGGAAGTAGTCCGGTGACAGGCCCATATCCCCAGTGTGACGCCCAACTCCCCAAGACCTTTTCCATAAAAACCTTCAACCTCTATCCACACTATTTATCTCCTCTGCCCCACATCTTGCAGTTCCTGCGGGCATCCCTGCAAAACTCAACATCCCCGCATTCTGTCTGTCTGTTTGTAAAGAAAATGGGTACGTCAAGTATCCTTTCTTCGCCGGTCGAACATTCAGCTTATGCCCGCCTTTTCGCGCAGCTTCGACAATGACCATGTTCCGTCCCTCTGTCTCATCGCCTCTCGCAGACTGCTCGCAGGGCCAAGCAAAGCGCCTCACACCGCGACGCAACCCGTCCTTCCCTTCGTCGCGCGCCCTGCGGCCTTTCCCCACAGTTTCTACCGCCATTCAGCCTCTCAGCTCCAAGGCTGGCAACAAAAAACCCGTCAAACTCATCCAGCCACCTGCCAACCACATCCATACCTTCTGCCTAGACCTTACCCAGGCCGAATTCAGCCGCCAGGATTGAGCGACGCGTCTTGGCGAGCTCCACAGGCGACGAACCCACCACCTTCCGTTTCCTGTGCTACTGCCACACATCCCCTCATCCTCCGCCTTTACCCTTGACTTATCCATTGTCCTTGCTTTCACGCCGACCTTCCCCTTGCCTATTCCCTACACGCCGCTGTTCACTATTTATCCAGTATGCATTCCCATACGTCACCTTCCACGCTGGAATCCTTTGCTTCTTGGATTGTTGTTTTCATAGAGTATAGACCTCTTATTCTTTAACGATAATGTGGTCTGAACCCCCTTGTATAGTAGTAACATAGTTCTGAACGATTTTTTGGGGTAAACGTGCTGTGACGTCGCAAGCAGGAACCAGGATCCTCCGCAACTCCATCACTGCAATGAACCTTCTCTTACGTTTGCTCCCCAGACCGAACGCGAGTTTTTCCTCACGAGAAGAACGATAGCTACAAGTCATTGTTATTGCCACCGTTGAGGATGAAGTTGCCCAAACTAGGCATCGGTAGACATGTTGTGCGGACCCATGACCGAGTTTACTGATCTTACCCAGTGTTACAGTGTGTTACTCGTTAACTGCCGTAGTCCACTCGTAGCCCTAGTCCTGAGTGTTAGTCTCTGAAACGGGGTGACCAGGGGTGACCTGTGAGGTTGAAGGGCGCGCACCTTTATCAGTTAGCGCGGCGTCAACAAATAAATAACAGACTTACCTCGTATTACTTCGGGAACCCGGTGGGTCGCTCGATGTTCGACGCTGATACGCAAACGATAGCCTGTTGACATCCTAACAAGTGTCTCCAGCTATCAGCGTCTAGCGTGACATTTGGAGTAGTAAGATTTGGTGAGTAAGAGTAAGTCCCCAACGACGCGTTGCCGTGGCCCGAGGATGGGGTGCATCTGACCACGGCCAATGAAGACTGTAGCCTGTGTGGGATTCTTGAGAATATCAGACGCCACAGCACGTCGGGGAGGAGATATAACGGTCAAAGCCCAATGAATACCCCAAGACGGGGTTTGGACCGAGGCTTGGGGAAATGAGACTAAGCCAAGGTCACGTTGGCATATCCTGAGAAGGCCTGGGAACTTGAAGACGATGGCGAACATGTTCGGCCCGTAAGGACAACATCAGCATCAGGCGATGGTGGGACGCCGAACTCGAGACCAGATCCGGAATTCAAAGAGATCCCGAGCAGGTGGACGACAGAAAGCCGAAGGAAGCCCACAATTCATTAAGCGAGGCCTTGATCGGAGGTGTCTGTGGCGTGTTGAAAGTTGAACGAACAAGGCGTACGATCACACGCCAATTATCGCAAGTCGCACTCCGTGTACAAAAGTCTCATGGAATGTAATCTCGAGAGTTGGCCACCGGTCACATTGGAGCTCCAACGGAAAGGTAGTCTTCATTTGTGCGATCATGCCCAGTGCATAACGTCGACATATCGGGATGTAAAGTCGCTTGTGGCGTGGAAGGCATCTGCCGGAGTACTACAAAGACGCGTTGTGAGTCTTATCAGACACCATCGAGAGAGAAAGACAACCGGCAACCATTGTTCCCTCAAGCCGTTGATCCTTGTTGGTCCATGCGATAATCAGCAGGTACCGTGTGTCGACAAACCTTAAAGACTCGGAACGGCGCGAACTGGGAACTCGGGGAAGACGAAAAAGGTAAAGGAGAACCAGGATTGGAGGAAGATACCTCGCGTGGCACAGATCAGGAGTGTCTAAACTAATGGGACGCCGCAGGCGCCTTCTCCAGTGTGCCTTCATGATGAGTTATCGGGGATGGGGAGCTGGCAGATGGGTGATATCGTCTGGCGATACACGACAAGATATTTATCTTTGGTCCGTTGACATTGACAACCGCCTTGGTGCCGAAGGAAGGGCAGACGATTGACGTCCATACATCATCACAATGTCCAATGTCCAGTGGTTGTTCCTCGATGATGGAGGTTGTTCACGAAAGAAAGGCCGGCTGATCTCGTTCCTTAGACAAGCCCGACCGAAGGCCGTCATACTTTGGATTGGCGCAAAACTGGTGGCACAAAGGTTCGACAGGAGTACTCATCATTGAATACAGGGCCGCAAAGACTGCGCCGGATGTGCGCGGATGTGGTGAGCAGACACGTACATGCTTGCATGCACCGAGATAGCAACGAAGATGAGAACTAGATACGGGCAACGGGCAGAGCCGCGGTGCATGAGGCTCTGTGTGAGCGTCTATCGATTCCTGGCAGACACCGCCTGACCCGATGAGGTGATAGGGTACCAAGTAGAGCCAACACTGGACGCAGACTGCCCATATGCGGGGACGATTGAGCGGCGATGGCCGAAGGAACAGACGGAGGGAGGCGTGGGAGCTGACCTAAACAAGACTGGGCTCTCCCTCCTGAATTTATCTAACACTGACAGTCACGACCTACCACGAATCTTGCACGACGACCATCTCATCCTCTTTCCTTCGCCTTTTGTCCATTTGCCGGCCCGACTTGCACGCTCATCTTTCTCTTCGCCTTTCAATACTTCGAACACTCTCATTTGACTGCCCTTTCTGAGGTATGCACATCCCCAGCGCTGCTCGCCCCCCCAGCCAACCCTTGCCCGCCGCAGAACATGGACAATTGGAGAGTTGCGGTCCTTGGGGACGGTGGAGTAGGGAAGACAGCACTAGCCGTACAGGTGCGTCAGCCATGCCGTGCAGCTGCTAATCTGACCTATCATCTTCAGTTCACCTTGAATTGCTTCGTTGGTATGCATCACGCCGCCCTGTCCTTTGCCACCCGCCTGACCAGCCCTTCCCCGCCTCCCTCCGCCAACAGAGGTCTGTCTGATTCAGCCCAGCCCCTGACCTCCGGACGACTCACATTTTCGCAGACATATGACCCGACGATAGAGGACGCCTACCGGAAGCAGCTGATAGTGGACAATCGTATGTGCTTTGTAGAAGTAATCGACACTGCGGGGCAGGGTGAGTCACAGCCTTCTCCTCCGTGCTGTCCCTTCTGACGCCATCGTGCAGAGGAGTACGCCACACTCCGAGATCAATGGGTCCGGTCAGTCTCCCTCCGCTGTCATCTCGAATCTCTGCTCACCTCTGCCCAGAGAGGGCCAGGGCTTCATCCTCGTATACTCCATTGCGTCCCGGTCAACATTTGATCGCCTGGAAGTCTTCCGCCAGTCGATGCGACGGGTGAAGCGAGGGGACCCCATCTTTATGCTAGTCGGCAATAAATGCGACAAGACGTACGAACGGGAGGTGTCAAAAGAAGAAGGAGCCGCCCTTGCGCGGCAGTTTGGCTGCGAATTTATCGAAACATCGGCGAAGACAGCACAAAACGTTGAAAAGCTGTTCACGAATCTCGTACGAGCGCTCAGACAAACACGGAGTATAGACGCAGGACCATCGAGCGGGGGCACGGCGCCGCCAAAGAAGGAGAGGAAGACCAAATGTATTATCGTGTAGCGGACTCTCTGGGATATTGGTTGTTTAGATCCTTTTTACCTGCTTTGATGATACCACCACGCCTTTTCTTTCGTCGCGGTCTACGCTTTCCTCTGGCTCCCATGCATACCTGATCTCCCTATGGTTTCACCATCCTTATGTGTTGGAATATGCAAATCTTAGTTCATGAACCGTCTCGAAACGAACTCTATTCTGAAAGGTACGGTCTTTGTTCTCATCGAGGCAAAATCGCCTCGCGAAAGGGATGACTCAAGGTGTCAAGTGAATACGACCAGATTTGTACGTACTGATACAGAACAGCTCACAAACATGTTTTTGTGTTTCTCCGAAGTAGAATACTCTGGCATCAAGGTTCGCTCCGCAAGTTCTTGACCTGGAATCAAGGTTCTTTCCATTGGTCCACGTATATTTAAGTTTCATTCAACGGAGATCAAGGCGGGACATTGTAGGAAAGGGAGTGCACTCGCCGCATCCGTAGACCTGTCGTAGACTCATTCAATGACTTGATGATACAGTCCATCAAGTGTGCGGGTCATTGATCGACTGTCATGAGGTCCAGATTGATTTGAGTCTACCGGAGCCGCTCGAGAAAAAAAAGTAGCCTTGTAGCGCTTGCGGCGTACTGCTGCACACCAGACCGACGCAGCCGTCCAGGATGGCGCTCAGCAGAATTAGACCACCGGAAGCTGTTTCTTCATCGCCGCAGAGGATGGTTTACGAGACACTGACGATCCGAGTCGGCTGCGCGGAAGTGAGAGCATCGAGAATAGTCAGGACTGTTACGGTAGCGATGTTCGTTGGGACTAGGCTTAGTGCCGCGGTGAGCGCTACATATTACAATTGTTAAGCGCTGAGCGCTGAACACTGAGCGCCGATCCTTTCCGGTCCAGTGTCAGACCCGACAACATCGCCAAGAGGTTTTGAATCGCCTGAAGAACAGTCCATAGATGCTCATCCGTGTTTCTAGGCTGATTTAGACATATTTGACAGCACCCCAGAGATCGTGATGGATGGTGATCACTGTCAGACGTTTGAATTCAAGTTGCTCACTGGTGGCTGAGACGGCGCGGTGAAGTCTCAGAGATCCGAGAGGCACGCGTCGGTATTTGGAAGGAACTTTGAAATCTCTATACCATCTTCCAGTTTTCAGTTCAAGCAAGGAGACGCAATTGCACGAAGAATTTTGCTGACCTGTCCACCGTGACGTCTAGTATCGTTTGGTCTGTACAAATACAACCGTCTTGACTGCCAGGAAGCGAGAACTCATTGGATACCGAATGAGCTCTCATCATGTAATGATTTCTTCATGTCGTTGTGTTAGAGAAATATTGAAAAAGGAAGGACGCACCGATTACTTCAGACGCATATAGCGCTTTCGAAATAGCCTGGACCAGAAGTCGAGGTAACGATCATGCAGACCCCAATCAGTTCGAGCTGTTACAGCCACTGTGAAAGTCTAGTGGCAAGCTTGATATAACCAAGATTGTTAAACGCACGGCACAAAGTTGACAACCAAGCAGGGATGAAGAGAAAGATACTTTGAGGAAGCGAAACCAGAAGCCGCAGAACCAACATGCCAATCTGGGCACGCTCACTGTAGACGCTGGAGTAAGGACAGTTGAATCCGATGGCAACGAACATGACCTGGGCGAAAAGGAGGAGAGCCCGTTCAAGTTGAAGTTCACGTTCAACTTTCAAGGTTCCTGAATGACGCATCAACTTGATCGAGCTGCTTGGTGACAGCGAGTCAAGTCCTGCCTCTGACACTGACAGCTACGAACACGTTTTGACACGCACCCAATGTGTTCCCTTTATATCTCGCCATTCTCTTGAATATCGTCTGCAAAAATGGCTTTGACTGTCGCGTCCTTCACATGCCCGGACCCGGATTTTGTGGTCTTCTCGATACCAGATCAGACTGTCTTCAATGTCAACCGGCATGCTCTTTCTCAACACAGCGAAGTCTTTCGTACGTGCGTTATCTCGCCTCTTTTCAAGATACTGATACAGGCTGAGAGTAGGAGACATGTTTGCCTGCTGTGACGCCTCGAATCAGAAAGAGGACGACACCTTGAATCTTACGGAACCAGCCAACGTCCTAGACGGTTTACTGAGATTATTGCATGACCCCCCTTCAATCCCAGAGATGTCTAGTCCATGCTCTGATGATGACTCTGAGGACGAATCACACTCATCGACATACTACATGCTGCCAGAACATTTCAATCCTTCTACGGTCATACCCCTTCCTCTTTTGCCTCTCTTGTATTCCCTTGTTGACAAATATGTACTATCGAAGACCATTGAGCATTCCCTCGACATCCATCTTCTCATGCATGCGACAACAGAACCTCTGCGGACCTATGCGCTAGCAACGGAGCTACGCAAAACGGGGATTGCATCCACCGTCAGCGAACACGTCCTTCCCATGGCTTCGTATTCGAGAGAGGACATTCGGGTTATCCCAACGGTCATAGCATACCACAACTTGATACTTTTACAAGATGTCAGGGTGAAGGCGTTCCGGACTATACTTTTGAAAGAAGATTTATTCCCTCATGGTGAATCGCAACTCCTACATTCTCGTTATCGTCGCTCAGACCTCCACAGACTATGGTGCATGTCCGCATCATCATTCCGACGCAAAGGCGCACTGGGACGCCCGGAAACTCCTTGTGATGCCAAGCATAGAGACTAGTATTCCGTTCTCCACGTTTGAGAACGGCTGACCTGACGCCTTTCACAGACACCAACATAGCAAGGGAGATGAGGTCTCTTGCAACAGTCTTCCAAGGTTGTCCAGTCTGCCAGAAGGCCTGCACAGCTGCGACTGATATGCTCGATGTGATTCTGCACCTCGTTTGCTATGGGTGAAGCTAACGGTTTCAACAGTACAAATGCAAGCGAGTCGTCAAGCGGGTAGCTCAGATCCTGTAATGGTATATGTATATCTAGGGACGATATAGATATTCTAGTCTAAGAGTTGTGCCAGAGTAGAGTTTTGAGACTTTTCCAGTGATTGGACTCATCGTACAAGTACCGCATGCTCGAAGCCATGCCTGGCTGTATGGTCTGGCCTCGGTTGTTGTATAACCACATCACTGCCCCCCACGACAGCGCGGCGAATACCGTGAAGTACCTCGAGTCTGGAGGCAAAGGCCTCACAACACCGGATGCAGGGGCGGTGGACGAATAGGGTGAGCTTGCGCGGGGAATGAACGAAGCGACCACACGCGATACGACATACAAAACGATCTGGGAGACAGCACTATAAGCCATTGGGCGTTTTCAAGAGTGCGCCCAACACGTACCTGCTCGTTGATAGCCGTCCTGCTCCCAAACACCACGTAGCCGCCTAGAAGCCCGGCAATGAAGGTGTCCGCGCTACGCGCCTTGCCTCCGTTGGCCTTCCGTTGGAGTAAAAGTAGCGATTTGTAGATGGTCACAAACTTGGCCAGGTTGAAGGAGTGTTGCTTGGTAGCCCGGTAGATTGCGCGTATACGTGTCTGCCAGCTATGGGCGTGGTTAGCTTGTTGACGACTCCAGAAGTGAACATAGCACTCACTCTCCCCTGCCGAACAGGATGGACATGACGAGGGCGTGTGGAAACCTCACTTTGACGCCGTAGACGAAGCCATTTCGAGCGCCTTTGAGAATGGCAAGGTAGTCGTGATAGGCAGGATCGGCGATGATGGCTTCGAGAACATCCATCGTGTAGCAGTAATGGTGGGGGAGATGAAGATAGATGCGACCCCATTTCGAGACGCGTGGGGTCCGGCTACAATGGCTGGCATGTGATTGATGTGATTGCAGCTCCGCTATTCGTCAAACGCGTCAACTCAATTATTACAGTAAGTATGTGTTAGATGGCATTATAACTCTGATGAATAGGTACTAAAGCTTGGCAATAACAGCCTCATCCGGCCCACGGACGCCCGCGCGCACCACACCTTCCTGAGTTGTGACCGCAACAAGTACACCTTGTCTCGTGAATAGCTAAGATACTGGTTAGTCGCTGAAGATTTTCAGTCAATTCATAAACACACTTGTCCGCGAGCAATCCCTCGGCCAGAAGCTGATCGCGGTGATTCCATCTACCATCAAATGCGTGAGCACCCCGTCTCACAAGTGATATTTGACAGCTCACGACATATAGAAGCCAGTCGCCACAGTCAAAATTGTCTCTGGAAGCGCGTCAATTGTCAGGATCAATGAGGAAAAAGGACACTTACTCGTAGAAGTAGATAGCATGGTCAATGGTAGACTTGGGAGAGATTACGACGACATATACAATTGCGCTGCAGACACTTACCGACATGCTAAGTCCCTCTGGACCTCTAGAAAAGCGTTTCAGGCCCTTTATACGAGCGGCAACGCCGATTCTGAGACTAGTTGAGCGGATGATAGACTCGAGTCTTATGCACGTACAGGTAGAGATCGGAGAGGTAAGCGAGGATACACTACCCGCAAATTATGTTAGCAGAAGAGACATAACGAATGTGGGTATCAGACCTTCTGGAAATGGGGCTCGTAGTGGGGTATCTTGCGAGCTTGCATCCAATACATATAGCGAACCTTGCCATCGGCAGATACTTCGTGTTCTCGGGCGCGTTTGATGGCAATCGGGCTCCGCATACGCTCCTACGAAAATGTAAGAAATGATTGGGATATGTTATGGAAGGTATGCCTCTGCAAAGGTGGTCAAAATTGCGCGTAGCCGTGGGTGGACAGATTGGTCTTCGTTGACCAATTGCATCATCAAATCCTCTTCCAATTGGCACTCGTCGGGAGTTGGCACGGATGGCATAGACCATTGGTGTGATGGCTGCCAAAGTTCCGGCTTCTGGAAAGAGCACAACAGCACGAATATTATCGTGCCGTTCTGGACAGCTTTGACCGAACAAGAGACGTATGATTTGCCTTGCCGGAGAACTTCCACAGAGTAGACAATTGGAGTGGCTGGCGACGCGCTGGTCAAGAAATAGCACTTCAAAGGAGAGTGGGTCAGAAAGGCCAAGGCCTGAATGAGAATATGAGAGTATGGTCTAACATGCATAGACTAAACAATATCATCAACAAGAGAGTGATTGCATGACGCGAGGGACTGACATGTAATCCGAACGCGGGATCAACACAGCTTGTTGCAGATACAAGAGCCTGACTGATGACTTGGCTGCAAGGTGATGAGCAGAGGTGATAATCTCAAGAGGAGCTCCTGACCCTCCAAAGACACCGCGAGCACGAGTGGGCAGCCATAGTGATTTTGAACGGAAGAGGTTGACTTCAAGACGTTCAACTTCGAGCGAAGTAGAAATCTGTGCGTGTTCCGCCTGACTGTCTGGAGTGTCGTCCATGGTGTGCCCAAGGTGGTGGCCTTCAACAGAGATTCGAAATTATGAGGTGCTGAATGGTTTTTCGATGAGCGTCGTCAATATGATTCTTCGGCCTCGGCCCTCGGCCCACCAGTTACCGGGCCAACTCCGTTAAACCCCGTAGAAATCACTTCAAGGTTCATTGTCATTCAAGAATCAACGCGTCTCCGCACTATACTCTTCTAAGGAATCTTGTCCAGGAGTTGAGAAAAGGTTTGAACACTTGATACAGTGTTGAGAGGTCTTAGCCCTTTCAGGGTACAAATACAATGTATTAATCGCCAGTAGCTTTTACTTTCCAAATACTGCATCTTTTACAGCCTCAACAGCCTCCTTCGCTGTCCCGACTGCTGAAGAGGTCACATTAGATGCGGATCCCCCTGTACTCCCACTGCCAGGATTCCTAGTGGCATTTGCCCAGCCATCATCTGCGGATATAGTAAGCGATATGCCTAGAAAAAGAAGGTTTCGGACTACACCTTTGTTGGAGTTCTGATTTAGAGGATCGATATTGGCGGTCTCAATAACGCCTGGCCGCCCCTCAACCACACCTGCTGTCTCTTTGAAACCACGGGCTGCTTGGTGGTGACCTTCAAAGTTCGGACCAGCGCCAGCACCTCGGTCATCGGACGTAGGGTCTGTTACCTGAGAGGAATCATTTGTAAAGAATGAAGCGGTCCAGAAAGCAATTGACGACATACAAAGTTTGAGTCCAAAGGATTGGAGTTGTTGGATGAAGCAGTGGGATTGGCGACCCCATCGTGCATATCGACGCCAGAAGCGACGCCCAAGTTTCGGTCGTTCAAGGACATGATTGTGTGCGGATTGTTGTTCTGGTATATCGCATTGATACCAGACCGCCGTTATAAAAGGCCAATCTATCATTATCTATGACGCATAGTCCAACGTCGGTATGACGAGAGGTGGTGCAGGCTCCGCGATTGGGAGAGGTCAAGTGAGTGCAGTTGGAGTGCAAGTTGAGAGCGTCCATGGTTCATAAGACTCTTCCAAGTCGCTGTATCGCCACAGTTTGTTGCCAGGTAACATAGCAAGTCATGCAAAGTCATTGAGACTCAGAGGGATGAAAGTTTCTGAAAAGTCAGGAACCACTTTTCAGAACGTGATTCACAAATGCTCGATCACGCACTAATTGGGAAGTGACATTGACGCGCCAAATTTCAACGACGCGCCGAGTTCCAACGACGCCCTCACGTACTCTAAGTTTCGAAGAGAGTGCTAGTGTTGCTATGAGCAAACAGATCCGTAAGAATAAGCTCTACATACTGCAAAGTGCAGTGATGCATACAATGCAGCATTGCCATTGGTCACCCATAAAGGTAATTGCACGTGGAATAATCGGATCGGCTCCGAGCGGCTTCGGCCGTCACGTCGTTAAGTTGTTCTGCTCCCGCCACTGTCTCCGCGATGACAAACGACGACAGACCTATTACGCCGCCACCAAAGGCGACGGCGCTTCCTCTTACGCCGGAACAGTTCCGTCAGTTTGAGTTGAACCGACTGAAAGGTGCATATCCTGTTGGCCCGCGCTTTACACTACGCTAAATGAGGTGCACTTTAGCAAAGAGGAATCAACAGCAACGCGAGGAAGAAGCCGCGGCGAGCTCGTCGCGTCTCAACCAGAACAAGAAAAGACCTCTGGGCGTTTCGACATCTGACTCCCCAACTGCACCTGGTCGTATGGAACGCGATAAACGACTTGGAGCGTATTATGAATATGATTTGTCTAAAATGGTCAACTCGAAGGGGGGTTTTCTGGTTGAGGATGGGACGGAGGTAGACCAGGAGTTGATTCGGAAGGAGAAAGAGTTGGAAAAGAAGCGTGCGCTCCAGAATCTAGAGCCAGGTATGCATGCACAACCGCAATCGTCCTCCATCTCCACTGACTGAATTTACAAGCTATCTCGCTTGATCCCAGTCAGAATCCAAGGTGTCGTGAATGCAACACTGTTGACATTGACCATACATACCACAAGATCTTCTCGTGTCGTATCTGTAAACGTTGTCAAGACAAGTTTCCAGAAAAGTACAGCCTCCTCACAAAGTCCGAATGCAAAGAGGTAGTGCACTCTCTCCATGTTGCAAACTGACTCTCACTTTTGACAGGATTATCTACTTACAGATCGTAAGTATCTCAGATTCTCTCTCGCAGGTTTTCCTCACATGCGGTCCAGCTGAACTGCGTGATCACGAACTCCTACCGCATCTCCTCAAGGCCAATCCCCACAGTTCGACCTTCGCTAACATGATGTTGTTCATGAGATGGCAGGTGGAAGAATTCGCATGGAAAAAGTGGGGGTCGCCAGAAGATTTAGATGCCGAGTTCGAAAGACGGACAGCAGAGAAAAAGAAAAAGAAAAACAAGAAATTTGAACAGAGTCTGCGAGATCTGCGACGCCGTACCAAAGAGGGAGTGTGGCAGAGACGGAAAGACGAAGAACATGTGCACGAGTTCGGCCCACCCGAGGCGACGGAAGGTGGCGAAGTGCAACAGGTGTGTAGCACTTGTGGCTTCTCAGTCGAGTACGAAGAGTTATGATACCACAAATCGTGCATGCCTATATATCCATCTCGAAGGGCTCTTGATTCAGAAGCGTCTAAATCCACTGTCAGTGTTCTCTATACTATCTCGTCAATCGACCAGCATCTTCCCCGGTTCCAGCTCAGGCTCGGAAGGGGGAACTGGAACAGGAGAATGTTCTACGTTTGGTGCAGCGGCAGAAGCCTCAGAGGGAGGTGCTGGACTCTCCATCCTTACATTTGATTCTGCCGGCTCATCGACCTCCATCTTCGCCAGTACCTTGGCCACAGTCGTCTGCCCGCTAGGACCCGCATGCGTAGGTCCTCCGGTCAAGATACTTCCATGAACAGGCTCCGGGGACGGTGATCTAACCCGCCGCTTTTTATATGACGCGTGATCTCTGCGACCCCCTTCGCCTTCGTCGTCAGAGTCGGACAGTTCTCCGTCGCGCTGTACTCTCGAATCAAGGATGCTACGCGGCCGGCGCACGTCCTTGGGTATGAAGTCCTCGTCGGCATTAAGGTCGTTCATTTCCTCGTCAATGGGCATCGGTGGAATATCTTCAAGAGGGATTCAGTTTTTGCTACGAAGGAGTGACAATCAAGCATACCCATCATTTGAACACTTGGTGGTCCGCCTGTATGTCTAAGGTTTTCCATTATGATTCTCTTTATCCGATCGAGATATGGGCGCGAGTTCAGGTCATCCGCATTGGTCGCTTTCACGTCAAGCTGGTAGTCAGGTCCAAAGTACTCGTAGTATTCATTGACGGGTATTTCTGGGTAATGTTAGCCGTGGGCACTGCCAAGAAAGAGGGACTTACCTGGTCCTAGCTCGACGCCCGCCGCCAAGCCAGTTTCGTACGCCCATGCTCGACTAACGTTGCGCATAGTGTAGCCACCTCCGCCGAGTAGCAATAGCGGCTTGTTGAAGGACTTGACGTATTTGACGCAATTTGCGTGCCCTATAAACGTGAGCTTGATCCTCAAATGCATACTTTTCATCTTACCTCTCATGGAGAGGTTCAGGTTTCCCAGCTTGTCACCGGCAAGGGAGTCGGTCCCACACTGCAGTACTATAGCCGATGGATCGTAGCAGTCCATGACCTGTTTGATGACCTGGGAACGATAGCAGTGAGCCGAATGCTCGAGAATGAGAGAGAACGTATTGACCGGTTCAAATACGGACTTGTAGTTCTCATCTGAGATGCCGTCACGAAGTGGGAAATTTAGGGCGTAGTGCTTCCCTTTCAGAAGACCGACATCCTTTTTCAGAACTCGATTAGCGATGCGAAGGGCAAGGAATAGAACAGAAGGCACTTACACGAAGTTCGCCGGTGCCGGGGAAGAATTCTCCATATTTATGAAAACTGCATGTCATGACTCTGTCAGTGGTATAAAACGCTTCCTCGACGCCATCCCCGTGATGAACGTCGATGTCAATGTACAGGACGCGATCGTGATATCTTGAGGGTAGCTAACGTCAAAAACGTTCTGATACCCCGACCAAAACATACCGTAGTAGTTCTAGGATGCCCAAAACGATATCTGCAGGGAAATGAGATCTTTGGCGCGCGACGAAAAGACCGCTCAAATACCATTTACGTAGCAGAAGCCACTCGCTTCGCTCTTCTTCGCGTGATGCAGACCACCTGCCCAGTTGACGGCTATGTCGCACTTATCCCGACTCAGACGTGCAGCACCCTCTGGTAAACTTGTGAAATGATGCTATTCCTCAACGCGACCAGACTCACCCATGGATCCTCCTGCAGATATTGAGCAGTAATCAAAGAGACCATCAAAAACAGGGCAATCTTCCCCGACGTTGTCTACCAAATATGCGGCATCAATCGTGTACCGTCCTGATACCGAGTCGAACACTCACATTTGTGCTGCTCCTTTATGAAGTTGTTCATATTACTTGGGTTGATCTTGTTCAGGAAATCCACGTATTCATCGGAGTGAAATTGTGTCATCTCGCGTTTTGTGGCTGGTTTGGCGCGCTGGAGGTATGTCAGCGAAACAATCATCCGCGGGAGTAAATGCAGTCCGCACGAAGATCTCCATCTTTTTGTACAAGCCATAGTTCATGACAAGAGAATGGCACATTCTTATTCTCGTCGGTTTCATTCTACGCAACACAAAAAGGGTCAGACGTGGAAAGCGAGAATGATGCACATACGGGTGGCCAGGACCATAGTGGAAGCCTCCAACGTCATTGTCAAAGAAATAGCACTATCAGGAAAGGAGTACGTTATGAGGAACTGGATGAGCAGGGTAAAAGGGTACGAACGACGCGTTTCTTTTGGTTTTCGCCTTCGAGAGGCGTCATCATCGCGGCTTTTCCATTTGAACTCATTACGGTGAGCTGCACTTCCCAAGGCGGCGTATGAGGTCAAGACGCGTAGGAGTACAAGATGGAAGAGTCAGCAGAGCGAAGAGACCCAAGGAAGTCTAGAATGTTCGTCCGATGGTGATAGTTCGTGTTCAAGGTGAACTAGCAGTATTTGTCACGCCGATTAGGTTACAACAACACCTCAGGCCTCAGCGCTTTCAGACTTTGGAAATCATCCGGTATGTGTGCTACCAATACAGTGAATACAGTACAGACGGAGGTATGTAAAATAGACAAGAGGATAACCGGCTAGCTAGATCTTGGCCATGCCTAAAGGTGCTACGCGCCCTTTGGGAGGTGTCAGCTTGGAGTTCGACATCAAGTGGATAGATCACACCTTGATTCAACAGTGTAGATGGAGCGTACCCAAAGTCTTCTGACAGGGTGATCCCCTGATAGTATTGTCAACGATGAATCACACGAGAGGCGAGAACAAGTCTCACCAGCTCCCCGCTTATCACGCGAACCTATGAACAGGGTTCAATTCAGTCTGCTTGAATACGAAGGAATGCAGCACATACCACAGACCAATGATGGATGCAATGCAAGGCAGCGAACCAGAGCTGGAGGATGAGATTGGCTGAGAGTACGAAGTGACGTAGTAGAGACAAGCTTACTTCTCGGCCGAACGTTGTTTCGAATGTCTGCATGTGCGGGGTGATAGCGTTCAGTGTTACGGGGGCGTTGAAGTCGACCGTAGGCGCCTTGGCCTCCATGAAGTTGATGGTTTCTAGCAGGGCATCTTTCGCGGACTGGCGATTACTCTCCATGGGCGTATTGCGACTCCTGGTGTCGTAGCAGAGAACGTAGGGCGGCGGAGACGATACGCATTTGAGCAAGAGCTCAAAGTGGTCTCTCGCGTGTCGGATATGTTTTCCTGAGTGCACGTTCAAGTTGGCGTGAGGGCGCAGATGGCCAATTCGACACACCGATAGTTGAGCCGGGAAGGTACTTGGAACTCGTCGCCAACTGTTCATCGGAGATGAGGCACTTGTCGACGACGTCCGCGCCTTGAAGGAGGAGGATTTTGGATACGGAGAGGAGCTGCAGAACGTTTTCTGGAACCTGCGGGTCCTCGACGGAATGATGGTCACTCGGAGACATCGCGTGTTGGGCGGCGGCGGCTTCGGAAGACTCGGTAGCAGTCTGCATGATGACAGCTAAGCTAAGACTATTGTGTCTGCTGAGAGGTTATATAGCAGCCGGAGGATGATCTGGTTGGGGCTATGCATGAAAACGTTGGCGAGGCGTGGGTGAACATGTTCTCCATTACCACAGACGATACATCAGACCTGCATCATAGCGTGGCGGAGACAATTCATAAAGACGATTGAATGGGTGTTCGAAGGGCATTGCATTCAGTCGGAGATCTGGATCTACGGGAGTGTTCCTAAGTACCTAATTTTTGGTTACCCATGGAGAGATAGGCGACAAAACTCAAGGCAAGGGTTCCCTCTGCCAGCGCATGACCCATCGCACAGAGTGAGGCGGGCGAGAGACAGCAGAGACACTTGACAGAGTTCTCCGCGTCGTCGTCGCGCTGAATAAAGTAGAAACGCCTGTTTTTGCGCTTTTCTATGCGATCGTACGTAATGCCACCCTGGTCTAGCACTCCGACCGTTTCCGACTCTGACACTCACTTTGATGTTGGCCTCCCTTCGGAAAGCGGGCTCCCTCGCGCGCGTTCGTCTGCCTTTCTCGTCTTCATTTTGCCGCGCTGACACGCTTGTTTAGGCTGCATCTGCAGGTCAGAGGCGCCTCCTCTCAATCCACGAGTACCAGTCCGTCAATCTACTCAACTCGGTAGGTGTTAGCCAGCCACGTCGATATCGTCGGCTCACCGTTGGCAGTATGGCATTCCAACACCAAAGAGCATTGCGGCAAAGTCTCCCGAAGAGGCGTATCAGGTCGCCAAGGACTTCGGTACCCGCCTTTCTGCTCAGTTTTGGCAATGCCTTAACAGTCCTCACTTCAGGGACCGACAGGCTTGTGATCAAGGCTCAGGTCCTGGCTGGTGGACGAGGAAAGGGCAAATTCGACACTGGTCTCCAGGGAGGTGTGCATATGGTCGACAGGTCAGTCATCGTCCTCGCCAGCGTGCCGTAGCGCTAATCATTCTACACTTGCAGCCCCGAACAGGCCAAAGACTATGCTTCGAAGATGCTTGGCTCAAAGCTTATCACGAAGCAGACCGGTGCCGGTGGACGCATCTGCAATGCTGTATGTACCATGTTTCCATTTACAACTCTACACCAACCACCTACTTGATAGATCATGCTCGCGGAGCGTCGCGATCCCGCGCATGAATACTACGTTGCCGTTCTTAACGACCGTGCCTCTCAGGGTGTTGTTCTTGTAGCATCCGCCCAGGGTGGCATGAACATCGAAGAGGTCGCAGCGAAGGACCCTTCCGCTATCATCACCACTCCCATCGACTACGAGACTGGCCTTACCCAAGGAGCTGCTCTTGACGTTGCCAAGAAGCTCGGTTTCAAGTCCGATGCCGCCCAAGAGGAAGCCGCGGACATCTTCTTGAACCTCTACAGAATCTTTAAAGAGAAGGATGCGACCCAGATTGAAATCAACCCACTGGCTGAGACCACCGATGGACGCGTTCTTTGGTTCGTGATTGACAATTCATAAAGGTGGCGCGCGTATGTTAACAACCCATGTAGCATGGACGCTAAATTCGGGTTCGACGACAATGCTGAATTCCGTCAAGGAGATGTCTTCGGTCTTCGTGATATCTCCCAAGAAGAGCCTTCCGAAGTCGAAGCCCAGAAGGCTGGTCTCAACTTCATCAAGCTTGATGGCAGCATAGGTTGTCTCGTCAATGGAGCCGGACTCGCTATGGCCACCATGGACGTCCTCGCTCTCCATGGCGGAAACCCCGCCAACTTCTTGGATGTTGGAGGAGGAGCAACGCCCGAGACTGTCAAGAAGGCGTTCGAGATCTTGCTTGCCGACCCCAAAGTCAAGAGCATATTCATCAACATCTTCGGAGGTAGGCCATGGTATACTTCTTGCCCGGATGGTGCTCACTCCGCTGATTAGGTATCATGAGATGTGACTACATCGCAGAGGGTGTCATCAAGGCTACACAAGAGCTCTCCTTGACGATCCCCTTGGTGGTTCGTCTCAAGGGTACCAAAGAGAAGGAGGCTAAAGCGTATGTTTGCACCTAGCCGCACATGCGCACATATCTGAAGATTTCTTTAGGATGATCAAGGAATCTGGTCTCAAGATCGTCGCGTTCGATGGTTTGGATGACGCTGCCGAGCACGCTGTTCAGTTGGCAGGAGCACAGTAACTTTTGTACCCACCAGTAATGCAATTATCATAGAATTACGGATATTCGTCTTGACCTGCAGTCGCCTGAGCAGAAACCAAAGAAAAGAATAATATACGAAAAGCACATGTACAAGCTGTACAAGGAAGTAGACTACGCCGTTCACCAAGAAGGTCGCATGAACGAATTCGTCGGTGTGTAGGGATTTGCTGGTTGTGGAGGTTGCGACGAGTTCGAATCGTTGCGAATTGTCCCTGCACCTCGCCCTGCGTGCATCATGACTGGACTACCGTACATAGCGGGAGCTGCATGTACCAAGCCAGGACTCATCATCACCGACACGCTGCGACTGCGATTCCCGTTGACACCTTGGGCTGGCTGCATGTTGGGCATGCTTTGCGGTGACGGCAAGTATATCGGTTGCGCGCTGGGCGAGTAGGACATCATTTGCGGATACGGGCGCATCATCGGCGGCTGTCCCCCTGGTCCATTCGGAGGAAGCGGCATCCATCCTTGTGGCGGTCCGTACATTGGCATCGGCATGGGAGTATGTGATCCGACCTGCATCCGTGTGGGTACAGGACTACCGGACATGGGGTAGACCATGGGCGCGGGTGATTGACTCAAAATGGGGTACTGCGGGTAGGACGCTCGCATGTTTTGATTGTTCGGTGGGGGCATCGGTACACCGTATGAGTAGTTCGGTGGTGGACGGGCTACAGGAGCTGTTGTCGTTGGAGGGGAGATCGTCGGTCTGTGCGGTGTGACTGTCGATGAAGATGGAACTTGTTGGAACGCGCGCGTCACATCATGTAAGGACATACGGGATGGCCCGGACATTGTGGGCGGTGGTGTCTCTCCGTCCTCCGACTTCACATCTTGGAGAGTGAAAGGTACAGAGATCAAGTCATCTGCGATGCCTTCTAGAGAATTGACAGGGTGCAGTTCAGATGGATGAGAAGTTGACGACCATAGTGCTTTCAGATGCTCTGGATCAGGAGCACGACCAGGAGACTCCTTGAGGTTGACACCGCCTAATGCCAACGGCGTTCTGGGCCATGGTGCAGCATGGGGCGACAGTGTGGTCTGAAAAATGGGATGAAGTAAGCCGCCACACTCTGCTTTTCCGACTGTGTACACTTACCAGCTCACTTGTGGTCGTCGGAGTTCCAGGCTCAATCAAACTCGTTGCTGCTGCTGGAACGTTGCCGTTGACCAGGCCACTGGGCGTTGTGCTGGAGCTCGCAGACATGGTCCCTCCTTCCTTTTCACTTTCTTCAAGCTCGCTGGTGACGATGAAATTGACAGCAGCTTTGGCGTCCGAGTCCGCATTTACGACCTGCGAGTCACGGTAGAATGCGACAGCTGATCCCACAGGCATTTTCGGTAATTTTGAGCGCTCGGTCCTCACGGGGGATGAAGGAGTTGTCGAAGTTGCTTCTGTTGGCGCAGAAGATTCTGACACTTTCGGTGGCGAAGTCCTCCAGCTGGATACATCATTAGCAGTGCTCGCTCTACCAAAAGCGCCGCCGACTGGTTTCGTATCCGAACGAGAGGAAGGCAGTGTTTGAGTTGAAGAAGCTTTCGGTAGAGCAACCTTATAACGTATCTTCCCTTTGTAGGATGGGCTAGGCCTGAAAGGGCGGAAAAGCACGTCATTCACTGAGAGATCCCTCCGCGACATGCCTTCGACCGGTGGTTCAAAGGAGAGTATATCCCAACGTACTATCGAGAACTTGTTGAACAACACCAATTGCCTCTTGCTGACCGTGTCCACCGGTTTGGATGTCTTGGGAAGCCTGACAGAGAAGGTGTTCCAAGCCGGTTTCGGCGAATGCGGAGGATCTGGTATTGTGCGGAAGGACTCCTTCAAGTCGTGATCTGACTGATGTCGCAGACGTAAAGCAGGGGGAACCCAGCGTTCCTTGACCTGTTTAGCGGGGCTGGAGGAGGGCTTGGGCTCGGCGCTGGATGTGAGCGCAGAAGAGGGTAGGCTTTCGCTTCCGTGCATTCCATCCAACGCACCTTTGATGCGGGACATGGCATCATCGAGAGCAGTCATGTTTGCCTCCTTGTATTGGGGACGCTGTTTGTGTGGACTCAGATGAGTGCTCTCTGGTTGAGGTGGCGCTGGTTTTGAAGGGGAAGAGACAGGTTCTGGGTGAGGAGCTGAGGGTTCCTTACGTCTCCAGGCAGCATTGTCCACTACTCTGGCAGGCGTCGGATCCAACTGAGGGGGAGGCGGAGGAGAAGGGGGTTTGTCCTCGAAGAAGTCGCTTGCCACGGGCCGAGGCGCTTTGGGAGGCTGTGACGAAGCTTCCGCAGGGGCTGATTCTGGCGCGGACGTATGCTGCACTGGCTCTGGATCCGACTCCGGTACACCCATAAATCTACCAAAATCGGAGAAATCGACCACTTCCAGCTCGACCTCGGGATCTTCTTTGAGAGTATCGACATGATCAAATATTGACGGAGAAGAAACAAGAGAGGGTTTGCGGGGCCGTGCTTGCACTTGGCGAGGAGCGGACGGGGGAGGAAGAGGATTGGCATGGCTACGCCATGATTCAACGGACACAGATGGCGTAACGCCGCCTGTATGGGAGGTTGTCGAGTCTCGCCTTGAAACTGCCGGACGTGATTCTTGACGTGTGAGAGGAGCTTTGCTGGCAAAAGACGGACGCCGTTCGTGAGCCGATGCTGCTGGTGGCTCTGCTTTCGTGACCGGGGGTAGATCTGCCTCTTTCTTCGCCTCTTCGATGATCGCCGCCGCTTCTTCCTATTGAATGTCGTTCGATACACTGTATATCCACAAACATGATACTTACCTGAAGTGCACTTTCCTTGGCCTTTGCAGTCTCTGCAGCCTTGATCCGCGCTTCCAGTTCGGCAGCTTTTTGTTTGGCGCGTTCGCGTTCCTTCTCCCTCTCCTCTTCTTCCTGCTGTCGCCTTTGCTTAGCTCTAGCCGCAGCATTTTGCATAACATCTTTCCTCAATTCGTCCAAATCGGTATTCGGAGGGAGCATTGGAGCGATAATAGGCGAAGCGCTCGGCGCAGCGGAAGTGTGGGATAGAACAGGTGACTGAGCGATAGAGGCTACACTGATCGTGGAAGGAGGGGCGGATGGATGCCGGGCATCTCTGGAGGGGACTCGTCCAGGAAAGGCGTTCGGCTGAGATGACCATGCCTGGCGAGGTGGAGGCATGTCGCGTTGTGAACCTCTCATGGCATGGTTCGGGACAGGCGGAGGACCCATATTCGACATTCGTCTTCCACGATCTTGCGGAGATACGAAGCCTGAGTTTCCAGATCCTGGAAAACCTGAATCTCGCGACATAGGGGCACCGAAGCCTGAGCTACTAGACGAGTCTCTACGTTGAAAGTCGCCGCGTCCCGGTCCGCTACCATTCATTTGAACACGAGGGCGGTCTACCGGTTTCTGCAAGACGTGAACATTGCTCGTCGAAGTTTTCGCGTCCACTTGTCCATCACCACTGACACGTTTGGCATACGACGTGGGTCCTGGCCGATGCGCGTTGCTGTACGGTTCGAGTCTGTTCGAGCGTTCATTGAAGAGAACACGAGACGCTTCGGGAGACTGCAACGGAGCGACAGGAGACTTCGGACTGGGTGTTGGACCGACGGGTGCGTTGGAAGCGCCTTGGTGGCCACTAACGGAAGAAAGTGAAGGGGAGCCCCGCGGCCAGCTGCGATCAAAGTCGTCGGCAAAACGTTCTTCTTTGCTTACAGGTATGTCGGATGGTAGCGCATCGCGTCGCGGCGGAGCCTGCGTTGATGTTGCAGGACGTGCTGAAGGGCTCGAGGAGCTTTTTGAAGGAGGTGTCGGCGGTTTGGTCGGGGCTGCCGCTGTCTCCACTTCATACCGACGACCATCCTCGAATTCTACGACAGAGTCAAAGAAGTTGTCATCCTCTTCCATCTGGAAAGTTTATCAATTTAATTGGACAACATATTGGCGATTCCTACGTACCTCGTCCCAATGATGCGCATTAGGGTCAAGATGAACGCCTCGGAAAGTATCAGCCTCTTCCATCCGTGCTTGCTTGTTGGCTGCAGTTGCGACATCGTTGCTTTCAGGCATTGGTGGACCCTTCACAACTCGAGAACCTGAGGGCATAGGTTAACACAGAGATACATACAGGACGAGTGGAATAGAGTACTCTGTGCAACTTCTGCCGCTGTAGGGAAATCAGATTGGACGCGCATTTCTGCTCGAGACGTCGAAGGAACTTTTCCCCAAACTGGCTTATTGGGGGCCAGCATGTCAGGAAAAGGACCATGTCCTGCCGCTCGCGGCTGCGGCTGTATGACTTTGCCTGCGTGTGGAAGAGAGGGAGGACCCGATGCTTTCCCGTGTGAATTGGTCGGTAGTTGCGAGGGAGCGCCGTTCGGTGTAGATGAGGTTGGGGCGGCGGATGAAGGACGAGACCAGCCAGGACCGGTAGTGGTGGAAGGTTGGGGAGTTGCTGTCAACTTTGCAGTGACTAGGCGGGAGGGATGGGCAGACGGAGCGAGGGCAAGTCGGACTGAAAGTGACATTTTGCAAAGTCAGAACTGTGGCGAGCAAATGTGCGACGCTACACACCAGAAGGGCCCGCGGGTTTGAGGGATGACGAGGATTGGGCTGACGCATTGTCCGCCGGAGTCGAGTTCTTCTGGAGGAATTTCTTGCTGACATTGACGGCGGTAAATTTCCTGGGTTGCGGGGCGACGGGCGTCGTAGCTGGATTCAACTGGACAAGAGTGGGTTGGGATGTAGTGGCAGGCTTGGCCGCCGTCGATTCGACCGCCGGGTTGGCCGACGATTGCGCCGTGGTTGCAGGTGTCGGTTCATCGTTGGCTGCACCGGCGTCGGGAGACGATGAAGGAACGGAAATGTCAAGAATATTCGATGTTTCCGGGGCCAAACCAAGGGAGGCGGAAGCACCACCCTGTCCGTTGTCCTCTTTTCCTAGCGAATCGGCTACGACTGGCTGTTGGTTGTCGATATTGGCCATAGACGCGTCACAAGACGCCGTAGTATGATGAATCCGCGTGTCCGGGATACGAGTTCTGGGACAATATTAGACGTGCGTGGGACGACGAGCGCGGCGTCGGCAGACAGACAGTTGCTCGTCGGGGACAACGGCGACGAGCACTCACCTGCAAGAGAGACCTCCAGGAATGGACACTTCAAAACGTTGCCGATTCAATCGCCGGATTTGCATCTGTTTACTACAGACTACTACACCATCGCAGCCAGCTCGACCTCGCGCTGGTTCAATTTATCTATCTCTACGTCCAACGCGACATTGGCCATCTCTATCTGCAGAACACTCGATATCAACTCCGTCCACCGTGTTTCCAGCGTTGTCAGCTGGGACCCCAGCCGTGTCTGCAGAACAGGCTTATTTAACTGACAATAATCTAACGAGAGCTGTCGGCTTGCCTGTGTGTTTCTGCGATCTCTGTTAACTTCAACTGTGAGCTCCTTGAGCTCCTCCAATGCCTTCTCGGTTTGGGTCGCAGTCGATTCCAGAAGGTAATTGTGGATGCGCCAGGCATTCGGACCATAGGTTTGCAGTAATGTCAGATTCGTTTGCCTACGTACCATTGAGAAAAGATGATTCATGCTATAAGGCAACACGGACTGACCGCAGATGCTGATGTTCTAGCTGAGCCCGCGCGTTTTTAAGTGCGGCCTGCCACTCCTCGTCTGTACCAGGCAACGACGGCGTTGGTAATGTGTAACGATGCGTGTCGATGGGAGGAAACGGTTGATGTGATTCAATACGTTCAAGTTCTGCCTTAAGCATCGGGCTTTTCTGCGGGCCAGCTATCAGCGTCGAGCTAGATGACTGGCTTGGAAGCACCACGCACGGAAAAGAGCTCATAAGGTGGAGGCACGTTGGGATGGAGGGTAGTGGGGGCCTTGGCCTGGCGGGCCAATTCACGCTCTACCTTTTGCTTGAGAAGGGGAAACTGTTCGAGGTCGTTGTCGTAGTAGGGTAGCGAGTCGAGTATTTCACGAGTTGGTGGTTCCATGATGATGTTGTTCAATGCCAAGCAGCGCCGGCAAATGCCGACCCGTCTCAGACTCTTGCCATGTTTGCCCGAGTCGCGTTGCGGCCCAGCCAGGTGCTCAAAGCCACAGCATTCCGCTCCGTCGCCGCACGCCGCTGCATTCAGTCGTCGGCGTCCTCCAAGGGTGCGTCCTCATCGTCGCTCGCGCCTCCAAGCTCACCGTCTCCTGCAGCCTCCGCATCACCATTCACCGAACCCACCTCTCCCAACCCGACCATCTCCAAGTACGCCGAGGCGGCAGAGGCCCTCCACACCTATGGCTCTTATCTCACCCAGTGCCTCCCTAAATACATCCAGCAGTTCTCCGTCCTCAAGGATGAGCTGACCCTCTACACCGCTCCCTCTGGCATTCTCCCGATCCTCACCTTCCTTCGGGACCACTCGCAGTGTCAATTCAAGGCGTGCATGGATATCAGCGGTGCAGACTATCCCGAGCGGGAGAAGAGATTTGAAGTGGTCTATCATCTGCTCAGTGTCAAGCACGCCGGCAGGATCAGGGTGAAGACCTACGCTTCCGAGGGAGATCCTGTTCCCAGTGCTGTTGAGATCTTCAGAGGAGCCGACTGGTGCGTTTTCAAGGTCATACTGCTTCGCCACAGTTTACATGACATTCTAATAGGTATGAGCGTGAAGCTTGGGATCTATACGGAATCTTTTTCAGCGACCATCCTGACCTGTGCGTGCAAACGTCTTCCTTGCCGCATTCACGCTAACAAAATTCGTAGTCGCCGAATTCTTACTGATTACGGTACGCCTCAACCTATGATCTAGCGCGCAACAAGATTCTCATTCGCAACAGGCTTCGAGGGTCACCCTCTTCGCAAAGACTTCCCACTCACAGTATGTTTCTTAAGATCACGTTTATGACTGATAACCAAGTGACGCGTTCTAGGGATACACCGAACTCCGTTACGACGAAGAGCGCAAGCGTGTTGTATACGAACCTCTGCAACTCACTCAGGCCTTCCGGTATGACTATCCTCTATTTCCGCGATGGATAGCATACTAACAGATGTACTAGCAACTTCGAATCACTTTCACCCTGGGAGCAGGTCGGAGACGGCACCAAGGCTCCGCGGCCAGAGAACTTGAAACCATTACCGCCTCCCAAGACAGAGGAAGTTAAAAAGTGATTGTTGTAGACTTGACTTGAGAATGACACCCTTGTTTGCACGAGAGGTATTTCAGTAGTAGTACAAATCCAAGCTTCACCGGTGGTAAGGAACTACCTCGAACTACAAATCAGACCAATAGTCATGTTTCGTCCTGACCGTTCTTCTCATCAGCCTCTACTACAGTCTCTGACACGTCACCTTTCTTCCCGCTCAGAAGTGAGCCCATTCTAGATACAACATACTCCTGCCCGATAACTTCGATACCAACACGAAGAGCCTCCGCAACAAGATCCTCCACCCAGTCGTGTTCATCCCAAACGGCGAGCCACGAGCCAGGAACGCTTTGGGTCACAGTAGTGTGAATGATATTGTGAGAAGGGTCGGAGAGGTAGAGCAAGTATTGCAGATGCTGTTGAACCGAAGGCTCTGCTGGGGAAGAAGAAACAGCGTCCGGAGTCGACGTGGATGGAAGGGTGTACGATGTGAAGAACGGTTGGACACGAAGATAAACATATGAGTAAGAGACGGGGGATTGCGCAGAGGGCTGAGCTGAAGGCTTTGTAGAGTCTTTCCTCTTGATGAGTTCGTCCAAATTGGCTTGGGCCAACTTGACGGCAGCTTCATAGCCCTCAACTGTGTTGAGATCTCTGCCTTCTGCTGAGCCCTCCTTAGGACGAGACTCCTCGCCTCTGTTGACAATCAAGTCACCACCTTCGACCTGTTCCAGTATCTAGGCAGCGGTGAATGAGATGCACGTATGCAGATAGATGTAAGACCCTCCTCACCCTGGCCAGAGAACGATAAACCAGAGACTCAACACCGTCGAACCCTGTCATATCATGGCTCAACCAGACTTGGATGACTTCATGTTCGGAGATGGGAGGCGCGACAACATTGAGGAGGTCGGTTAGGGTGGTAAGACCGACGCGCTTGAAATCTTGACCTGACGGAAGTGTTAGCTGTAGACGCCGAAGCGGTGGCAGAGACCCCACCGAGTTTATCTAGCTGAGCTGTCTTTGCGTATTCGTATACACCCTCGCCCCACTTCCTAGCCACTTCGTTGTTGGGTAACTGTTTCACCTGCTCGTCAACGACAGTCTTGGCCTGCTGTATAGCAGCTGAAGCGCTACTCCAGACAGACCCCCATCCCCAGCCTCCGGCCGGAGCAGCACTTGGCTCGACGGAATCTGGCCTGGAAGACGGTGGTGTGGCAGATTTGGCCGAAGAAGGGGGTGTAGTCGTGCCAGCGAGCGAGGAGCCGCCCAGGCGGACTCGTTCGGTGCTCTTCCTGAGCGTCGGAGTCGCCGAGCGAGATAATGGCTTCTCGAGATGATGGGAGGCGGTGGTAGGGCGAGTCGGTCCTGCACTCTTCTGCGTTATCTCGTCGAGAAAGGCCAGGACTTCCGCTTCGCCTTCATTGGGATTGGTAGACGTCGCCGGAGAGGAATCATCGGTGGATTGGCCGAGAGTGGTGAAGGAGTCGAGGTCGTCAAGGAGCTGGAGGGCCTCTTCCTGCTTGGATTTCGATTTGCCTTTGGACATTGTGGTGGGCGCCAGTGGCAGGAGGCAATAGAGTTCAGATACCAGCACGTGCTACTGAAAGCCTAGATTGACGTAACTACTAGTACTAACTTGCTTTCTACCATGCCAAAGAAAAAGACGAAAGCCAAGAAAGTGGAGGAGGAGGAGGAGGAGTTCCATGTTGGTGAGGCGCGTTTTCCTTTTCGCGTTTGGCCTTCTCAAATTAGTGTCGCAGAGGTCATTCTTGCTGCTCGAGTGCTCGAACTTGATCAAATGGACGATGACGGACAGTGGGAATACCTTATCAAGGTAACATCTGCACTATTCTTTGCCTGCAGACATTGAATATCATAACAAACTTTTTCTAGTGGTATGGGTACGACGAGGAGAGCGAGAACACGTACGGCTGCCTTTCTTGTGACACTTCCTCCACTCACTCGACTCTGTCTTCTTGCGCTCTTGTCTGTGTCTTGTCTCTTCCTTCTCAGCTGGGAGCCTCATGCCTCAATAATCGGAACCTGCGCAAGGCTCATGGAAAGTTTCTGGATCAATGTCGGCCAGGACAACAATGACTATCCACCTGGTTATATCGTTAGACCCGACGAAGATTGGATCAGTAAGTACAGTGTAGATGCGCATTCGAGAGTATTAATACATTCTCGTCTTACCTGCAGAGATGGAGAAAAAGTACTTCCGTAAAATACTCAAACAGGACGAGAAGAAACCTCTTACACGAGAGGAAGAAGACAAGATCCTACCTGGCGGTAAATATGTGCGAATTTTTGGGCTGATCCGTTACATAGTCACCTCATTCTTACCCAGGAAGTCAAGGGCAAGTCGAGTTCAGCATCAACTTCTTCGAAAAAGAAAAGGCAAAGCGTGCGATGACAATCAACCCTCGGGCACTTCTCCGTACTAAACCTCAGACCAGTCTACTGCCACTCAGGCCAAACGAAAGCGGAGCCCTTCCATGTCTAGTTCAGATTCTGACGTTCGTCCCCCCCCCTCCTTGGTCGTAATCTATCCATACGCTCATGACACTACTTGCACACAGATTCCTTTGATAAAGCGGAAACCTCCCAAGAAAGTGCTTAAAACCGTATGAGGCTGCCAAACTCAATCATGGAAGATGCTGATTCGTTATCCTATATAGCACAGTTCAAGTTCTCCTCCGAAATCATCCAGTGTCAAGAATGTAAGTTGTGTTGACATGAACCATATGTGGCTTACACACAACTCCAGGAGATGGACCCTCTTGCTGCTTCGCTTTTTGCATCGGACGTCAAACCTCTTGCATCCACGTCCAAGACGAGCATACCAGTACTCGGGGATCGGCCTAAGTTGCAGGTCAATACCTCATCCCTCCCGGCCGTCGTAGGGACGAAGCAGGTATCGTCTGTCAAGCCCTCTCCGCTACCTTCTCCTGCTGTAGCGGGTCTGTCCTCGACAAAAAGCACCCCGCTCCTTCCCCATCAGTCAACGCCTATCATGCCACATGCCAATGCACCTACCATAGCTCAGGAAAAGACGCCACAAATACCAAAGCCCGCTGGACCCAAGATTCCAGCACACAGACAACCCGGTCGCGTCAAAATCATGTCCTATTCCGAGATCGACGGCGGTGGAGCTGGCAAGGTTAACGGGATTGATACCAAACGCAATGTGGCGATGCGTGACATCCTGGACGGCTCGAAGTCATACTCCGGCCTTTCGTTCAAGAAAAGTAAACCCCCAGAAGCCAGTAGCTCTACGCCGACGAACGCAGTTCCGTCAAGTGCATCCCCGTCGACTGACCGGCCGGCATCTGCGACAACCATGACTTCTGGTGCTAGTACGCGAATAGTTTTCTACCTCGAGTTTCATCCTCTGATGTCGTAGATGCCTCTTGGATGGCCCCTTCGTCTTCCACTTGGGCCGCTCCAGCTGCTTCAGCAGCTTCTTATCACTCACTGTGAGATCACTCTCTCTTCCACTGAGGATATACTTAATCATTGATAGGGCTACGAAATTTGGTGCACAGAGCCCTGACCTCAACGCAGAGGCTGTTAGCTTCTTGGAAAGCATAGAGTCAGCGCACTTTGGTAGCAGTTCGCCCGGTTTGGGCGTCCAGTTTGGTGATGACTACGATATACCTCCACCAATGCCACCAGAGCCAGCAAGCACTTATAGCGCTATTCCCAAATTACCGTGAGTTCTGTGCGCTGAGCGATATTGTTTGATCATGACGCCAAATGTAGCCGCATCGCGAAGCACTTCAAGTGGGAGGGCAACATCCATTGCTCCCAAGGTGGCGCGTCTGAACGAGATTGTGGAACAGTAACTCTTTCCGAATTATCCATTCACCACTCTGACGGCATACGTCTGGATGCCGCTATGCCACGGAAGCTGACGAATCTGCATCTAACAACATTGTACCATACTTCGGACGTGCTGCGTATATTGTCGAATATGCGGGACAAACCTCGTTTTGCTACGGTCAAGGCCAACGACCAAACAGCAAGGCTTGCAATGGGTACGCTCGCTAATCATCTGGGCAAACACTCATTGGTACATACCTGTTCGCCTACTGTTTTGAGTCTTCATTGACAGGGACTTGTCTAGGTCGCTATTCGACCAACAGAACCGGATTTCGAAAACAAGGTCGAAGCCCTTATGATCTTCTTTCATCCCTCATCGCCTCTCTCACTGAAGTTCCAAATTCCTAAACCAATGATTCCGCCAGATACGCTTCTGATCATGGCGCTTGTCTCGCGAATCGAGCCAACACCGATCGAATCTCACCGACAAGCCAAACCTGCACTTACGAGAACGCTCCCCTCCAACAAAGTTCTCAATCCCACTCTGCAGCACGCGCTCGGTGTACTGAAAGTTCCGCCCTGGCTACATGCATACCTCTCCAAGCGTGATCGAGATTACTGTGTCTGGTGGAGCAATAAACCACCTGCTAGACCGTCTCGAGGTGACGCTTCTAAATCTTTGACCGAACAGTCGAATCATGAGACCCAGATGCTTACGACTATCCTGCAAGGATACGGAGGCAAGGATCTGGGCTACAAAGCAGACGTGTCGGTTGTCTTCGTTCACATATCTGCCTTGAAGACGCTCCATAAGCTTCCTGCCTACGTCGAGAGGATATGGAAAAGAGTGGATCTGACGTTCGTAAGTTATGGGTCTCATTATGACGCCCCTTCGTCCCTGTGGGGTACGAAGCGTATCTATCGATCAGGTATGCCATCGCACCATCTCTTGTACAGCCGTCATGCTGAGATCTTCGCAGGGGGGATGGTGACTTTCAGCCCGGCAGGCTTCGTCGAGGATCCTCGAGGTGTATTCAACCAGTGCATCACTATTGCTCAGCATCAGCTGTGGGCTGTTCGGGTGATACCCTCCGTCTTAGGGATGCTTGTGCGAATGCACTACAAGGAGCAGGATCCACTGCAAGCTTTTGATAGGTAAGCTAGCTTTTGCTAGTTTTCGACAGACGCTGACTACTGGATCAGCGGCGACTTCGTGTACGACTTTGTTCTAGACGCCATCGATGA
Source organism: Strobilurus pachycystidiatus (assembly GCA_019915135.1). Lineage (NCBI taxonomy): Eukaryota > Fungi > Basidiomycota > Agaricomycetes > Agaricales > Physalacriaceae > Strobilurus > Strobilurus pachycystidiatus. The sequence goes on along the minus strand of JAHLMK010000008.1, from coordinate 1,925,805 downwards.
TGGGAAGTTCTCCTTTGAACGTACGCCGGTTACCTGGCCTCCTTGGTCGAGATCCAAAAGCGATGGCTGGCTATCAGAGCAGACCTTGATTTTGGCTGGAGGTCCTCGTCAGATTTTGGAGCATTCTCTGAGAGAGTTTGATGCCAAGTTCGCGAACATTCCGGAGTCCAGCTACGCATTAGCGGCTCGTGATGTGGTCTCTCTAGAGGTGCGCTTATCGCAACTGCATCCCACGACAATCGAGCAATACCGGCGCTTCGTTGTCTTGGGCTCGAGTGAGGAGGAAATGAAGGGTCGCGGTGGTAGCGATCCGGTAAGAGGTTCCAACGAGTTCTCAACACCCATGCTCATTCTTTCTTTCAGTTCGAATGGAGAACTGCCTCCACGTTCGAGTTCAATTACAAGTCGTCCAAGACTCAGCCACCCCCCAGTTGAAGACTTTCTTACTAGTGTATCTCCGTTGCTGACATTGTTCAAATGATGTTGCATATATGATAATACCTCGACCCCTCGAAAAATGGTTGCACTACTTGATCCGTCCAGAAAGAGCGCTGAGGCCTGAGCGCTCCTGTAACGAGGACTTGCCAGGGTTAGTGCATTGTTGCATTGAAGATAAATCGGTGTCCATCGTTGTGGTACCCGTCACCTTTATTATGATCTCCGCAGACTCACCCACCGTAGCACTGACATTGAGCAAACTCAAATCGTCGCCGCCCACGGATCAACCACGACAGCGCACGTCAAGGACACCACAGCGCACTCGTAGGGGAGCGAAAAATGTGAAAAGCGACAATATTTATTGCCTGAATAGCACCAACGCGGATGGAGTGCGCGTTATATGTCCCTAAATATCACTGGAGGGTTCTTGCCCTCACAGAAGTGCAGCATCAGGGTAAGAGAAATCCAGTCGTTTTCAATGCCTCCAAGGTCTCTGAATATCACTAGAATCGAATGAGCACCGAGCTTCGGCCAGACGGTAAAACATAGACGTACAGCACCGTTTTTGTCCTTGGTTGGGCGGTGTCAGGAAAATGTCCAGAGGGACATGCTTCTTCAGAGGTGAATTTGGGAAAAGGCTTTTGAGCCTTCGCAAGGGGTTGCCTAGCTCAGCTGCCTCTTCCTCTGTGAGCTGATCCGCCTTACGTCTGAGCAGGAGCTTGGCACTGACTGCTCGGACGAAGGCGTCTCTATTTGTCTTTCAGTTAGAGTGCTTTCCTTCGTACAAATGGAAACCAAAACCTCAAGTGATGAAAGGAGGTATCTCGCGTCGGAACTGAGTTGAAAGTCAAGCGAGGCGCCGAACCAGAGGTGATACGATACATACCAATGCGGGCCACGCAAGCACAGGAACGCACAACTTGCTCCATTTTTTCATTTGCAGTCATGTTTTCATTTAACTTTGCGAGTGAGATTAGGGTTGTGGTGTAATGTGAAGTGCTGCAGTACACACTTGAAGTTCGGGACTGTCGAGGTCCGCGTAGAATCCAATTGAATAGACTTTGATTCTGAGGAAAGACACCTTCCTGACGCCGACTCCAAGTAGAGTCAGTGTGGGAGAATGCGCCTGGGTGGTCATCCGTAGGGTTTTCGGAAATGCGATTCCAGTGTCTGAGTCGGCTAGAGCTGAATGAGTGGCTATCAGAACGAGCTCATCAATGGTAGCACACTGATAGTGTCCGTGTCAGCTTGCAGCGACGCTGTCTCGAGCGTCTGGTCATAGTCGGCGTATATTGTACCGAACAGTAACGTGCTTGTAACAAGTGCAGTGCCAAGGGCGAAGGTCCTTGACAGGTTCCTGGACTGCAGCATCCGAGAAGTGGTCAGACGGCGCGCATGGTGAGCATAGTTCCCGGGTGTGCGAGCGGGAGAAGCCACAGCCAGCCACCGTAGAACGAACATGGTGGTCTGGAAGGAAGGACTCCGGAGGCAGTGAGGCTCAGGGCGGCCGGGATGTTCGGACCGGGCTCGACGACGCGCGTCATGCTTGTCGGCCGTGCTCTGTTCGATACTGCCAGTGCCACTGTCCAAGCGCTGCGACCGTCTCTGGAGCACCGAACGACTGTCGAATAAAACCTCGCCGCCACCGCGCAACACACCGAGAGATCTGCCTGCCTTCCTGATTTGGGTCGACCTCTTGCATACTGAATTCGGCATCCCGTTCACATTCGAAGGCTTGCGTGTCCCGCTGGACGCGTAATCAGCGCATTCGTCATCGTCCTGCGAGCTATATAAAGCCGCCATTCAGACTGTCTGTGATATCAGCCCACCTCGAGATGGATATACTGACAGCACTGTCAGCGCTTGCACAGAACGACACGTCCTGGCCCAAGATGGACGACGATGGTCTTTCCCTCTGTGATTCCCCCGGGGATCCTGTCGACCCATCCTTGGACCAGCAGAAAGTCGTCCTCCAATCCTACCTTGACTCCCTCCCCTACGCGTGCGAATCTGAGGAAGTGATGCTGGCTAGACTCGAGGCCATTGTCGCCAAGATCTACGTTTGCGCAAAGTCCCAGAATTGGCTCGTGCTTACCACGTGGGATGGCATGCTTCAATGGTACACAGCGTTCAAGATTCATGCATATCTGAATGACTGATTTCTACTCAGTTGGTTGATGATGAGATATCCAATGCCCAAGACCACTCGCGCCAAACTAGTTCGCCTGTATTACGAGCTATGTATCACTCCTGGCATTGAAGCGCGCGTCACAAGGAGCTGGGCAGACATCCTGCAACGGCTCATCTCCAGCAAATCAGGAACAAAGCGTAAACTTGAACTCGAGGACCTTGAACTACCATGGCACCCTCTCTGGCAAGTTGTCGAAACTCATCTTTGGCACAAAGGAAAGGTGCACGAATCATCGTAAGTATTGCCCTACGACATGACTGCGCGTTCTTACTGACTAAGCCATTTCAGGCGCGCGATAGTCAGTCTTCTTCTCTACGTGGCTGAGCAGTGTAACCGGTACTTTGCGCGCGACAGTATTGGTGCCATGCTACAGACATTCATTCCCTTGTTGACCAGAGATGTAAGTGGTAAACCAAGAAGAATAACGACTACATCTCTGATGCCTTTCAGACCTACACTGCCATGATTCCGGTCATAACGTCCTTTCTGCCTCCCAGCCATACGCAACTCTACCTTCCTGCACTTTTCGCGTTCTGGGAGGCGATCAACTCATCTTTAGTCGACGACCGCCTTCTCCATCTCGCCGGTCAACTGGCCGAAGAACATGTCAGCGGAGTCAACGGAGACCTTGGGGAGGTAGGCGGCGCGAAATGGAAGGATATAGGAATATGGACCCAAGCCCAGTGGGACATCTTGGTTACGAAGGGTTTAGGCTCCATGAGTACGTTCTGTGTTCTATCCCTCTGATCGCGGTTTGAATTGTCTTAGATGTTCCTGTTGGTGCAACCAGGGTATGTATAAATCGATGCACACGGCTCCTTCTCGTTCTCACCATAACCTGAAGGGAGCTTCCACGACCGCGAACCATGCGGATAGCTTAGGCGATAAACATGGCTACAAGATAAAGAAAGTAGTTGATCGTCACCGTATGCAGGCCTATGCATCCATGCCATTCCGCTAAAATCTCTCTAGATTCTCTCGCCAAGATCCTGGTATTTTCGATGTCTGTAGATGGGCCTGCTCGCGTCGTGACGGCAACGAGTGCACGAACACCTCCGACGACCACTGGCTTCGCTGGTGGCTCGAAAGCTCTGGATACGTTGGAGCGACTGATCACTAGCACAGAATCGTTCTTCCATCCATCAAATTCTGGCGCGTGGACTGTATCCGTGAGTTCAAGTGCCTGACTGTCATACACATGTTGATATCCTTCAAGCTCACCACCTTCCTCCATCGCCTGGTATCAGAATTTGCGAAGCGACTCAGGCAAGAAGAGAAGCCGGATTGCAAAACGCCCGTCGTAAGTCTTCATCACACGCGATCCCCTACGCATCTAAAAAAATCAGACACATCGCATAACGCCGGCCATCGTTCGGGAATTCGTGATCATCCTCAGAACTCCTGCACTTCTTTCGCTCTTTTCGAAAGACCCTCTATGCGTGGGCTTCGCTCAAGGCGCACTGCGTGGAATGGCTATCTTGGAGCCTTCATTGATCATGCCTGACCTACTCGAACGTGCTTATGGCGGCTTGGAGGTCGTTAACGAAACACACAGGACGACGTCGGTTCTGAGCATGCTGTCAGGAATAGCCCGCCCTCTAGTGTCGGAACGCGTATGGCTTGGCGGCCAGAAGCACTTGTTACCGCTTCTCGAGCTATCGCTACCTGGAATCGATCTCGTAAGTGAACATCCCAGTCTTGCTGTAGTGACTGAGTTGTGCTGTAGAATGATCCTAGTAAAACCGTCTGCACGACGATGTTCATCGTGTCCGCCATTCAGCATGTTAAGATCGGGGACATATCCATGCACCAATCTGGAGTTCCCCTTACTGATGAGGTACCCGACGAGGAGAGGATGCAGGTCGATAGCGACACGCGGCTTCCGGACGGTACTGAGGACGGAACGTCAATCTTGAGCAGGGCAGATGAACGCGCTCTGGCTCGTGAGAGCACTGCAGCTTTCGCAGGTGAATACATCTTTTCATACTATCACGAGGTGTGCTGACCATTTGCAAAGACTGGGTCGCCGCACTCTTTCGACGTGTCATCGCCCTCTATGAGAACCTGCCTGAAGAAGGCGGAAGACGCAACATGACTGGGGGCAAACAGGAAGAAAGTGTGCTCAAGTCAATCAAGGCAATGATGGATGTGGTCTGTTTGCATCTTTCGGATCAGCTCTTCGATTTGATCTTGAATATGGCGTTCGATTATGCCAGTACTAATGCTAAATCCAATGCTGTGAGAGCGTTTGGTCAGTTGGTTGCCTGTCTCGCTAGGGTTCGCCCGGAACAGACCCTGGCGAAATTCCTGCCCTTCTGCATGTCTCAGATCGAGGAAGAATTGCGCCACGGCGCCTCCAGTATCCGCACTACTGCGCCTACTACTGCTGTGCCTTCTGATACGACGTTTCACTGGAGTGAGTAATCGAGATTGATGAAGTGCAAAACTGACCTCTCATTCCGTCAGATCTTGCCATCTTACGCGGCTGTCTTGGCTATGGTGGACCCCTGGTAGCTGAGCTTGACTATCCATCCTCTTGCGTGATGATCTGACAAAACGACTCAGATCCTCAGATATAAAGAACAAATACTGCACCTATTGAACGTCCTCATAGACAAATGCAAGAGCGAGCGGGGTTATAGTGGCGCAGGCCGATTGATTGGAAGAATTCTTCATACTGTACGTTGCATTGTCTTCCCTTCTGCTCGCATTGAGTCCTTACTTATATTTAGCTATCCGGAGTATACCCCGTCAACAGTCGCTTCGTGAATTCCGATGAGTGGAAGAGCGAAGGTAACATTTCCCCGTGAATATATGCTTTGACCATACTCAGCTCTTGACAGACTTTGACAGAGACCATAACTTGCACTGGGGCCGTCTTTATACCGCTCAAGAAGTAGACGTGGAATGGCATGGTGTGTACTGACACATCCCACCAACACCCCGTCTGAAGTTAATTGCAGTGCCCTCCGACAACGAAATTGCATTTGTGCTGGAGATACTGGACCAAGTCGGCACACCGCTGTTAGATAAGGTCGAAGATCTTGTGTCTCGAGCAAACAGCTGGGACAATAGCGACCGAAATGACTTCTGCAGGTATAAGAGTTTCGCAACTGTGCGGATTCGTTGCTGACAGTGCATAGATACCTAAACACTTGCCGATCTATGTGGGGTGGTCTTTCCACATTCGTACTGGATACTCCCAAGGAAGTGGCAAACCCGTGTTTCAATCAGGAAACTGAGTGTGCCGATCTACTGGTCTCCTTCTTGCCCATGAACGCTGGTTTTGTCCTCAGCGATCCCTCCGATCCACGTTACGTTAGAGCATCCGCCCATAGAGTCAGATTTGGCGAAGTGTGCCGAAATGCGGCGTCTGCATTGCGCCAGAAGACGGAAGGAGAAGATCACATCGACGCAGTTCTCAATGTGGTCAAGGCGATGGACTCCTACCTGCTTGATTATGGAATGGGCAAGGAGAGTTTTGAGTCTGTTCAGAAGAGTTATGTACAGGCTAGAGAGTACGTTGTTGTGAACTCTACCATTCGCTGCTGACCACCTATTTCATAGCACAACGCGTATTTGGAACGGTCAGAGGGAGAATAGCCGCTCCGCGTTCATAAAGAGGGCACAAATGTATCACTGCAGTCGGGTGTACATGCACGCACTTTACCGCCGTCGCTCGAACCTTGATGATCAACTCATCTCAGAGATACTCGAGCTGTCGCTTTCACCGTACACCAGGGTTCGGCGGTGAGCAGCGATTGAGAAACATGATCATCATGCTTAACATGCCCTTCCAGGCAATCTCAAACCGTCCTTCACAACATATTCGGAGTAAGCCCATCGTGCACTATTGTCAATGATCACTGACACCGTTTGAAAGTATTATGTGCGATCAACGCGATTTGCGCTACCGTCACTGTTTGAGGCACTGAGCCGGGGGACGGATCCTGATAGAATGAAGGGAGCGCTGTATATTCTCTGGAACAAAGGCATTGGTAGGTTGTGCTTCACCTCAATTCAATGCATCTCGTTGACACCATTCGCTAGCTTCGTACGCTCTTAGCGGTAAGTATACCCTTGCTACCTTGCTTCGTTGTCGACCTGTTTTCTTCGCAGATCAGAGCGCACACAGCCGCTATTTGGTCTCCCTTCTAGAGTGTCAACATGAGGAAAAGGTACATCCAGTACCTCGCATTCTTGACCTTTCTCACACCTTCCAGCCATCCATTCAAAAACTGGTCGGAAGTCTGGCTTCTGACTGCTTGCCACATCTACACGAAGACGCGATACATACCGATGCCTACAGCCTCGACACACCCCGGATCGATGCAGCTCTTCGCGAGCTTGAAACAGAGTTCTCATCTTCTTTCCTCGACACCTCTCTCTTGGAAGAGGCGGTGACAAAGTCTGCCCAACGCGTCCAGAATCGGAACAAGATTCACTCGCAAACAGTAAGGGTGTGCTTATATCAAGCGCTACTACTGACCATAGCATAGATGTCATCGATCCTCGAACTCGCTTCACAAACGCAAACACACGCAAGTCCTGTTGTTGATCCGGCTGACATCGCACTGACAAACTCTTGGCAGTGGCGATATGTTCAGATGGCCTGCCGCTTCATCGTTTCGTTGATGCGGAGAGACACGCCGGTTGGTGAAGATATCGCCAAATTTTTACTTCGTCATTCGACGAGTCCTCAACCGACGATCGCCTCGGAGGCACAACGGTGTGTAGAATGAACCAGCCCAACTTACGTCTTACCTTATTGCGTATAGTGGGATAACCCGTCTACTGAAATTCGTGAACTTCCGGTCGTTTTCACGTTCACCATCAGATCTATGGCTCCATGCGTGGAAAAATCCCCTTGTCGAAGAGATCACTGTGTCGGATGCATCGACCTTCTTGGCCATGTTCGAGCGTCCCATCCACGAGGCAACCACACCGTTTGTCATCTTGCATTGACTGTGATGAAGCTAAGCTAACAATGAAACAGAGTCTACGTAGACAAAGTACGGACTGGTTTTATCGCCTGGACAGCGACGATCAAAGGTTACAAAGCGGTATTGGACGATTCTGTGTCCTTCAAATGGGACGAAAAGTCTTCGGGGTCTGTGAATGCCATCCGTCAAGGCATTGCCGCCGACTCTTACTTCACGGATCTTCTGACGCTTTGGGGCCAAGAGTCATCTAGGACTGGATCTCTAGACCTGCGTTCTGATCATGTCGCCTTCATCAACCGTCTAGGTAAGCACGTTTGACAAGGAAAGCAAGCTTGCAGTTGATTCACCCATCACACAGCGAAAATGTACTCGCTAGAAGCGCTTGGTACAATCTTCGAGCTCGCCGATTCTTTACTTTCCGATTCCGACAAGTTCAAGCAACGCGCCGGAGGAGAGATACTGACTGGTCTCGTTCGTGGTATGTATTCCCGGCCATGCAATCCTCAGCTTACATATGGACGCGTAGGCTCAAAACATTGGGGCAAAAGTTCAAGTGATCAATTATGGGCTTGGATAACTGGTCGTCTAGACCGAATCTTTGCGGACATCAAACCAGACACCTTGACGTTCTGGGAGACTGCAATAGCTGTTCGTACTCGCGGCCTTGTCGTACAAACAACTCACCGGGCTTTTGCAGCACATGCTAGAAGATCGTGACCCTCGACGCAACCAGCCCCTCGTAGATTGGATTTTGTCACTTTCCCTTGACTTCAGCGGCGATTCGGCATTCCAAAGTATGTCCACATTCATGCAACTAGGAGAGCTATCGTTCTGACCGGTGTGTAGTGAGCAAGGCCTTGAGTACATTTGCGACCTTGGTCGATTCTGCCGATCATGCCCTCGGCCGTAACACTGACACTTACATCGAGTCTTTCCTCGCTAATGCGAACACAAATTATGCTGAAGTATGCACCGCATGTGTCAACGACGAGCCCCTGTCTAAAACTATCACCTCCCCAGATACGACTACTGATCACTCAGAACTTATGTTCATTATTCTCCCTCCAGTGGCGACCCAATTACCGCTCGGTCGACGAGTTCCTCGCTGCATGCTCACAGACAGATGATCCCTTGCTCATCCGGTATGTTACTTCATTTTGCATTTGGCAGTCCATAGTGATTTGGTGTAATTACAGTCAGGCACGATATCGGGAGCGTATAGGCAAAATCCTTGAGGAATTCCCGTCGTGGCGAGGACAACGGTTACCGCCACCGTGGTCCAACAAGTCTGAGGTATGTGTTCATCTTTCCACCATATGTCTTCTGTCTCTGAACAAAGTTCAGTACGACAAAGTCGCACTTACACGTCGGTAGCATCTTACCCTCGATACCTCGCACTTATTTTGTCAATAGTGTTGCAATGGACGTGGGTCTCCTCGTACAGTCCCAATGCTCCTTCGATGTTGCCCTACATGGTTGATTTGATGTGCGTTGCATTCTCTCTCCCGTCACTAGATGTTGACCTCCGATAGGCCCGAGATCTTCCGCATGACCGAATTCAACGATAACACGGAGCTGCAAACCTACTCAACGGCGGTTCTCTATGTGCTATCGGCTTTCACTCCACCGGCGGAGTACATTCCAGTGATTCTCAACAACTTCGTATCTGCGATCAAGTCTGCAACAGTGAGGTTCTTCTTTCTGATGTCATGGTACATCGCTGACCGCTGAATACCAGTCTTGGAGGATACGTCTTATAGGACTTCCGTCGCTCGTCGTATTCTTCTACCGGAACCTGCTTTCAATAAAGCCAGAAGGCGTTCGAAGCGTCATGGACATGTTGCTGACTTGTCTGTCTGATGAGAACGTGGAAGTACGCGAGACGGCCTCCAAGGCGTTGTCGGGTATCGTTCGATGCTCTGAGCGGCAAAGCATCATACCTCTCAAGGTACGTAAACTGGCCTCTGCAGTGTCATAGCACGACCTTGACACTCTTACCTGCAGAACCGATTCATTGCTACGGTGCGCAAAGTCAAGCTACCCGACAGGAAGGACCCTTCGTACGCGGAATCTTTGCGGACATTGCATTCCGCGATATTAGGTCTGTGTGCTCTGATCGAGAGCTTCCCGTACTCAGTGGAGCCTTGGATGCCGCCTCTGACCGAAAGTATGCATGCTCTCGATTTCAGAACGGATCTAGTTAACGTTGTATAGTTCTTGGCCCTCATACCACCGATCCGGTTCCCGTATCTACCACAATTAGGAAGTGTGCCTCTGAGTTCAAGAAGGTATTTTTCCTCGTCCTACCTGCGCTCCATGTCCACTAACCAATCATGTAGACCCACCAGGCATGCTCTATCCCCCTCCGCAGGTGACTTGATCTTATCTGACCTCTGTTTTCTAGGACACCTGGCACAAGGACCAGCTAGCGTTCGACGAAGATCAGCTACAGAATCTGTCATCCATGCTGGTGAGCAATTAGATTTCTCAAACTACATGCGTTGTTCACGCTTGCCCAGGTTGGCACCTCGTACTACGCTTGATTCAACCTGACGATTTGTGTATGGAGATACGTGCAATGATTACTATTCACTCTTATCGATGCAGCTCAGGAGCGCTGGCCCGCAAACAGGGCGAGGAGGGTTTGTCCCGTGGGTATGTCGAACACGCACTTGCCACGATGCACTCCCTTAGTTACCTGTCTCCGAACGCTTTCGTCTGAGTACAGCCATCCGATAGGCCGCATTTGCTTGGCTGGTGAGGAAAGTCAGCGACACCACTATGTGGGCGAACACAGCATGAAGACTTCCCAAGACAAATTTGCTTCCGTGGGCAATCTCGACTATACCCATTTTTGACGCGATCAGTCCGGACTCTTTAGTGGCGATTAGATCAATAGATCTTGCTATCTCTATAACGGGTAGAAGGAGGGTAGGAAGAGATTTCTTGCTTTTGGACTGGCTGACGCGCTCTGGATGTTGGTATCGGTGTCGAACTGGTGTACGACGAGATATGGCACGAGCAAATCGGTACGATGAATGATGATACATCGATCAAGGTTATGTATGTGCCAACGCGTGCTGAAGGGACTCGCGAAATGAAATTGAGAATGTACGAAAGAAGCACATGAGGTGTTCTGTATCGAAGATAGTGCAAGATACCTTGCTGGGAATACTGATGGAGATTGACTGTGGGTTGAACGAACGAAGCAGTGGTGCATTGACATAACAGAACGTGGATTTGATCTTCCGTGACTGCAAATGGGGGACACAGATCTGGCCGCACATCAGTGGCATCGATTGTGCTTTCCAGCAGGTGTCTTGAGTATGTAGAATCAATTGTGTCAGGACGAGGTGACGACAGGCAAATTGGTTACATAAGTATACGCGATCAAAACGTGTTGTGGAGAGCGGCGGCGGGACGAGGATCCAGGGGAAACGCGGAGGACGACGGCGAGAGGAAGCAGACGGAAGGCGGCGACTGAGTATCCTGCACAAGAGGACAGCGGTTCTGGGAGAGGAACATAGAGGCGGAGTGTGAAATCAAGAAATCGGCAGTGCACAGCTTTCAATCACGGTTCCCATTTGTTTTATGTATTGACGTTGTTGCTTGACGCTGTCCAGCACGACGCCGACCCTCTCGCCACCGTTATCGACAACTAGCTCGCCCCGACACTCCGGCGGCAGCGCCCAGGACCAGTGACAGGACGTGATTCATTATTGGCACACAGTCGACAACACGTTTCTGCCCCATCAAAACCTTCCAGACTCAGACTGCTCTTTGCTTTCTCCCTTAACGTTCACTCCTCGGCTGTGACCTTCAAGAGACCGCCACAGCTCTCTCTTTTCCCCCACGATTTCACGACTCACGCTTTTTATACCTATCTGCCTCATAGTTCCCCAAAACACCGCTGCCATCGTCGTCGTCGTCGACAGCGAGCTCGGCTCTATCTATCACTCAATTACGCCTTCACCATCTACCCATTATCCCATCCGCCATTTTATCGACGCATTCCATCGGACCGTCTCCGCCCATACTTAACTCATCGGTCGGTCACTTTTTGCTGCCCCAGCTTCTGACGCTGACCAACACGTGTTTACCGTGCAGCATTAAATGCACGACGTTGTGACGACTTCAACTGCACCGAAAAGCTTCTTCCTCAACACCCAAGACGATCTACTGCCCGCTATCAGCATCACGACTAGAACCCGCGCCAGCGACACGAACTCCTGGCCCGACTCCGACTCTGACCAGACATCAGAGGTGAGCGGCTGCCTGTCCTGGCGATCTTGCCCCGTACTCACCCCCGGGCGTCTAGACTTGGCCCCCCAAGAACGACAACAGTCCCCAGGCCACCCATATTCTTCGTCCCGCCGGCCGTCAAAACTCCCCCCATCACAACAAAATGTCCTCTCTCTCCGATGCCTCTGCATCCGCCAACAACCACTGGCTTTTCGCGAGCAACGGCCAGCTCGTCGAGGTCAAAGACGACGAGGCTGCTTCCGCTGGTTGGGACTTGGCCGAAGAGATTGTTCGGCTGAAGATCGGTGACGTTGCAGGAGAAAATGGCGAAGACGCAACTATTCGGACACCTCCTAAGAAGTTAGCCAACTCTCTTGCCCACCTTGCAGAGACTAGCCCTCTTGACACCTCGTCCTCCAACAGCATAGACTCTTCGCCTCCCTCCGATCACCAGATCACAATCTCGCATTCGCGCGGATCGTCCACGGACACAACTGAGTCTGGCTCTCAGGATTCAGCTCTGTCGGCGGCAAGCAACACTCTGCTCTCCAACTCGGTCACCGGCACTGCGCCTTCCGAAGTGAAAGAGCGCCCACATTCCTTTAGCGGTGGCCTCTCAACCGCCGACATGCGCCGCCTCCAGCAGATGGACGATGGTTTAGGCGACGGCTCTGAGGCGCAACTGCAGCAGCAGCAGCCATGGATGCAGTATCGTGAACCTGGCGTCGAACAGGTGTCTTATCCCTCCATAACCAACAACACGGTATCCATTCATCGCCCTCAACCTCAAGCCCCGCAGCTTTTCGACTACCGATCTGCTCCCCAGGGTGGGCGAGACGATCTCCAGATTGATTACAATCTGCAGCAGCGTAACTTCAACCCTCTCGCACCGGCAGGCATGCCAGCAGTGCCATCCACCACGCCTTCGTTCGTCCAGCGCCCTAATAATGGTGCTCCCTTGCAGTATCGTCAGCCTGTTCGCCCTTATCCTCAGCAGCCCGGTCTTCTGCCAAGCCCGCCTGCGATGGGATATCCTGGAGGACATACCGCTCACATGTCGCTGGGGAGCTCTCAGCAGCTGTACGACATGATGGTACCTCCAGCACAGGATAATCCAGCTGTCTCGCGTGTCCAGCAGCAAACCGTCTACCGCGGCACCCACCATCATTCAGCCTCGGACCCGTCTACTTTACGAGAGCCTCAGCTTGCCTTGATGGGCAACAGCATTCCATACGCACCAGGCATCTACCCTCCTGGAATGACGCCTCCTTCCATGCCCATGTATCCCAACCAGTATTACGGTCAGGATGCTTACGCCCGCGGGGATCCCGCTATGGCCGCTCGGTTGCAGGCACAGTATACAGGAACCTATGGAATGGTCCCATCGCAATTAGACGGTGGACTTGGCAGCCCAACCAGTGTCACAAGTGGCGGTCAGAATGGCCCGAGTGCCAACAATAGGAAATTGGGTTTATACAAGACAGAGCTATGCCGGAGCTGGGAGGAGAAAGGTAGTTGTCGTTACGGCGCTAAGTGCCAGTTTGCCCACGGTGAAGAGGAGTTAAGGAAAGTTTCACGCCATCCGAAAGTAAGCAATTTGGTCTCATCTCTAACACTGTGCTCATTCATCTGCCATCAGTACAAGACGGAAATCTGCAGGGTGAGTAGTCTCCGACTTGTACTTCGTTGGGACTCTAACCCTTCTCATAGACGTTCTGGGTCTCTGGTTCTTGTCCTTACGGCAAGAGGTGTTGTTTCATCCACACAGAGCTCCCTGCCGTAGGCGGAGCCACTCCGCAAGATCCTCCTCCGCCAGCACCTCGCCCTGATGGACGTGCTAGGTCCTTGAGCACCAACAGCGATCCCAATGAAGGTGGCGTGTCGCTTCTTGCGCGTATCTCGGCCAAACGCAATCAAGATTCGAGTACCAACAGTACGTCCACACCGGTGGATGCCAACTCAGGCAATGGGTATCCATTCACTCGACCTCCCACCGGCTCCCTGAGGGTCGACACGACTACTTTAGATGCATCCACGATGAAGCAAAACAAGTCCGCGTACCCCGCATTCGCCAGCAATGGAGTGCTTCTCCCCAACGTTGACCACAAGGGTACAAAGTCTCCTGCGCCCGTCACTGCTGGTCCCGATCTTGGCCGACACAGCAACTCAAGGATGGAGATAGTGGGCTACAACCAGGTCAGAGGCACTTCCATAACGAATGTTCATTGAACTCATTTGTACTGCACAGCGAGTCAATGTCACACCACCGTCTAATCCCCGTCACTCCTTCAATGGAACGGAAGATGTAAACTTTACGCCGTCTCAACCTACTCCAGGTCACTCCTACACCTTGTCGAGTGACAGCACGGGAGCCCCGCCTCGCGCTACTGGCCACGTCCGAGCAGGTAGCGCCGGTAACTGGGGAGGGTTCTCCCGAAGCAACCACCTATCAACTGCGTCGTTCTCCCATGGTGCGAGCGGCAACGGCGATGGTTCAATCAATTCTCCCTGGTCGACCACCGAGTTGACGATGGGCGGAGGATCCCGCCTTCACGAGAAGGCGTGGGCTTGAGCTACCATGCTGCGCATGACTTGATACGAACTACTTTATCTCCTTTTTTCTCACTGCTTCCCTCTTGAATATGACTGCCGCGCAGGATCGGACATTGCTCTCTGCTCACCTCCTACACCACCTCCCCCCCATCCACGTCTTCTCCCGTCAGAACTCCCGATACATACGCTGTTCTGCCCATCCTCATTCCATTTGCCTTTGAAACCGTTGTAGCTGTTTCGTCTCAATTTCTCCCTTTGACTGGCTATACTTTATCTCACCCAGTTTGCATAGCATCATCGTCGTCATCAGCAATATGTTTTTATTCCATCTCACTCAATATCATTCTTGTTAACCTATTAGAAAAAAAAAGTGCGTTGAATATGAACGGTGTATAATAATAGATCGCCAATCTACGTCCAACAAGCACTGCCGACCTCAAGCCTGGATATGAACGGTATATAATGATAGATTGCTACTCTACGTCCAACAGGCACACCTCGAGATCGTTAAACAGTCACTCCCAACCTTCCAATCTCACGGCGGAATCCCTCCATACGACAACACGCGTATCCTAGGTAGTCGAACTCAGGTTCAGCATAGCCATTTTCGAGATCCTCTCTGGCCTGCACAATCCCCCAGATAGCCCACATCGCGTGAGACGCCGGACTCCAACAACGAACTTGTTCATCGAGTGACCGAACCGCTTCTGCAATTTCGGAAGCGGTGAGGGAAGGGCTGCTTTGACGAACGTAAGACTCAAGGAAATTCTTGCGTTCTGAGGAAGTCGGGTAACGTGTCACATCGAGAAGCTGGGGGGTCGGCCCATGATAGTTTGCGGTCCATTCGTGGAAGTGATTGGCTATATCGAAGGACGCGGGATTTGGGCCAGCGTACTCGAAGTCAACCACAATTATCTGTACGGCATGACATAAGTGCCTGACGTTGACGTGTAGACAGTGAGTGACTTACCTGGTAATGAGGGATAGCACTGTCTTCTGTGTTTGTCCGCCTGAGCAAGTTTCCATATTGCGCGTCATTATGGGCGAAAACACGGCGACTTGCCCCTCTAACGTCATCGACACCTTTGAGCCATCTCGTATATGCCAGCCATTCCGCCTGGAAGGCGTCCAGGTTGAGAGATTGGCGAATGCCATCGGAAACTGCTGGCGATGCAAGAACCTGACGAGCAAGGCCCAGCCATGACCTCACATTAACCGTGGCGCAAATGTCCCAACCGTGACCTTTGCCTCTCTTCTCTGGCGAGGTTTCTTCGATGACTTCAATATCCACAGAATGAAGCTCTGCCATGCGAGATCCGATCCACCGGCTGATTTGAGGATCCCTCATGTCACTTGCAGTGAGCGTTGTTGAGTCGAAGAACTCCTCAATGCGACCATTTTCGAAAGTTCCATAGACTCTGGGGCCGATGTTGTATTTTGAGGACAGTATATGGAGTGTATGGAGCTCATGCGGCCGAGATATGAGGGAGCCGGAGGACGAGCCGTAGATGCGAAGCAGTAGGGTGCGGATCTTGCTAGATGAGGGATAGGACACGAAAAAGACGGCATTGGTCAAGGAGCCGGACACTTTCTGGACTTTAATTCCTTGGGGTGCGATATCGGCGACATTCCAAGTCGGTATATGTAAGGTTTTAATGCATGCGAGCAGCTGGCTCGCAAAAACCTCGGTTTTGTAACGTCTAAGGGAAGAAGAAGGCTGAGATCAGCTCTCCGGGGACGGCAATATAGCGACAGAAGCGAACCATGAACACCGTAGCTCAGGCTGTTCTGATCACAAAGGTCTCAACGTCTAAAAAGAGATTCTTCTCACCTTGCTTCCAATAGAGTGGTAGAGTGGCGCAGGCCTTCTTCAGTCACAACTTCAACGTTCGCTGTGTCGAGTTGAATTGAGCTGGCAGACGAGGCACTGCTACCGACAAATAGTTCCGCCAGGCTCTGGACAGAGCTGGCAGATAGCGATTGGACGAGGGGTCCATCGCCGTTCACAGACGAGGTCCGCGAAGTAATGGGAGGGGTAATGATTGGGGAGCGGTTCATCGAATTGGGTGGCGGTGGTTGTTGGTGATGGTGGTTAGAGGCTAAGGAGCGATAAGGAAATCGGGCCCTATGCCCACACCTGCCCGCAACCATACGGAACGTTCCTCTCTTCATGATAACTTAGTCTACGAGTCTAAGACTCCAACGCAATACAGACACTCCAATTACAGGTCGTGTGCCACCATTGTCATTATGACGATCATCCCGTGCACGAATTCCTGAGTCCTAGCTGGGGTCCGCTTCCCAACGTACCGTACATTGATGCTGATATTCGGATTACTTACTCCTTGCCATGTCGCTCTCAAACGCTAATTAATGACAAGACTGTTTGTGCTTTCTCAGTTTCTGATGCTGCATCACAGAGTTGTGGTCCCTGTCTTCCCATGGTGGGCCATGGCCGCCGGGGATGTCAGGGAGCAGTTGCCAGTCAATACCTCCAGATTCCCATTATGTATACACCTCAGGCTTCGCGGTTTGTCAATTGTTATTGATTGGTGCGGCGCTCGTTCATCACGGACCGACTATACACTATACACTGTGTATCCTAAAATCCTCCGCGACCAGAGATGTGTCATATACGCAGGTCTAAGAAGAACGTCGGTTGGCAGCTTCGAGACCTTCCTTCATTAAAGTGCTGACTTGATGAGGTCCCCAGCACTGAATACAATGCTACCTCAACCACAAGCATTGCGCCATTCTTCTCCTATGTGTTCCGAAATGGAATCTGTACTTAGCCCCGAGAGCGCCTCGAGCGATGTGGAGACTGTCCTGGTCTGTGTTAGCTATCCGCGTTCTGTCCTAATAACTTGTCTTTGACAACCCGATAATGTCGTGGGTTCTGCTTGAATAGAGATACATCTATTGTTGAGAAATTATTACATCCATCAACCTCTCAATGTTCTAGTAATGGTTGTGTGTTATGGCCCCGGTGTGGCGTGTATTTTAAGACGCTGATGCGTTGTATTTCTCGTCCGCCTCGGCGTCAGTGGTCGTGATATCAAAATGAACCTTTTTGACCAGTAAAGATAGCTTGACAAACGTCAGGCAATGATATCCTGACATGTAGAGAATGTTTACACACCAAGAAGGAGAGCCCCAGCAATGGCGCGCAAGTGATCCAAATAGTCTGCACAATCGTTAGAGAACATCCAGAACTCCCGCCATGTGTCACACCTGAATCGAAGTGGCGAAGATATCTAAAATTTCCAGCCGCGTTGTTTGCGGCTGAGAGGATCCAAGACCTTCCCAAGATCCCGCAACGGCCCCGTCGATCCCAGAGGGTAACAAATGGGAGGCACGGGCGTAGACGATAGCCCCAGACACCGCCTAAAAGTCGGAACATTCAACACGTCGAACGTGCGATTGGACCAAGACTCACCAGACCGACAGTAGCGCCGGTGAATCGCACCAAAAAGAAAGCACTAGTTCCTCCGGCAAGTTCTTCAGGCTTGAGACTTCTGACAAACACCTGATAAGGCGCGTGAAATAGAAAACCCATGCCAATGCCTGAAATCAGAGGGTAGACTACTTGTTCAATTCGCGAAGCTCGCGCGTCAAGAAGGATAAGGAGACCTGCCGTGAACGCCATCAGTGCTGTATGTAAGGCGGAAAAGTCATACGGTGCTAACCAAATCCGAGGGTTGAAATGCAAAGCCCAACCGAGATGACGAGATTTTGAGCTCTGGAGTCATGTTTTCTATGCTGCCAAAACTCAATGAACCAGGCTGCCGGCATCGATGCGAGTGACGAGCCAAGAGAAAATGGCAGAAGCTGAAGACCCGCTTGTAGAGGGGTGTAAGCATCCACGGTCTGTAAGTCGTGAGTATGAGTACGAGGCAGGGAGGTACTACGCTGAGAGTGCAGACCTGAAAGAATAACGCCAGATAGAAGGTTCCGGATGTGAATGCAAAATTGTGTAGGAACACGATAGTCAGAATTATCACTGCATTGGGTACTCATTTAACGCATTTCGTGTGAGTAAAAGCACCATACCCGCAGTCGAGTTCGTCCAGACACTCAGTGGGAAAAGGGTTTCGCGTTTCGTGCGGGTTTCGTAGAATCCTCCGCAGATCAATACGATCAATCCCAATACCAAGGTCGTGATAGTCGGGGCAGAAATCCCTACAGTCAACGTGCAGTGTCATCAACCGCAATGTGCAAATGCTCTTGAGACGCTTACAGCCATTCTGGTCAGCAAAGCTAAATCCGAATACAATAGAGGTTGTTCCTGTCATGAACAGAAGCCTGGAGCAGAACCTCCATCAATGAACGGCATCTTTCAGATGACAGCCGACTTACAAGCCTCCGAAGTCGAACCGTTTCATGAGCGATCGTATCGAAGTATCATCGTTCCGCTGGAGTTGGACACCCCGAAGGGATAAAGAGTACCATGGATGCAACGAGACATATAGGTAAATTGATGAAGACTAGGGGGAGTGGTCAGATCATCAACAGCGGCCAAGGACATGGCTCAGGCTTACATCCCCATCGCCAGCCCAAACCGGACGCAGAGTTTCCTAGGGTCGATTCGTCAGGTATAATAATCGATTGACATCGAATACTGTGCGCACCACTGAATACGCCACCTAGAAGAGGACCTGAAATGGCCGAACAGCTCCAAGTAATACTCAAGGCCTGTGACCACTTCGCTCTGTTGTGCACGGGAACAATCTCAGCGGTGATTACCCAACCGAGCTGAGCCGATGCCACCGCCGCCAATACCAGCCAGTGCACGCGAAATAATGAGCCTGATGGCAGATCGTGAGCTATGAAACTTGAGGACCAAGAATGACCTTACATCGTAATGGACTGCTCGAAGGCGTCAGTAAGCTCGCAAACCGTCTGGCAAGAAATGAGCTTACCGTAGATGCACCGCATAGCAGGGATCCTAGAGCAAAGATTGCAACGCTTCCGAAAAGCAAAACCTAACCATAAGCAATGAAGCCGGAGGCAGAACATGACCACGCACTTTCCGTCCGATTAAGTCCGCGATCCGTCCGTATAACGGCTGGAAAGCCGTTTGGGTTAGCATGTAGGCCACCCCCACCCATGTATACTGCGTTTGAGAGGCTGCAAATTCTTTTGAAATGGTAGGGAGACTAGTCGACACGATGCTCTAGGGCTGGATAAGCTATCAGGAAAGGATTGAGGAGGACTGAAAATACCGCGTCCGTCGTCGCTAAGAAGAGGGTCAACGCGGCCCTGTTCAGTTTCTGTCAGCGGAGAAAGGTACGACGCGTGTTATTGGGATATCGCACCCAATATGCGCAGTAAGAAGACGAAAAGTGGACAATTGTGGACTCGGCGCATCGACCTGACTCAGAACGGTCGTAGACGAGGTCGTGTCGCGGGTGCCGATGCTGGAGATGGGGATGCCACCAACGTCTAAAGAAGCACCATCGCGTTCTTCGTTCAAGGTGGACGCGCCAATCGTTGTCGTTTCGTCGAGCATGATGACCGAGCGGGGAGGGAGGTGTATTTGGGAGGGCGAGAGTCGACTGGCTGCTTGACCTAGAATCTCCAAGGTAAACGCGTCGCATTTTATAGCGAGAGAGGGTTCCTGTTCGGGGCTAAACGCCTTGGAAGGAAAAGGAAATTGTTTGCAACTGACCAAAGAAGTATTAGTTCATAGAGGTATGTCCCAAGATAAGTTATGAACCCCAGGCATTGGAAAAAGGCATTCTATGAGGAAAATCAGCAGAGTTGTTAGATTGGTTTAGCTCGCATCATCAGGAGCCTTCTGTCATCATGATAATTCACCGAGGAGACATCTCCATTCACCAGATAGGTTCCAGGGAGAAGTAATAAGGCGAGTGGATTGCAGTATTGAGCCAGTCTGCGAAGTGCGCAGATGTTATGTAGCGTGTATTGTCGCGTGTCGATTCGCCAGGAACTCGGACAGCGAACCACGTCAAATCGAAGTCTAGAAATTTCCCCAGAGGAACAAGGGCGAGAAGACGTTGTCCCAGTAAGAAATATCATAGGCCTCGGACTTAGATCCATGGAAGTCTAGGAAGACTCATGTTGGCATTGCGAGCGAAATTCAACACTAATTCAACGGAGCGGCCTTCAGTTTTCAACTCCGCCTCTCATAATTATTGACGCCGAAACAATATGAAAATGAGCAGTGGGCATCATCTTGAGCGTAACATACAGCGACATTAGATGAGTGATAAGTGCGGTAAAAATCTATAGTTTGTATCATGCCGTCGCCCTCTTCTTCGCTTCTTCCCCTACATCTTCCGAATTCCGGTCCTTGTCCTCTGCTTTGTCCGCTTTGCCAGATTTCGTGGGAGTCTCCTTCGTCATGATCTCTACGAGAGTAGAACGCAGATAAGAAGTTGCGAAACGGCGTTGTTGTAAAGATAGAAGACATGCCAATAAAAATCAAAACCCAGTGAGTTGTCGTATTCTTTGCACGGTACGGGACAGCCAGCCCCCTTGAAGGGGCGACCGATGAGTAAAAGAAGGCATACCGTTATCATGATCATCTTGCGCGGAAGCACTTTGAGTCTGACTGGAAGAGTCTTTTGACGATGCGCGGCCCTCAACGTCGTCTGCATAAGCTTGTAATAGCTCTCGCTGCCGGGGTGTTAGGGCTCTGTAGTGAGATTAGGGTCATTGCAACTAAGAAGACGACGATAGGT
The DNA here is from genome assembly GCA_019915135.1 of Strobilurus pachycystidiatus. Taxonomy (NCBI): domain Eukaryota; kingdom Fungi; phylum Basidiomycota; class Agaricomycetes; order Agaricales; family Physalacriaceae; genus Strobilurus; species Strobilurus pachycystidiatus. The sequence continues at coordinate 1,904,734 of JAHLMK010000008.1, read as the reverse complement.
AATACAAACCTTGGAATAGTGACCATGAACGTGACATAGAGATCTCCACTGAATCCATGAGATTGTGGAACGCCTCGCCCTTTGAGAACCATCTCTTCTCCCTGTTGCGTGCCATTGGGAAGACGAACATCTACATCCCCGTCGATAGTAGGTATCCTGACCCTACCGCCTAGAAGGGCATTGTAGAATGGAATCTGGACAGTATGAAATAGGTTGGCGCCTTGTCGGGTGAACGTTTTCGAGGCCGCGACCCGTATCCTAACAAATAAGTCGCCTGAGGATCCTTGTCCAGAAACTGGTGCATCTCCGGCGCCCGGGATTTGAATTGTCATGCCGTCCTCGACACCTGAGCACAGAAGTAGGTAAATGGACGCATGTAGGAGGGGTTTGAACGCACCGGGTGGTATCTCGACATCGATGGTCTTGGAGCTCCTGACTTTGCCCACACCATTGCAAGCGTTACATTGACCGCTGCGAGGTATGGTGCTTCCGGCTCCTCCACACTTTGGACACGTGCCTGCCATTTGGAACCCAGAGTCAATGGTGAAGGTTTTTGTCCCGGAACCGCCGCAGGATGTACATGAAGAGCGCTTGGCGCCTGGCTTTAGGCCTGAGGCGGAACATGTACCGCAGTCGACCACGGGGGAAACCTTGACTTGGCGTTTGGTGCCTTTGCAAGATTCCATGAACGAGATGTTGACGGAAGTCTCGATGTGTTCGCCACGAGCCCGTCGGCCACCGCCCATCGGACCGTTGTTGAGGCTGCCAAAGAGGGTCTCGAAGAAGTCGCCCTGCGAGTGTCCGCCGCCGGCGCCAAAGGCAGAGGAAAAGTTGAACCCTCCGAAGTTACCAGCGCCGCCTCGGAAAGCTTGAGAAAACGCGTTCGGATCAAAGCCAGCTTGCTGTGAAGCGGATCCATATTGATCATATGCAGCCCTCTCTTGGGATCCTTCAAAGTCTGCGAGAGGAGATTGAGGGCGTGAAACACAACGAGGCATGCGAAGAAGAACTGACATCATATGCTTCCTGTATCTCGACAAACTTGTCGCGCGCGTTTTTGTCCGAATTGGTATCCGGATGGTATTTTCTGGCAAGCTAAGAGCTGTGAGACGGAGCCTGGTGCAGCGGCGCAGCGCGACTCACGGCAAAGTATGCTTTCTTGACGTCTGCCTGACTGGCATCTTTAGCGACGCCTAGTGCCGTGTACGGGTCTTTCGAGGCTCCAAGGGGCGAGGTGGCATGGAGGGCACGCTGGGCAGGTGTCAGAGAGACGTCCGCGGGTGTAAGGAGAGGCATACTTTGTCACTGGGACGATGTGAGGGCAGAGGGCGAGTGCTATTGGGGCATTGTGATCGGAATACGGAGAATGAGCGTATGGGGCGGGCTAGAGTAGCCGGGCGAGAGCACGAGTAGAAGGCAATGAACGAAAAGCGTTGAGTGGGGAGACGCATTCGGATACCACGGCGTAAGAGCAAAGAAGAAAAATGATCAGTAGCTTTTTCTGGCACGTGGTCTTTAGCCGCACTCTGATTGGACAGTCGCGTTCACGCGAAGATTCTAGTACTTATCTCTTAGGGTAAGAATGTACAGGGACTGAGTACTGAGTATGTAGGCCACATGTCTTGACTGTACTTATTCTGCTCTCTGGCGTGCCGCCCAAAAGCTCTTCCCGTACGACACTAATATCTCCTGGTTTTTGGCAAGCCCATCACGCCCCGAGAAAACCGACATCTGCAACTCGCCGTCCTCGTTGCGTCCGTCTTTGAACATCGCGTTCGGTTTGTTCTGAACGCCTCTGAAATCGTTGATAAAGCGCGCTTCGTTGCCTGCAAGTTGTAGCCGACTAGATATCAGAAACTCATCTCTGCCACTCACCCATCCGGCTCGCGTCAATCCCGACACAGATTCCGTCCTCAAAACGGTGCAGACACAAGTCGTAGTCTAAGGTCACTCATGAGTCTCAAGAGCAGCATTTCAGAGCCAGACGCCAGTCACTCTTACCACTACACGGCCGCTCATCACAGTGTATTTCTCCTGGGTAGTAAGTGTTACTCCGCGTGATTTACTGCACAATGCACAGACCAGGTACCAAGATAGTCAATTAGGCGGGTATTGGGCGGTATTTTCCTGGCAGCAAAGAGACCAAGCTGACCGAATGCTGGATGCTCCGGAGCTGTGATGGCGCGGATGCGAACGTTCCGATTGGAGCCCGACCTTGCCTTTGGCTTTGAAGGCTGTATAAAGATCTTTGCTGAGACAGAAAGAGAGGAATGTAGGCTGGATTTTTGGGAAAGGTAAACAATATCTTTGGGCCAGTTCGGGGGACAGTCTGGGGCCATGGTGAGGCTGATGCAGAGGGTGTGGGCGTGGGAATAATTATACCGTCCACTTACGTTGACACCGCGTTCAAGTCGTCCCTTGGACTGCAACGCTTGCGAGGTTTGCTCGTACAGCGCCTCCATCCCTTACCGCCTTGGCCTTTGAGCACGTCTCAGTCTTCACCGTTTGTCCTTGTCCTCGTCCGCTGCTTTCTGGCCGCCTCTGATACGTGCCTCCCAGACTTCGACAGTCAGATGGGTCGGTCTTCAACAAAGTCTGTGAGCAGGGTGTATGCCGACGTGAACTCGAGACTCGGCGGAACATGGCATGAATACGGTGTGTTGGCCGCCCCGCCCTCAGCGTCGTCCCTCATCCGTCACAGACAATCTGCAAGTGCAATGGGGATCGCAGGATCACTACGAAATAGTCAGGAAAGTCGGCCGGGGAAAATACTCAGAGGTGCGTGCGGCATGGAACAGACAATGTCGCCCGCGCCCAACCCCATTCCAGGTCTTCGAGGGCGTCAATGTGGTCACAGAAGACAAATGCATCGTCAAGGTCCTCAAGCCTGTCAAAAAGAAGAAGATCAAGCGCGAAATCAAGATACTGCAGAATCTCGCTGGCGGGCCCAATGTCGTCGCGCTTCTCGATGTCGTCCGCGATCAGTCATCCAAGATTCCCAGTCTGATTACCGAATACGTGCACAACGTCGATTTCAAAGTCCTCTACCCTCGCTTCACCGATATGGATGTTCGCTTCTATATGTACGAGCTTCTCAAGGTGCGGCTTGCCTCTCTCCCACACTACCCGTCATCGACCTGATATCCATCCCTGGCCAGGCTCTAGATTTCTGCCACTCCAAGGGCATAATGCACCGAGATGTCAAGCCTCACAACGTTATGATAGATCATGACCTTCGCAAGGTCTCTCCCTTTTCTTCGAGCTGTCAATCACTCACTCATCCTCCTTGTATAGTTACGTTTGATTGACTGGGGCCTTGCAGAGTTTTATCACCCCAAAACTGAGTACAATGTCCGGGTAGCATCGCGCTACTTCAAAGGCCCTGAGCTACTCGTCGACTTCCAAGAATACGACTATAGTTTAGATATGTGGAGTTACGGGTGCATGTTTGCTTCTATGGTAATCGTCCTCCATTCCGTACTCGATGTTTCGTCATTAATGAAGTCGTCATACCCAGATCTTCCGCAAAGAGCCTTTCTTCCATGGACACGATAATTATGATCAACTCGTCAAAATTGCTAAGGTTCTAGGCACCGATGAACTTTTCGCATACGTTGAGAAATACCATATTCGTCTTGACCCTCAGTACGATGAAATTCTGGGAAGGTATGACCCCTCAAATCTTAACTGAAGACCTCCGGTGTTCAACTGCTTCTCTACAGGTATCCTAGGAAGCCCTGGACACGCTTCATAACATCTGAGAACCAACGATACATCTCAAATGAAGCCATCGATCTTCTCGACAAATTATTGCGATATGATCACCAGGACCGACTCACTGCCCGCGAGGCTCAAGCCCAACCTTACTTCCGTTAGCCTTCTTGGTACACTCGCTTACTGGCCGCATGCTGATTCCTCCTCCAGTTCCCATCCGGACGGCTGCATCTGCCGCCGAAAGTGATTCTGCTGTATCGGAATAATTGCTACGTCAAGCCATTCTCCTCCCTCACCTGCTCTGCCATGCTTGTATATATTTAGATGTTGTGAATTTATATCATCTCACTTCATCGATATGCCTCGTCTGGCGGTTTGAGACTTGAAGTTGAGTAGCTTGAGTGCCGCCACGCACACGTGATAAACGGTTTCAAGGTATATCTCGCCATGTGCGCTGTCGTAAGACATGTACTCACTTCCATCAGCAAAGCCCACATGCAACCTTGAATTTCTCTTGCTTGTGAATCTGTGTCTGTGTGATAGCATCGTGTTCGAACTCCTCGAGTAGCCCGATAAGTGTTGCTGGCACCTTGTGTCAGCCTCGACAGCATGGACGCAAATTCCAACTTTTGCCTGAGGCTCCCCGGCGAGGGCATTAAATAGTGGTCTCATCCTTATGTCGCCCAGTTGGTGTCAACATGTTGTTCTCCTTCGCTGCGCTCTTCGCTATCAGTGCTCTGACGTTCGGTCCTTCGGTGGTGCCAGTGTTAGCCTTTGATAGCTCTCGGTTTGACAACGTCAGTGGCGACCTGCTTCTCGCCTCGCCAGGCTCATAACATCAGTGTTCCTAGGTCGCCGTGTAAGCTTCTCCTGCCGTGCTCGATGCCTGACGAATGCGCTGATTTCATCTCATTAGCTATTGGGGTCAGAACTCGTACGGTGCAACGCATTCAGATACAGCCAACTTTCAGAAGACGTTGGCCTACTACTGCAACGTTCGTTCGTTCTGCGCCCAAAATGCGTAGTCCAATTACCCTGATGCTATCTTGATAGGACAATGCCATCGACGTGATTCCCATCGCCTTTGTGAACGTCTTCTTCGGCACAGGGAATGCACCGTCGATGAATTTGGCCAATGTAAGTCTGCCTGTAATGCTCCTGCTCACGGCAACCTTGATGTCCACCAGACCTGTAATCCCACCGACAACGCGACGTTCCCTGGCACCAGCCTTCCTAATTGCTCTGCGTTAGCGTCCGACATAGCGCAGTGTCAGGCCAAAGGCAAGATTGTCACGTTGAGTCTGGGCGGCGCCACGGGGAGTGTCGGATTTGCCTCGGATTCTCAGGCGCAAACATTTGCCAATACAGTTTGGAACATGTTCCTGGGAGGCTCTTCCAATACGCGCCCGTTTGGCAGCGCAGTTCTTGACGGGTAATATGGTGCTTGTTCTCTATCGTGGAACTCTTCGCTGAGGTTCTTCTAGCGTCGACCTTGACATTGAGGGAGGAACCTCGACTGGATACGCTGCGTTTGTGACGCAACTTCGTGCCCTGGCCAAAGGAGCCGGTAAATCGTACGTTGTGAAAGATTCCTACATAGCATCCAGAGATACCTTCCCTTTACACTACGCAATGACCGCAGCCACCATTTCCGTCCAGAGTTGAACGCGAGCCAATTACCGAAGTAATGTGACTCGCGACCAACTCTGAAAATTTTGTGCTGCTGAGCTTGGTGTCAACCGGCTCTCCTCCCCGTCACAACGTTGTTCTTACTGACTGGTCGGTAGTATCTATATTAGCGCTGCGCCACAATGCGTCTACCCTGATGCAGCGCTTGGAGGTGTTCTGAACACGGCAAACTTTGACGCTATCTATGGTAAGTCTTGTCAGTTTACACTTGACATCAACCCTTGAAATGTATCCATCACAGTTCAGGTAAGTCCCCAGCTCGCGGTGCTTCTTCCTACTGAAATATTGTCAAGTTCTACAACAACCCTTGCGGATTGACCCATTTCGGAGAAGCATCGGTGAGGAGTTTAGTCCGTTCTACAGCGATAAGGACTCATACGTTGTGAACTTGTGATTACAGAATTGGAACTTTGGGATTTGGTCAGTTGGCGCAGAACATTGACGCCTCATGTCAACTCATGTCTGATCAGGGATTACTGGGCGCGCAACGTCAGTCTCAACGCTAATGTTAAGGTCTTTGTTGGTGCTCCTGCGTCTTCGACTGCTGCGGGTTCGGGTTATGTGGACATCAGCACCCTAAGCAATATAGCAGTGTCCATGCGCCGCAGCTTCCCATCGTTCGGCGGTGTTATGTTGTGGGATGCCTCGCAGGCATACGGTAAGCTTGATTTCATATCTACGCCACGTTGTTCCACTGACGGTCATCTTCTAGTGAACAATCGTTACGACCTCGCAATCAAGAATGCTCTTGCAGCTTCCGGCGGGACCGGATTCTCTTATCCTGCCTGCACTTCGCCTGCCTACGTCTCCGGCGGAACCTATACGGCAGGACAACAAGTGTCGTTCAGCGGGTAGGCCTCGAGATATGTCCCCTCATTTCCCCACCGACTCATGCCCATCTATTCATAGATACATCTGGCAGGTAGTTGTATTCCCAAACGCGCTTCGTCCGCACTAGTGACGCTCTCGTAGGCAAAGTGGTGGACTGCGTCACAGCCAGCAAGTAACCCCAGTGGAGATTGGAGTGCTGGTGAATTCGATGCTTCCCAGACTGTTCACACATTCATAAGGTTTTCAGTCAGCGCGTGTAGCGGAAGTGCAGGTGGGACATCTACATCTACGACAACATCTGCTGGATCGACGCCTACTGGTGGAATTTGCTCGGGTGTAAGTGCTTGGACAGCAACTGCGATCTACACCGCAAGTATGAAAGCGGTCTATTCGTGGGTGATTACTCAGCCCGCACTGTCTTGGTGTCTGAAACTTGTACAGTGGCCATCTGTGGACGGCACAATGGTGGACGCAAGGCGATACGCCAGGAGGTAAGCCTAGATACATACGCTCAAAGTAGCTGATAAGGTGATACATCACGTTAGGAAGCGCCAATGTATGGGTCGACCAAGGCTCGTGTTAACCTATGTCGCGCTCCCTCTGCGTCAGATACGTGCAATATTCTAGTAGGAGAGTAATATTTGTACATTTTTTACATACTCCTCAAATCGTCATTGTCCATCCCCTCCCACTACCAAGCCTTTATTTCATGCACGTGAAGACGGCAAGGAGCTGCGTGCTTGCCCGTGGCGGTATTTTTGTCTGGGCTGACGACCCCCCTTGCTTGGCACCGTTGAAGATTCTTCCTGTTTCTTGGCCTCGGGAGGCGGGCCGGGATCGTAATCGGGATTGAATGCGAACCATTGTCTGAGAGTCGACGACAAGCCCCATAGTACATCGCCGGGATTTTGGGCAGATTCAGTGAGATTCGAAGAGATGTACTCGTAGAAATGACCCCGAATGGCATGAAAAGTATAAAATGAGGGGTTGATATTGGGCTGTAAGTCATGGAGATGCGCGTATAAAGTATAGCCTGCATGTGCATCATTTGCGGCATCTGCTTTGGTGTTCAATAGGCGCTCAGACGGTACAGCATAGGACATACAGCGTTGCTGTTCCTCAGATAATGTGGAGGACCAGTTGGACCTCCTCACTCGCCCTTTGGATAACGGAGCACCAAAGTAGGTTTCTGACAGTCGAGACAGACCGATAGGGTTTGAATATTTTCCCTTCCAGCGAGCATTGTCGACGGAGCGAGCCAGAAGACTGAGATCCACAACGGAAAGAGTAGAGACGCGAGTATCACGATATAGTTTCTTCACGTCATCTACAGGTTGCAGGATGAGACCTAGCGGCCAAGTGAAAGTGACTAGACCGACTTTGTATACCGACGCCAACCTTCATGATGAGGGGGTTCTCAAGAAGTGCCTTGAGCTGGGAGGGAAAGGAAGACATGGTTGATATCTGGAAAAGGTACACGTCGTCGCGAGTCGCGATCTGTATCAGAGCGACAGGATGTTCTGGTTCACCCTTGACGAATGATGGACGCCACTCGAGATCGAAGCCGACATGGCCTCTGTATGCAGCGAACTGGGCGGCAGTGAGGACGGTGTTTGCCTGCTGTGTGTCTGTGATGAGACAGGGTCTCTTGGTAGTGCTCCAGACATAGGGCGGCGTGGCGACATTTGACATGGCGGTGGCAGCAGAGAGGTGCCACCCGGATTAGGCTGCGCACGTAAGCGCGCGGGGCGAGGGACGGGTGCCAAGTTTCTATTTTCGCCCGCCAAGCATTTCTCCAAGCAAAGCGCTAATAATATGCAGGCTTCGTTACTTATAAATGCGGCCACCGAGGATTATTCCCTCCTCCGCCCATGACAATGTCGACCCACCTCCAAGTTGATCTCCTCGCTACGGCACGCGACTTGGTCGCCCAGGTATGCTTCCGTGCTGTCGATCGTGCCTCATCTGCTCACGTCTGCCCAGCCACCGCCGCCACCGCTTCATGCGATCCTCAGAGCGTACAGCGAGAGAGGCGACGGAGATCGCGAGCTTCTCATTGCACTCCTCAACAGCAAAGCAGCTGAAGAACAGTGCCAATCCAACAGGTAAATTAACAACATCCATAGCATTCGTTTCATCGAGACTCAAGGATCTTCCTAGACTCGCGCTGTGTCGTAGCCTTCTTGATGAGAAACGACATGCCTCCCCGCCTTCCCCTCCCCTGCACGACTACGACTACTACCCCACACCGCCGCACACCCACAGTGCTGCGCCATCCAAACGCGATGGCACCTACCATCGCCATCGAAGTCATTCGCCGTATACTCTCGCGCCCATGTCTGAATCGCGCAGGCATAGCCGGGCATCCCCGCCACACCAACCCCCTTCTCCCTATTCTCCGGTGCTGTCAACATCTTCCATCACAGACTCCCCGCGTTCTTCGAGACCTTCCATGGCCATTGGTGCACTTCTCTCCGGTGCTTCACATGCTGACGGCGGCAAACAAATGGCTGACGTTTCCGACGAGAGATCCAAGAGCAGAGAACACACCACCTCATCATGATATCTGTCCCTCCGCTCCTTGCTCTCACTCTCTATTCTTGGGCTGCCTGTACTTATGGATTCTATTTTATTGTAAACCTTGTACTCCTACTTATATACCACCCATGAGTTCTTGCATCGAATCCATTGCTGAATTCAAAGCTGTAGCTGGGTGTCTCCTTCGTCTCGCTAAAATTGGCCGTTTCACTTCTATCTTTAACTCGAGAAAGGCTTGGCGGTCTATTTGTGTCGAGCTAAGTCTCTTGGCAGGAACATCCCCCCGCCACAACTATCCGTAGAATGCGAATTGCGTCTCGCGGAAACTTCACACGATGGAGCCAGACTATCAAGCGAGCTGTTTCCGCTCTCTGCCAGTTTGCTTTTCCTCTTGCCTCCACCAATCTTTCGAGCAGGACGTACACCGTCAGGACTTATTATTGGCGTGAGCGTGTGTATTTATAGGCCGTTCTCGGCTGGCATGGTGCTGTAACAAGTATAGAACGCAAGAGATCCTAGAATAGCTTCTTCGGAAATGGCTCTCGCTACACGCTACGTTGACTACGCCACCACGCGCGCTTCCACCTTCGTGGCACTTCATGCGAAGACTCCGCTATGGCCACTGTCTGCCAAGGCGCTCTAGGTAGCATAGGCCGGTTCGATGAGACGATGTATATTACCCTCAGCTTACCTGACTTATTCAACTGCGAGTCGGAGTACGTAGAAGATGAATAGATCCTCCTCCGTCACCAAATCGGCCTTTGTGTGCTCCCTGTCAGTACAGTACGGTGCACCCGGCAGTTGCTCGTCCCCGCCTGGACTTGATCTCATCCTAGCTCATCCCTAGCTCATAAGCGGCCTTGGCAAGAAAAAAATCGTCTATTTTTGTGTCTCCTACGAATCCCCGAGCGCGTCATCTGAAAAACCCGGCGATGCAATGAATTCCAAGAGATACTGTCGGAAATCCTCAATTCGAAAGGCTTGGTATCAGGTGGGTATCGTTGCGCTTCACGCGCCACCTTGCCTTGGCATCTCAGCACACACGATATTCCGCCTCCTGCCGAGAAAAGACCAGATGTTCAACGTTCAAGACAGAACAGAACGCTTCTCGATACATGGGTTCGGCGGCCAAATCGAAGTCAGACGGTGCCATGTCCACCACAGGCTGCAGCTCGGGGATCTGTACATTTATTACTTACTTTTCAGGCCCAAGTCTTGAGTCTTCGTCGACCGGAACAATAGCTTGACTACCAGACCGGTGGCATGAGAACAGAGATGCTACTTAGGAGGGCCCAAAGGCGATGGGTCTGTAATTAGTAAGACTGACTACCTGGAGCAGAACATACTTGTCTGCTCACACACCCCGCGACTAATTTAAAATCAGAGATGTATGCGCGGCCACAAAGCTCACTGAATTGTGTATTGTCTCTGTCTGCGTTGAGTACACACGCCGACTCGACGTCGAGGTGCTCACCGTTTTCGATTTCGTGATCCATCATTCAGTGAGCTGTCACATTGTAGCCTCTGAGTTCCTTTGAGTACCACGATTTTGTCGGAGGTCTCTGGGTTTATCTCCCTGAATCACACTGATACAATGTCTTCATGCGCTCGAGAGACCTCTTGGAAGCACAAGTAAATTGACGAGGGAGGGCCGCATCCCTTATATTCATGTCAGCTCACACACCCCAAGGATGCCGGTATGAGGGAGCGCCCATGGCGAGTTCCTGGGTAGGGCAGGGGACAAAGCTATGGCGATGTGAGGCGGGTGAGGCTTTATACGGGGAATCGTGGAAGTGAAACGTACAGGTGTGCCAGAGTTTGAGATGTTGAGTCAACTGCTTAGACGTCAGTGAGAGCTTGTGATGACATGCAGCGACATATGTGCAGTCAATAAAACCTTCAAGGGCCCCGTTATTGTTCCCAAGATACAGGACTTAGGCTTGGAGGTAGAGTTATATTTTGGGCCCAGCTGCATGCTGCAGCTGGATATGATCTACAGGGCATGCATGTTACAGTAGGGTAATGGCACAAGCAGATGCGAGGACGATAAGACAGGACCGGCAGAGGGCGAAAAGGCGTCATATTATTATGCAGGATAATGACATGACAGGAAGGCAAGAGCAAGTCCTTAGTTCTTCCTGCGGAAGGAGCAGCCTGCAAGGCGTTGAGATGGGCTATCGAATAAAAAGCGCAGATGACTCACCCTCAGTAAGACGGGCCCGACCACCAGTGGGCTGGCACAGAATGCTGGCGCAGGAGCCGCAGATGACGACGGTTTGTGCGTGTGAGAAGACAGTGGTGATCGCAAAGCATCCTGGACGGCAATTCAGCAATCGGACCTGTTGACAGCGCATCGGCGGGACGTACCAGGGCACTTGACATCCATGAAGTACGAGTTCGGGGACTGCACTAGGCGCTTGAGCTTGTGCTGCTTTTTCTCCAACTCGGCGGAAGGGTTGAGGAGGTCGACGGCGAGAGTCTACAGAGCTATCGATGAGATTGCATTGGGCTGCGGCGAGGAGAGGCACTTGCCATGATGAAATGGCTTGAGCACAGGTAGTCTCGCTTTTTTGGTGGTGAAGGCGACGCAGCGTTTGATGGGCGAATAAGGTTTGAAAATCTTCCGCCGCCGGAGTTTGAACTGTGCCGCACACGGCTTGGTCAGTGCGGTCCCTCTGCTTCGACTCATCCCATGTCGTCCGGCGATCTGTATCACCACAGCGGTCCCGAAACGAACTCAGCGCGCTCGGCAATGAGCTTAAGAATCTTGCTTAGGTGTTGCTTGGGTGTCTATCGATTCAGTATCTCCAGAAGGACCACTCTTGGTACTTGGATCCTCGAACTGACGAACTGCACACAACTTCCAACCGACATTCCCATGGCGGACAAGAATTGTACGTTAAAAGGAGGCGGTCACGACTGACATCTGGACTTGTAACTGGTCTCCCCTGACATTGTTACACTTCGAGACAATGAAGTGTCCCAAAAGAGAATGAATCGCCAGTCTTCTGGTTGTCGTCGACCTGGATAAACCAAAGGCTCTTCTTGATCTGGATCAGGTTGGCCGGACCAGTCTTAGGGTGCTCAACCATTGCGTCAACGACTGACAGTTAATGACCGACGATTCTGGCCTCCTCTGATACCCGAGTCTTGCCTCAAGTTTAGCTGGTTGAATCCTTCCGCATCCTCTGTACGGCGCGTAATGCTGTCTTGCCACGTAGGCATACATATCCTCTGCTACGCGCGTCTTTCGTACTCTCAACTCAAAACCTTCCTCGCAATATCGGCAGCGTCTCTCTTGCTTGGTCGACACTCGACCCCCCGACGCGCTCCATTTCTACCTGACTACCCACAATCTCATTTCAATTGTTCGACGGATTCCAGTCTTGCGAGTCTTTGGGGACGCCTCTGAGATTGTAATCTACAGCGCGCCACATACTCTAGACGAAATCAGACATCGACACGTCGTCCGGCAATACCCCCAATGAGTCATAAGTTGAATGAGGCACATGTAGACGATGCAATTGAATCTTGACAGTGATCCGAACTACCGCCACCACAACTAATTTTCCGGTATGCATCCCAGCCCGTCCAAGTCGCCCCATAGCCTCATGTCTAGTACCAAACTGTCCGCCTTGGTATCGGTGTATGACCATGTGCAAAGTTGTTCAATGAAGTCTTGCTTAAGCATTTGCAGGATGAGAATCTTTGTGAAAGAGTAGTTCATCGGCACTGCAACCACGAGTCTTGGGCAGGCGCTTCCTGGCGAACAATTGGCAAGTCGCTACAGGGGGTCGCGAGGGCGTTCAATAACGTCAGTCGAGGCTACCTTCGGGCGCAGGAAGATGCAGACTCTGACAGTCTAAGAATGGAATCCAGAGCGAAGCTTTGGCGACGTCGTCAACGCATTCGAAACAAGATCCTGTCCGTTGTTCAGGGGACTGATGCAGAGTGTACAACGGGCTCAACAGCTCCAAGAGCATGGGCGTCGAGAAAGACAATAGAGCAGTACAAATGGGTCAAGTCCCAAACGAAGGACAAGAACATTCATCGGCGTCGTTTCCACTCGGAAGGGAAGCTCCAGCCCTAGCTGATGGGTACGTACTCGGAGATGACTGGGCAGCTGCGATCCATCGTGACCACTTACTCTGAAGTGGCCTGTTCGTGCATATCCTTTGCTTATGAGACGTTCTGATGGGGAGCGATACATCTCAAGAGGAACATATGTACATTAGGAATGCAAAGATTAGTCAGATCAGTGCTGTAGAATGTACATGCAAGAGCAACGAGGAACGCTTGCCTTAATGGTACAAGGGACGTACGAGGACGGGTATCTGGGCAGCACGTGGAACCGAGGACGAAACCCAATTGTCATTGAAAGGCTCCTTATTGTTCTTGTCCTTTGTTCGGCAATTGTTTTGCCCTGGGTCTTGGCCTATAAAGCCTCTTTTTTTCGCACAGAGAGCTTACTGTATCCCCACCTCTGTTTCCTTTTCTCTCCATCTCTCCCCACGACTCAAGGTAAATCTTACACTGAACTCCTAAATGTCAGTCACTGATCGCCTTCCTCTATAGGTTCCGTTAGGTGTGCCACACTCACTTGCTCGTTCCGGCCATTCACTCACGCTGTATCCAGACCTTCCACGCACTCCATCCACGTTCATCCTTAACGTCCTGTCCCCTCCTTTGGACTCTTTTACGCGCGCCCAATACCCCGCACACCACACTCATCGCCGGTCGATACTCTGCATCTCCTCGACACATTCGTATTCCTTCTACTCGTCCTCCCCCAGAACTTGCATAATCCAAAGAAATGGCTGTTTCTTCTTCCGTCTCCGCTGCTGTCGCCCAGGCCGTCTCCTTCTTGACGCGTCCTCTCATTCAGTCATACCCCGCAGCCACCATTGGCAAGCTTCAGCTCATGCTGGAGGCCAACTTGACCGCCCACTGTGCCCCTTCGTGGTCTTCTTCTGCCCCGCACAGTGGCTCTGGCCGCAGGTGCATCTCTCTGAGCCAAGACTGCCTTCCTCCGCGCGTCGTATACGCGGCCTGCTTAGCTGCAGGAGTCCAATGGTTCGACTGGATGAGCCTTCTCGCCATCCACGAGTTTGACCTGTTCATCGATCCCGGACGTGTATACATCCGTGTGGGCAACGAGATCCACAATGTCTGGACGTACGAGATGCCCTCCACCATTCGCTCTTCCCGAGCATCGGTAAGCTCGCTCCGACTGTCTCTTTGTGCCATCATACTCATGAATCATTCATAGCGACCCACAAGGACTGTTGCACAACAGGTCCTCGAAAACGACGCCGACTCTGGCATCTTCGACCTGATCGCTGACGAGATGAGCGCACCGACTTGGATGACCCCCATCACCGCCAAGTTCCCCACTCCCCGCCGCTCCACCTCCCCGCTCTCCACGGTGTCCAGTCACTCCCGATGCAGTTCGCGTTCCTCGAACTCGAGCTCTGGTTTCTCCATGTCTTCCAGCGACTCGGAGTCCTCGGCTTTCTCGACGCCCACCTCTGTTGGCTCGAGACGCAGGGAGAAGGTCAAAACGACGCGAGTCTTCGTTGACACCTCCAAGACCGATGTCACCCCGTATGACGGTGGCAAGACCACTGTTCTTACTGGTGGAGTGATGCTGGGTGGCGGCCCCGCTGCCTTTGCCCCGAACCACTCCAGGACGCCTTCTGGCAACTGGCGCACGGTCCGCATCTGAAAGAATTTTTGCCAGCCATAATTCTCTGACGACGAACTTTGGCCTCGGTGCCGCTTTACATTCTTTTTTCATGAAAAGAGCCTTGACTCGCACGACCGTTATGAACCTTTTATCTTTCCGTCGCATATTAGCTTACTTGTTCGCATATTTCCTTCCTAGTTCCTCGTAATCATTTCTTGTGTAGCACCTGTTTGCGCGGACCTTTTCGCTCTTGCTTTAACATACATAGTGTATATCTATTCCTAATATTATGTATTGGCGCCGTTCGCGGTCCACTCTGACATCTCAGTGGCCTGTTTTGAATTCCGTTTCTGGAGCTTGACCTCATGCTATGTCATACCAAGTATGTGGCGGCGATGACAAGTACTGCTTCAACCTTGGAGCACCCGACTGTGATCCATATGGAGAACGGCGAGCAACCGTGTTCGAAGACCGTTCAGACGGCCTGTTGTCCATTACACCTCAGTTGACAGTAAGCACCCCTCTGTGCACCTCTTGCAGACAGCGAAACAAGGACCTGATCGATTGATCGAGGAGCCAGCTCCGACTCTGACGCGCATCGCCCAGCGTGGCGCGTCATGATGCCTGCTATGGCATACGTACGTTTGGAGCCCGCAGAGGCTATATAGGCCCAGATCCCCCTCGACCAATCCACACTCACCATCACCACTACCATGATCGCTAAACCCGAATCACTCGAGCAGCAGAGGCGCAAATACTCGCGCGAACTGGCCGACTACACGCTCAGGCAGTGGAACAGTGCAGTTCGCGGTCAGGCCGAAGCCCAGAAAGCCTCGCGCCACGCAGGGGACGCCAACGGCAAGCGCGCATCGCACGGGAAGACGGGATCCGTCGACGAAGTCACAGCAGATATGGCCAACATGGACGTGTCTGGGCGCAAGAAGTATGGTATGGACGCAATGTCGTTCGTCTGCAATCCCGACTCATCTCCGTACAGGCAGTCGCCGTAAAAGCCCAAAGACAGCCAACCGATGGCTTCTGTAACATCACCACAAGATGACATCACTGTGTGTCCGACTCCTCTGCCATTCACATATGCAGTCTGACCACCTAGCGCAGCGCATCGCACACATGAACAGTGTATTTACAACCCTTAATGCATAATGTATCAATAGTATTATTCCAGTATCATATTGTACCACGATAGACCTCTCTGCACAGCTGTTTTTGTCAGCTTAGGGACCGGTCCGGTCGGCCTTAACGCGACCAATGTCCGAAAATTGATCCCCAACTTATGAGGACTGCCTAACCGTCTCTTTCTTATTTAATTTTGCCTCCTCCGTCCCACCGCTACCCCCCCCTTCCCCACTGACCTGCCCTTGCCATGCTGCGCCCGGCTTCCTTCAGATCGTTCAATCTGACCATCAGACGCTCGTTGGCGACTCATGTTTCCAGCGCCGCAACATATGCCCAACCAGCTTCTGGCCCCGCAACGCGACACACCTGGCGCAGAGAGGAGATCCAGGCCATATACGACTCTCCGCTCCTAGAGCTGGTCTTCCGTGCAGCATCCGTACATCGGGAAAACCACGATCCGAGCAAAATTCAGCTTTGCACGCTTATGAATATCAAGAGTGCGCAATGTCCGTTCAATTTCCGCATCGCCGCTCACCCACTTGTCCCCAGCCGGTGGATGCTCTGAGGATTGTGAGCATTCAATGCTCCACCACGAACCCAACGCTTACAATTCCCTAGGTTCTTATTGCTCGCAATCATCGCGCTATTCAACGCCCACACAAGCTTCTCGTCTCGTCGATATCGAGCCCGTCCTGGAGGCTGCTCGGAAGGCCAAGGCAAATGGAAGTACAAGATTCTGCATGGGTGCTGCCTGGCGCGATCTTTCGGGACGTAAACGCGGATTCCAGAGAATTCTTGACATGGTCCGAGAGGTCCGCGGCATGGGGATGGAGGTGTGCACCACACTGGGTATGCTGTCGCCTGAGCAGGCTAGGCAATTGAAGGAGGCGTAAGCATTCCCTTCCCCTTATGATTCATTGAATTGACAGCATCAGTGGCCTGACCGCGTACAATCACAATCTCGACACGTCTCGAGAATTCTACCCAGAAGTAAGTTCCTTCATTGGTTACATGCCGATCTTGATTCATTTTTATAGGTTATTACCACGAGGTCTTACGATGACCGTCTCGACACCATAGAAGCTGTCCGCCAGGCTGGCATCAGCGTCTGTTCCGGCGGAATACTGGGCTTGGGCGAAGAGGATAAGGATCGAGTTGGCCTCATCTGGGAAGTGTCAAGGTGCCTTTCAGTTTTTCATTTGTTTCCCCGTCGCCTCCATTCAAATTTTGTACAGCATGCCAGAGCACCCAGAATCCTTCCCTGTCAACGCCCTCGTGCCCATTCCAGGTACACCGTTGGAAGGAAATGAGGTGAATACGACACTTGGAAGTGATGATGTCGATTAACCGTTTGGCTAGCCCGTCTCGCATCACACACTTGTCAGAACGATAGCGACTGCCCGTATCGTTCTGCCGACCACGATCATTCGCCTGGCTGCGGGAAGAAATACACTCTCTGAATCTCAGCAAGCGATGTGCTTCATGGCAGGCGCCAATGCGGTTTTCACCGGGGAGCAAATGCTGACTACGCCTTGTATGTCTCTCTTTGTTAACCTGACTATTCAGCATCTGACGAAACCTCTCAGGCTCTCCCTGGGACGAGGTCCGCTACTTTCTGGACATACACTAGAACCATCGTTAACATTTTACAGGACAAAGCCATGATGCAGCGCTGGGGATTGGAGGGCATGCGAAGCTTCGAACAAGCCAGCGTCGCCCAAAAGGAGGGCTCGAGACTTCACCTGGACCAGACCGGCTGTGGTTGTGGCACTAAAGAAGCAGATCTTTGAGTTAAGCAACGTCTCAGCATAATTAGACAGTAAGCTCGTAAAGATCCAAAGTCTACATCTTCATCTCTGCCTTACTGATTACTACATTTTCGGCAGGCTGAACATCGTACACGTCATTATCGACAGGAAGACTCCGGAGACTGTGACCTTTGATTTATATTACCTACATCTGTAAATGTACGCACCATATAACGAAAAAGTCTCGCGACTGAGTCTTGACTGTGAACATCACAGGTGCGAGGACGAAAGCATCGTGTTTCCGAGGCTCACCGTGCTGTCATTGGCCGTTCAGTGTAATTGACTGAACCGAAGGTTGAGGCTGACTAGCCTTCGACTTCTTTGTACCTGTCATCCCTGCCAATGGTCAGTATGGGGCCGGCTTGTGTGTAAACTCACAAATTACAAGAACAGGCACCTCTCCGATCCGTAGCGGTACGTGGCGGCATTCGCCCACAAGGGTAACATACATTCCATTTGCAAGACCCCAACCCTACCATAAATTAATGAGGGTGACGTTGATTCTTGCTGCGTATTTTCTGTGTAACGCGACACCAGATCGCCATCTTACGCGTCTGCGGCTTGATCTAGCACGTCAAAAGCGTCAGCACAGGTTCTTTTCTTCTTATAGCCCTCAACAGCTGGATGAGACTTAAGAGAACATCGATCGCGCCGGCTCGTGAATGGCTCTCTCCCTGCCTGCTGGTAGTTGCTTGTGCTGAGTACAATGTAGTTTTTGCCCTGCTTGATTGGCTTGAAACCAATTTCCTTAACCCCACCAAGGTCTTCTCATGCGGATACCAGTACATCTTCGCGAATTCGTCGATATTTCCCACCAGAAAAGTAGGTTGTCGCTGCTCGCTGGGTATTATTTTGACGTTGGAACAGATATGTATCGGTTTCACAGGTACTTGTCTTCATTGGAACGGTGAGGGTACAGAATCGGGAACAGCGCATACCTATGGTGGCGTGAGTCTCGTACCTTACCCGCCAAGCGCAAGTCTGACCCTCACACAGACGGGTTTCTCTGACGGACTACCGGGGAAGGGTGGTCCTAGACTCTCTAGTGAGACCGACGTGAGGATCAATTACCTTGTCAACGTGTGAGCCGCCTGATCACAATTTCTTACCAGCCATCCTGTCCAAGATTACAGGACCGCTGAGACAGGATACACTGCCGGTAGCTTCGAAAACGGTAACTCCTGAATCTGTCTTATACCTGTGGCTAACATATTCAAGCTCCCAGTTTTCAGGACATACAGAACCGTGTATCGGCGGTCATCCTCAACAAAATTCTCGTGGGCCACAGCATCTGGAAATTTCTATCTGTGAGCAAGCATGTCCAACGATATGACCCGCAGTCAAAACATTATCCCCAAGGTTCTGGGAATCTCACATCCTGCAATTGAGACGAGAGATTTGGCGCTCTTCCTACCGTTGCGTGAACGCTTAAAACGACGAACTATCGTCGACCTCGACACGTTGATGCAGTACTTCATGGGACGGAAAATTGGGCTGCATTATGAAGATTCGGTATGAAAGGACTACGCGACGGTTAATCATTGACTGAAAATTTGTTAGCTAGAGAACGCTAGAGCGGCTATAGATCTGTTTCGCTCGATTGAAGAGCTCTTCGAGGGAATTGTACAGGTCTCCGTGCGTGTGTTCTGCATCAAACCGACTATACTAACGAACTTGCAGTCTAGTGAATGGCCATGCGAGTTGCCGCCTGAGGCGTACGCTGGATACTTTTCCTGATAGGGTGACTCTGGGCTTGCGGGATGATCTTGAATTCAGCATTGTATAGACTAATTAATCCAACTTACATACCAAGCAAGAACCAGCGAGTTCGTTCGTCATGAGTTGACTGCAGAGGCAGACGGCGTTTAAGTTCCGGTAACCAAACAGGCGGCCGACCGCTTGTTTAGGGCCGTGCACGGGCCCTTGAAAGGTTTCTGCCTCTCTTTCCATGTCGTCGGACATCCCTCTTTTGCCGTCGCGGTCTGCGAATCCACTGGAACCGCCCCATGTCAATGGTCAGAAACGGCCACGGCCTGGCCCGTCCGACGATACAACGTACGGCAGCATGCACGTTTCTTTCGCCTTGGACAGAATCTCAAATACACCCGCAGGATCCAGAGTGGCACACACCACCTTCTGCCTCTGAGCGACCACAATGCGTGGTACTTTCCGGCATACGAGTGTGACTCGGACAGCGAACCGCTCAATCCCGGAAGCGCACTGGGCAACTGGGGCAAGAAACACATGAAGGACGCTCGATGGGTACGGCGAGGAAAGATGAGCGCATGGGGCCCCGGCATCGAAGATTGGGAGGTATGTCGCTATCGTTTACGCTGTCTTCGAGCATTTGCAAACGTTTGACAGGCGGAAGAACGCGCGCGGAAACGTATCAAGCTACTATTGCCACAATCCAAACGGTCTCCGTCGCCACCTGCACTCCCTCATCTATTACGTTCATCTTCTCCGCCTGTCATCTCGCCATATCCGCCGGCTGTGGCGCAGCATCTCAGCTATCCATCCTTCGTCATGGACAAGGCTGTCACCCACACTTTCCGATCCACGCTCCTTGAGGAACTGGAGCAGTCTACGAACAGCCTCATTGAGGGTGAATCCAACATAAAAAAGGCGCTCGGTCGTCTTTGGCAGGTGATCAGTGAAGACGCCGAGCCGCGGCCTTGCACCGTTGTCCCGAAATTGGAAGAGGACGACGAAATGGACGACGACAGACGGAAGCGCATCGCTCGTGCACCGGATCTGACTCCGCCGTGGCATAGACTCTTTCTATTCTCTAATGACATGCCAGTCATCGAACCCTCTCATTTCACTTCGCCTGAGACGCAGCAGGACAACCTGGGCAAGGCCATCGGGGTGCTGCGAGATATCCAGGACGACGTACGGGAGTATACTGAACGCCTGCAGGAGGTCCGAGAAGGACTGGGTGAAGTGGTCTCGCAGCGAGGAAAAGTGTGGGATATGGTGCGACAAAGGGCGGTGAAGGACCTGCAAGACGCTGCGATAGCCGCTGCGCCGTAATGACAGTTCGAGCAGTGGGGAGAGGACCAAGCCCGGGGATGGGCAAGAAACTCGCCACCATTCTCCCCTTCTCTTGCCGATTCTACTCTATTGTATTGCGACTCGGTCTCCGAATGGTCTTCTTCTATACTTACCTCGCTTATCTTTTGTGTAACATCAGTTGTGTGTGTAATATATGTCCCAATGTGCGCTCTTGCCATTGTTCAAATTTGATCGACTATGATACTTATTCCCTTTTGGAACAGTACCGTCCAAATATGGCGGCACACAGTGACGTCCTCCTCCTTGTTCCTTCCCTTCATCCATTCGATGGCGACGCCACCAGATATATCGTCGTTGAGGCTCAGCGACGACACTCAGCATCTTGATGATGCTTCGACAGGCAGCATGGACGAGCGCGACTTTGCGAAACTCAAATCTTACGCACGGGCGCTACCCTATGCCATCGAATCCACCGCCGAAATGAATTCTCTCCTCGATTTGATAGTCCGTCGAATCGCGCAATGCGCGGAGGCTCGCGACTATGAGCCCGGACTCCTCCAGTGGGACTCTATGTTGACTTATTGGTACAGTGTCTCAATTGGACACGCAGTACTCTGTTAGACTCACCCACTCCAACACAGCGTGTCAATGCTTAAATATCCTATCCCAAAATCGAAGAGGATTCAGCTAGCCAAGATCTACTTCCATCTCTGCACCCAGCCTGGCCTCTCCACGCAGATAGTTGCAACCTGTGCGGATGCCTTCAAGTTGCTCACAAAGTCCAAGAAGAGACTGTCGCTCAACGACTTGCGCCTTCCTTGGAAACCTATATATGATATTCTCAACGCTGATTTGATGCTTCCTCGTCGTGTTTTCGAATATACGTACGTATAGGCCGATATCATCAATCATAGCTCAACCCCCTTCGCCAGTCAATTGTCATGGGTAATGGGCTATATTTGTGAGCAAGCGCGTCGCTTCTTCCATCCCGCGTAAGTCATTTCCATGAACGCACAGTACGGCTTCATGTACCAATCATGCAGCGCCATACCCGAGATGCTCGCAAAGTTTCTACCCAACATCAATGGAACCAATTTGAACGTGAGTGAGGAAAATAGACTCGATCATGTCGTTAAAATTCTTGCAGAGCGTGCTCTCCTCGCAGTACTATCTGCTGACCTTCCTACCTCTGACCCATCCACAGTCATATCTGCCCATGCTTTTTCGGATGTGGGAATCAATCAATTCGTACTCGTACGATGACCGGATGTTGTCGTTCTTGTCTAAATTGACGGAGCTGCATGTTGCTC
Source organism: Strobilurus pachycystidiatus (assembly GCA_019915135.1). Classification (NCBI taxonomy): domain Eukaryota; kingdom Fungi; phylum Basidiomycota; class Agaricomycetes; order Agaricales; family Physalacriaceae; genus Strobilurus; species Strobilurus pachycystidiatus. Next base: position 1,883,006 of record JAHLMK010000008.1, on the reverse strand, counting down.
CTGATTTCAGCGACCCGCTCAAGATTTCCGAGATCCCGGATGACGAGAGGTCTGAAGGTGAGGAGCGGCCAAAATGGGTTGCAGAAACTTTGCGGGAGGATTACATCTGGGGAGGTATCTATAAAGACATAGGTATCTTCAGTGAGCATGAGTGGGGCCTGATTATGTGTAAGACCCTCGCCTCAATGGGTAAGTGCGAATGAATGCTGCATCTTCTGGTTCTCACTCTCTACTGAATCAGAGATTCCCCTCGCCGATGCTGGCTCCCTCAGTACTGGACCGTCAGCCGATAATCAAATGGCATTCGAGATTGGTCGCCTACCAAAGGCGAATTGGAGGATACGTTCGTGCTTGTTCTCATGTCTCCAATGATTAGTATTGGTCTGACATGTTCGCTAGCCTCGCTTGCCCGTATCATTGTCTACTCCATGGCTCCCGACGGAATGCCCAGCCCAGCCTCGAATGCGCCGACGCCTGTCGTGACGCCTATGCCATCAGGTATGAACACTCCACAGATTGCCAGTGCTTCTGCAGGCGAATATCTTGGTATCCCTCTTCGTAAGAGTACACCTTCCAAGGGCAGGACGTACTTAGCAGGATCGCGGGCACTGGATTCTTTGGCCAGACTGATTGCGTCAACGGAGAGCTTTTTCCATCCCTCCAATTCCGGAGCCTGGACCGCAGATGTACGTTGTATTTCTGACCTCTCAATGTATCACTTATACGATTGTTCGCAGTTGAGCGCCTTCATCAAATACATTGCCTACGACTTCAACAAGCGTGAGTAATCTCCAGACCGTGTCACGGCTCGATCTCACGCAGTGGACAAATAGGATGGCATGAGGAGCAGGACCCGGACTGTAAAACTCCTTTGGTTAGCCCATATCTTCACTGCAACCAGTTGGGCACTTACCTGGAGCTTCGACAGAACCGCCGACTTACAAGAACCATGAAACGCGAGTTGGTCAAGTGCTTGAGGACCGTCGCTCTGTTGGCCATGTTCTCACAGGATTCGAACACAGTTTCGAACATTCAAAGCTGTTTGAAGTCGATGAGCTTCATGGAACCGGACCTCATTCTGGATTCGATCCTGGAACGGGCTGTCCCTTCCTTGGAAGCACTTGTCGAGGTATGGGCGTCTGGCTTCCTCCTTCGTACCTATTTCATGCTCGATCCAGACACAAAGAACCATTGCTGTGATAAAGGCTTTGGGTGCTGTAGCGCCGGCCATTGTCTCGCGTCAGGTTTACTATCCTGGTGCCAAGCATCTCGTACCGATATTGCAGCTGCTTATCCCTGGAATTGATCTTGTAAGCGGGCTCCTCTTGTAAGCTGCTCTGTCTGATACCTCGTTTCAGAACGATCCCGCCAAGACTGTCAGTAATTGACTGAAAATGGTATGACTTCGAGGCACTAATTCGTTCTTAGCTGTGTACGACGTCGTTTCTGGTAGAAATATCGCAGTATATCAAGTTTGGTGACTTAACGATGGGTGAGAACTCGGCCCAAACGGCTATGGACACGGAAGCGATACTGCCATCCCAGGCTACCTTGAGGCTGCCTTCTTTTGAGACCAACGGCTTCTCTGAGCTCACTGATTATGTCAATAGGCTATCAGATGAAGAGGAGGATGAGTTATTGAAGGTAGGGAGCCCAACATGACCGACATACTGCTGACCGAACACTGCGACCCACAGGAATCCACTGCGAGTTTCGCGGACTGGGTGACTAGTTTCATCCGCCGAGTCATCCAACTCCTCGAAAATCTGCCCGAAGAAGGATCTAACGGCACAGCTGGCGGTACCACTGAAGGTACGTTGATAGCATTCAAGGTGGCCTTTCCAAGTCCTCAAGTGTCTCACAGTGCAAGTGGTCGATGCTGTTACCGACGCTTGTAATCAAATATGCGCTCACTTATCCGAACCTCTCTTTGACCTCGTGCTTAACATGATCTTTGAGTATGCAAGCACGAACGTTCGCCCGAACGCTGTGCGCGCTGTACATCAATTAGTACAGTGTATTGCGAATGCCAATCCTCGAAAGACATTGGCTCTATTTCTACCTTTCTGTGCTCGAAACATACGCACTGAGCTGGAGAATGGAGCCTCGTCGGTGCGGACGACCTCAGCATCCACGCCTATTCCCTCCGATGCCACGCTTCACTGGAGTGAGACTTTCCATGTGGTTATCAATTCAATACTGAGCGTCTTTGAACAGATCTGGCCATACTTAGAGGCACGGTATACAAGTAAGAAACTTTTTTCTCCTTCATGGTAAGCTCTACTGACACCTGCTGGGTCCAGTGATGGAACTGCCGTAAGTGGCACTTCGTTCAGAAAGCATCGAAGTACACTAACACACCACAGCTCCTCAAATACCGTGATGAGCTTTTGTCGCTGCTACACTTACTCCATACGAAAACTTTCTCTAAACGTGGTTACTCTTGGACTGGAAAGATGCTATCCAGCATGCTTCTTACACTGACACACACGTATCCCTTGGAGAACAAGTTCGCCAACCCGTCGGAATGGCAGAGCGACGGTGAATATTCATACTTTTATCTTCGAATGCACTGACACTTACTGTACTTAGAGTTTCGTTGGAATCATCACCGTCACTGGGGCAAGCTGTATGCACCTGATGAGATTGAGGTAGCCGTACTCATCTGGCCGGGGACAAGTCTCATTTTTTTCAGATGTCCTGGCACATTCCGAACCATCAAGAAATCGATTTTGCCCTAGACGTCTTCCGTCAAGTCGTTGAACCGACACTTGAGCGCCTTGACGAACTTCTGACACCAGGTACGTAATAGCAACATGGTCGAGCAGATCGTGTGTATGACAAAATCATCAGGCCTTGTTCGCGATGCCACGTGGCGCAACGAATTCTGTCGGTATGCACGTTTTGCGTATACTGGTAATCAGAAATGTGATGAGCTCCCATCAGTCATCTCAGCCTTGTTCGTAACGCGTTTTCCGGAATTCCTACTATGGCTAGAGAGTATATTTCCGACGAAGAGCTTTTGGAAGCCACAAAAACGAGCGATATCCTGTAAGCCAATCTTACCTCGACGAGCTCATTTCTCAAAGTTGTCAGTGATGAGATTCCCGAAATGCTGGCATCTGTGCCTCCCAAAAAATGTGGCTTCTCCTTGTCTGATACCAACGATCCCAGATACCAGTATATTCGCGCTCTACGACATCGGTTCGGTGTGTTTCTTCACAATGCATCAGTCTCTTTACGGCAACAAGGCGAGGAGAACACCGTTGATGCCGTCCAGATGTTGGTCAGTGTACCTACCTCGCCGCGATGACTGGCTTACATACTAATTGTATCAGATTCGCTCCTTCCGCGTCTACTTGTTGGATTACGGAGACAGTAAGGATAGGTTCGTCCATGGGCCTCCCGCAGCGCCACCGTCTAAGATATTCTCCAGCTTCTATCTGAACGAGGAAACCTTCAACTCTGAGAAGAATGTTGCCCGTCAATATGCCAGACAGAAAGTGTGGCCCCGTGCGGTATACGTCCGCCAAGCTAGGTACGTCTAGTTGTTTGCTCGGAACGCGTTCACAATAGCTTCTGATGCAGGTACTTCCATTCCGGTCGTCTGCGATGGAACTCGCTCGAGCGTCATCGAGGACCTCTCCAGGACAGCTTGATTGACGATCTACTGGAGTGGTCAATGTGGCACTACGCCGTAGTTCGAGAGTACGTTAGTCAGCAATAGCTGCAGGTCCCCAACTTACGCCCTTTGTAGAACCAGTCAAGGCTTGCTCGAAAACATTGCAGGGGTGAGCGTGTTCAGCAAGGGGCTGCGCAAGTCGTCATTGACAATTTCTGTAGATCTATGATGGCGTCAGACGAAGAACTTTGCCTTTTCTTTACAAAGCATTAGAACCAGGAACAGAAGACGACAGAATGAAAGGAGCCCTGTGGACCTTGAACTATCCTTCCTTCGGGCGGTACGCCATCGGCGGTGAGTCTAATACTAGGTTAGAAGCAAGTGAGAAGTACTCGCGGGCTTACACGAGCCTCATTCCCGCAGAGCCTAAACTTGCCGCGACGCTATTGCCGCAGCTGCTTCGTTGTCAGCACAATGAGAAGGTTATTAGGAATTTAATATCATCGCGCCGTGCTGATAGTTCCTTCGACAGCCTTCTATACAGGACTGCGTCTCCGCCGTCTCAGAAAATTGTGAGCGAACTGTGTGTCTATAAGTAAGCAATCGCCTCTGAACGGTATCTCACAGGCATCAACGGTTTCGTGGAGCCATGTTATCTTGGTTATCATGTACCCTCGCCCTCACTGATCAAAGCTACCGAGAGCTTACAAGCGATACTTCCTCACGACCCAACCAACGCTGAAGTTACTGATAGGTGTCGGAAGGCAAGAATTAAGCGCGTACAAGGACTCAATCAAGCGGCCGATGCGACAGTAAGTTCCTCTTACCAGCCACAAGAATGACTATCGTGACACACAGACGCTTAGACGGATGAAATCATGAGAATTGCCACATCGTCCAAAACCCATTGGCGCTACGAGATCGTTGCTATTCGCTGCTTGCGGACGTTGGTTAGAAGAGATGTGCCATTGACGGCCGCGCAGATGTCGTTCTTTTTAGAACGGACACATCATACTCACCCAAGTGTCGTACGTCGCAATTGAGAGTGATTTCTGAATTAGCCTAACTCACAGAACAGCGTTATGTATGTCCAACGTACATCCATCTACGACCCTCATACTGACTTAGCCTCAAGTATGCTCAACGTGGAGTGATGAAGAGTCTACGAAACATAAAACTCAGAACCCTCTGCTCTGATCCGGCTGATCTGTTTCTCGGGAGAGCTCAAAATCCACTGAAGGAGGTCATCGCGATACAACCTTCACACGCTCTCACGCAGAAATACTTGCAATCGTATAGAGCACCGCCTAACACCTTCGACACTAAGATGTGCGTCAAATCTTTTGTGCTGAGTTCAGTGCCTGATTTGTTGCTAGGTCGTTCTTGGAAACATTCCTACAAGGATGGATCGCCTGGGGCGATAAATTGACTTTGTACAGATCACCAGATATGACCAAGTCAACTTTCCAGCCATGGGATGCTTCCAGTGCCGATGCGATAGCGACGTTACGCGAAATGGCAACGGATGTCTCATACTGGAAGAAGCTGTCAGTCTACTTTTCTGAAGAAAACAATGAGACCGCAGTAACGCAAGACAATATATCCTGCGTGAAATCTCTCTGTGAGTCTTGGCGTCGAAAGTTGAACTGAAAAGTGCTGAGTGCGACCACAGTCCAAGTTCTCGAAGATGTACCATTGGGTGTTCTCAAGCCGATACTCGAGTCACTACTCGCTGATAAACAGCAAGACAAGCAAAGAGCCGCTGCGGAGTTACTGGCTGGTGTGATTGGAGGTTTGGTTTCTAATCTTTTCAGCGTCCCATGTATTGAAGTCTTCCTAGGCTCGAAGCACTGGCCTCTCAACAAACAAAAGGCTCTGTGGGCTTGGGTGAAACCGTTCATCGGGAAAATCATAGCCAATCTCAAGACAGACACGCTGGTCACATGGACATCGTTCCTTGAGGTAAGTGCTTGTAAACAGTCATCCGGGGTCTCTTGCTGACTATACACGACGCACTTAGTATCTCCTCTACAAGAAGGACCCTCGCCGGGTGCAGCCCATTCTTGATCACATCCTGAACGAAGTTATGACTATGGACTTCAACGCGGAGCTCTCTTTCGATGTCATCAAGATCTTGTCCCTCTTCCGCGCATGCTACGAGGAATTGGGATGGAAGTTCAACGCCTGGTTGGACCAACTCTTGCAGCGGTGCTGGAAGGAGATACATTCTGAACATGATGACGTCCGGACGTATATTGGCGAGTTCATGTCATTCGCCGATAAAATCAAGGTAAGAAGATGCATTTTGATCCTGTTTGTAAACTCAGATCACGTAGTGGGCTCCCCGCCCAACCATTCCTTGCGCGGAAGTGTTTCTGAAGGAGTGTCGAGTCCTTCCCTTGGAGTACGATATCATGGGCATGAGGGGCTCGTACCATAAAGGTCGGGTACTGGAATTGGTCCAGAGCTTCAAGCAATGGCGGGACGAGCGGATACCTGGTGTACGAGCCTTTCAGTCCAAGTATGATCGTGTCGGCATCATGGTGTGCAAATGGCTGTTCCAGTCGGTGCATGATGTACACGCAATATCCGTGTTTGACTATGTCTTGCCGCTCATGGTCAGTCGGTATCTGAATTCGTGACCTTCCACTGACACAACTGTGTAGCCTGAACTGTTCCGCTTCACTGAAGGTATGTAATAATCTCAATCTCTTGACACCGAATGAGGGCTTGATGAGTGTGTGCTAGTCGGCGACAATGAAGAGCTTGCCAATCTCGCCAACATTCTCTTGGTGCGCATGTGTGGTGTGACACCTCCTCGTGCTTTGATCAATCCGCTTCTGGATGCCATCTTCGAAGCTATCTGTACCTCACCGGTGAGCCATGGCCACATTGACAGGCTTCCGGCCAAGCTCATCCACATGATAGTCCTGGAAAGTACGACTGAAAGCTTTGCCTCTAGTTCAAGGTGCGTCCTAAAACCCATTTTGCTCTATTTCTATACGCTGATGTTTCGGGAAACGTAGTGTTCTACTTCCGGCAAGTTCCTCTAATCAGTGAGGTCAAAGTCGTAGAAATCCTTGAAGTATGTTTTCATCTTCCGGTGGAGACCGCCATTCACATGATTTTAGGTACTGTGCCAATGCTTGGACGATGAAGTGGTGGAGGTCCGCGAAATGGCCGCGTCGTGAGTGCTCTCGGACCGAGTTGTACGTGTCCTGACATGGCGTCCGTCGATAGCACACTGTCTGGTATCCTTCGATTATCGCCTCGAAGGAGTGTCCTGACATTGAAAGACCGGTTCGTCAAACTCGCGAAGACCAGCCACATTCCGGGGCGATCGCATCCGGACTACAATGCCGCTATACGTCGTCGACATGCTGCTATCCTAGGTATCTGTGCCCTCGTGGACAGCTACCCGTACACTGTCGAAAAATGGATGCCCGACCTGTTGACGAGCGTCCTGGCGGAGCACACTTATGATCCTGTGAGCGTCGGCCAGGTTGTTGCAGCGCGCAACTTGAACTGACTATCAACAAAGATACCCATCTCAACAACCGTCCGGAAATGTGCAAGCAATTTCAAACGGACACATCAAGATACCTGGCACGAAGACTGTCAACGCTTCACCGACGACCAGCTTTCTGCCCTATCGACACTGCTCACCGGATCCTCTTACTGTGAGTCTTTGCGCGCTGCTTCTGATCTAGAATTGACGTTTCGACAGATGCCTAATTTCATTGTATCTATGTGTGCTTGCATGTATGTAGCGCTATGGACATCGTAGAATATCATTTACACAACCATCCTGAGGAGCAACGGACACTATCTTGTATCAACATGTAACTACGAAAAAATGGCCTGCTCAGAAAGCATGCGAATGAGAGTGTTGTACAGTGCTATGTAGTCCCATGCGGGTATCTGGTGATGAGGGTAACTATACTCGAATGGCCGCTCCTTGATCTCCGACCACCATCATCCGGTTTTTTCCCACGGTGAAAAGGCGGGTGAGCAGAGCATCGGGAGGCTCGTCGTGCATCCGCACAGCTGCTTTCCGCGGCGCTCTCTGCCTACGACAGCTCGGACGACACGGCCCGTCGCCAGGACACACACCGCGGATTTGAAGCCCCGAGAGCTCGGCACCCACACAGGATGGAGTCCCTTCCATGGCATATGGGTTCACAGTGGTCTGTACCGACTCGCGCTCCGCCCATGCGTCGTAGCTCTCGGCCGCACCGGAATGAGTCCCTTCCATGGCATATGGGTTCGCAGTGGTCTGTACCGACTCGCGCTCTGTCTGGGTTCTCGGTCACTGGGTCTCTGCGTCCGGCACTCGGACGTTAAACAGCCGAATGAGTCCTCGCTATGGCATGCAGGTTCGCAGCGGATCTGACCGATTCGCGCTCTGTCGGGTCCGTAATTGACGTTAAACTAAGTCACTACCGGTACGTCTGCAGTCTGGTGTGGCGTCTGCAACGACGATAATCTAGTGCATACCCGGTCTGTCTCGACATACAGTCTCGGCGCTCGTGCCGTCTGGTCCCATGGGCTTGTGGGTTGTCGGTCCTTCTTGGCTCTGTCCAGCTGGATACCTGCTTGCCTCGGTGGTCGGGGCTAGACGTTAAACTCAGGAGTCCCCTCTGGCTCTGGATTGGGGGAGTAATGCTGGGAACAGTGCGCTCTGCGTCCGTCAAGACGTTAAACTCGGCTGTGTAGCCCTCCCTTAGTAAAGGAGGTTCGCATTTGACAAATCAGTCAAGGCTCACTGGCAGGTCCTGGGCATGACCTTTAAACTGTCCTTTGCCAAATCCCGGCAGGGTCCCTTCTGGGATAGGCGAACATAATTGGGGGGAACTGCTTATCAAAACCATCCGAGACCGGCGGGTCGTAGGACACCCTCAGCCTGTTACGTTGTAGCAGTGTGGTTAGTCACTTTGGTGGCGAGACAGAGAGTCCCCATGGGCTGCGGATCCGTACGAGGTGCCAGTCCTCAAACGAAGCAACCAGGGGGGCAACGGGAAGCCGTGCCGGAGTCGTCGCCTGGGTCAACGCGGTGGGCCGTAGCATGTTGGGGAATAGTCGCCTCAGCATGGCTCGAGAGTACTAAATCCTCTGTCGGTTCAGGTATCTGAAATGATACTCTGAGCTTAAGTTGATTCCTGCTGACACTTACCCGTCATATGTGCCCCTGTAAGAAAAATACACGGATGAGCTAGAAAAGCCGGCACGGGGAAGTGGTGGGCCTCGAAAGAGAACCCTTTTCGGTGGGCTGCTTCAAAAGGGCGAAGATCCTGCTAGAAAAGCTGCCACCAAAGTGGAACCCTCTCAGGAGACAACCCGAAGACTATGAGCAGGAACCAAGAGCGCCGGAAGGCGAAGACCCGAACGACCCAGAGCGAACAATTCCTTTCGACGCCCGGATCACAGAACGAGGCGGACTCAAAGATGCCTTCCGGATATTCTCCACTAGCAAGAAATGTAAGACAGTGAGGGAGGAACCTCAGGAATGGATAGGTTCAGAGAACGGACACGAAGAAGACCTACCAGCTAGCGAAGACGTCTATACAGACGGCGGCTGCATTAACAACGGTGACGAGAACGCCCGAGCTGGCGCAGGAGTCTGGTTTGGGGAAGACGACACCCGAAATGAATCAATTAAACTCCCTGCGTCCATCACGCAGTCAAATCAGGTAGCGGAAACCTATGGAAGTATGAGAGCGGCCGAAACAGGACATTCGAACACCCCGCTGAGGATAATCAGCGATTCAAAAACAATAATCGAAGGAATGACAAAACACCTACAGAAGTGGGAGGATACTGGCTTCATAGATAGACCAGACGCCAGCGTAACGAAGGCACTAGCCTCGCGACTGAGAGAACGCGAAGCAGAAACGTCCTTCAAGTGGGTCAAGGGACATGCCGGGACCCTAGGAAATGAGGAAGCCGACAAGCTAGCGTCAGCAGGCATCGAAAAGCGAACGGAAGACAGACTAGACCTTAGCATTCCGCCAGAATTGGACCTGCAGGGAGCCAGACTGTCCAAGTTAACACAGGCACTTGCATACAAAGCCATCAAACATGCGAGAGGAAAAAAAACTAAGAGTCAGACTTACCTGAGACAGATAAATCGGCGCCGAACGATCTGCATGCTTGATCGCGCTAGACACGCAGCAAAAGACATCAGTGGACGCCTACCATCCGATGCACTCCTGTGGAAGAACACAGGCCATAAAGATCTTTCCCCAAAAACTCGCCATTTCATGTGGATGGCGATGCACGACGCTTACAAGGTCGGAAGCTGGTGGGAAGGCAAATCATCAGTTGAGCACCGGGCAGAATGCTCGCACTGTAAAGTGACTGAGTCACTAGAACACATCCTCCTCGAATGCAAGGCACCAGGGCAAAAGCTGGTCTGGAATTGCATCAAGGAAATATGGAGAGGAAAGACAGGCATAGCCCTACCCGCTCTATCAATCGGCACAATCCTCGCATGCCCGCTTGCGCAACTCAAAGATCACAAAGGCAACGAGGACAGAGGAGCTTCGAGGCTATTCCGGATCCTAGTGTCGGAAGCGGCACATCTGATATGGAAACTCAGGAATGAAAGGGTCATACAGCGCGAAGGGAAAGACGAACCGGCGTCAAAGAGAGAGATCAAGAACCGGCTGAAGGCCGCAATTAATGAACGGATCAGAACTGATCAGAAGCTCGCGACCAGGTGCACCGGCAAGAGAAAAGTGCCGGAACACGTCGTATATGATACATGGCGAGGCGTACTCGAGAACGAGAAGAATCTCCCTGAAGAATGGATCGGGGAGTCCGGGGTTTTAGTGGGTATGGCATCGTGAGGGAGGGTTTTTTTTCATTTTCTTGTTTCTTTTTCTATGACTACTTATGCTTATATGTTCTATGTTCTTTCTTTCTTGGGTTGTTGGTTTCACGATGCCGAGTCCCACACTTGGAGTGCGTAACGCATTTCCTCGGGGTGCTCAAACATAGCCAGGTCGAGATTCCTGGCACCACACGTGCTATTCGCGGGGTCGACAGAGTCGAGTATGTACTGATCTTAGTACGTACGCTACCACCACGAATATGAAATCACGTCCACCAAAAAAAAACTATACTCGAATTGTTGGTATACTATCGTTGGTGCTAGGAACGGTTGCCGAAGGCATGGGAGATACGTCTCCGGCTTCCAGCTCAGCGTCTGCGCGCGCAAGACCAGGAAGTGTTGTCTCAAGACCATCCGCTGTACCCATTCTTGCTCCAGCTGACGGTACCGTGTCTATGGGAGCATTTTGACGATTAGTGTAGCCAGTTTTGACCCGGTTGTTTGACTCGGATTCTCTGGAATTCGGGGAATGAGCTCGCCGCCAGATACCGCGAGGGCGGAAGGAGCGCACCGTATTTCTGCAATCAGGTCCTCGATGGCGTACCATGCCAACGGGCCATAGGCAACTCCCCGCCACCACCCTGCAAGGTCCGAGGGATCAATATACGCGTGTGCGTGTAGATGATCGGTGACGGGTATCTTGTTGTCTCTGAAGGGAGGCGTGATGAAGCCGATGCGGAAGCGGGCGTCTTTCGCGACCTGGAGATGGGTTGCCGCTGCTGGCGTGGCGGCGGGCGGTAACAGAGCATGGAGATGACGCGTGGCGAGACTCTTGAGGCTGACAAGGAGAGGTACGTCCGTAGAGGACTGGAGCAATGTCAGTGGGGCGGAGCACGGGCGCAAGTGCACCACCTACAAGGCGATATATCGACGGGACATGGAGGCTGGAAAGGCACTCAACAAGCAGCCGCAAGGAGAGGAACAAGGCGCACTTGAGAGCAACTATTATATGGCCTTTGCTCGACACAGGGTGAAGCTTCTCGCGGAAGACGGTGAAATTGTCATCTCTCCAGAGTATTTCAGGCTGACTGGCGGAGGCGAGAGGCGAGAGGGGAGAGCGGGGCGAGGCGAGAGGATCATGCAGGGCGCTGGACACTATGCCGCACATCGGGCAGCCGGCTTTGGGCGCGAACTCCATCGACAGCGACGACGACGACGACGGGAATAAGAAAGGTGGCCGCAGTGGAGCCGACAGCCAGGAACGTGGCCCAAATTAAATCGGGTCATGTCCTTACTTGTCCACTACGCGCACTTCCCAATATGCAATCCTCCACCTCTGTCTTTGTGGATTTCTGCCATGAGATAGACGAACACAACGATAGACGCGAACGTCTCATCAAAGTACGCGTCCTTGCTTCAACGTCGCCCTTGCATTGTCCTCAATCAATGACACCCAGGCTAGTCGAGACATCACCAATATCTCCAAGAAAACCATCTTCCTTCTCCATCGTGTTGCTCTCGAGCAGCCGAAGGATGGCGACACAGAAACTTCCGCTCTCCGGGCTGCTAGGCGCGGGCGTGAAAACCTACGACAAGTACAGCAGATCTACCTGAATATGAGGGACGACCTCGCTGGAGATCGCTTCTGGCGATATGAACGCCAGGCATCTCCGGGTCTCCAAGAGTTCATCGAGGCCTTGTCCTTTGCGCACTACTTGGGTACGAGCTGTTTCCTCCCCGTCACCGTTCGTCGAAAAAGTCAATATTGATTAGCACTCCCCAGAGCATGGCACCTTGATTACTTTGTCGCAAATTCAGCAGACGTTGTGCGATCCTGATGGAGTTCCAGTGCGTAGTGTCGGAATGGATCTCGAATTGCTGCACCTTGAGCATCTGTCTCCAGGTATTTCCTCTGACGACCTCTGACTATCTTCTTGGAATATCGGATCTTACTGGTGAACTTATGCGATACGCAATATCCGGTTTGACCAAACAAGGAGGCCGCTCTCAGGCGATGGAGACCTTGAGCTTCGTTCGGAACTGTAAAGCTGGCAAGGACGTCCTCTAGCTCCCTTCAAATCCAGCCTGACACGTACTTGCTCAGACTTTGACCTCTTCATACCGCTTGTGCCGTACCTCTCCAAAAAGCAAACTGTGACTGCCCAGTCGATGAAGAAGATAGAAGAAGGTGATATGGCACCGGATGCTCATGATTAGCTCAACTCATAACCAAATCTTAGCCGCCTATGCCATCGTCGTCCGAAGTTCGGAATACGACCTCTCTCCAGAAATGTTGGACGATATAATTGCGCAGACCATGTCAGGCAACGAACGGAAGCGCAAAGGTCGGGATAGCGATGATGAATTCGACTAGCGAATGCTACAGATACATAGAGACGTTAAGGGTGCTGCTGAACATTGCAGGTAGTACACATGTAAGTTTATGATGCGGATATAGTAAGGTGACTGTTCTTCTCCAAAAATCCCAATTCTACTTTGATGGCACCACCTCCCAGTGCTTCATATCCTAGTGGTATGATTTGTCGTGTTCCTGTCCGGAACACTGCGTCTCTATACAAATCCTGCCAGGATTTTGACGCGGTAGTGTCCCGTACGATACAAGTTACTCCCCCTCCTTCCAGGACATCAAGCAAGAGATCCACAAAAGAAGTAGAGGACAGAGGATCACTACCTCCAATGACATCTGAGGACGGTTCAGATGGGAGAGCCGCGGTGGACTCATCGTTCAAAAGAGGCGTCCTCTCGTCAACAAGGGAGTTTTCTGTTTGAGCGACAGGGTGTGACTTTTCTCTGCGGAACAGACGCCTGAACCACAGCGACACGAAGACAGCGAGCCCAACAAAGACCCGCTTGATCGTTGACAGAATACCTTTCGGTACAGAGACGGGCTTGCCTGCGATGTCTCCGTCCGGGCTTGCAGGTGAAGAGTGGGATCGCGAGAGTGTCCTTGTCTTCACACGCGGGGAAGGCGGTGGCGTAGGCAGACTGTCTCCTTGAACACTGAGAGCGTGCCCCTGTAAGAGGGAAACCTGAAGTTGCTTTCCGTTACCTTCTACATGATAGAGCGGACACAGTAGGATATGCACTCCTGTGGGAGGAATGGCGAGGGAGATGGAGTCGAGAGATTCGCAAACATGGAAAGTTTTGTTCAGAGGCGAGTACAGAGCAACCGGATGTTCTGCGCTCGGAGCGTAGGAAGGAGCGAACTTTGACCACTCCAGTATGACATTGTCTACGACGGAAGGCGTCTGTAGAACCATCGGGATGACGGAGATTGCGAGTGGATTTTGGTCCACTGAAGAGGAAGTTATTACGGCGGAATGACCAGATTCCGATAGAGCGATACATTTGGAGGAGGAAGAGAATTGGGTCGCGCTGTCGATGAGGGAACGTACGCTGGTCTTGGGATGGAATGACGAGAGTAATACCGAGCCAGAACCAGATGCTGTCAAGTCACCAGACTCAGTGATGGTCACGCCGACTTCCGATGTGCTGCTAATGAGCATCGTAGCGGAGGCGAGGAAGGTATTCGACCGTGGGACTAGGAAGAAAAGAGACGCTGTGCTGTGAGAACAAAGGATTTAGCGTGGGCAAGACAAGGACGTGCAGTGGGTTTAACCTTTCTGATCTGCCGAGAGGCCAAACGGTCCAGTCTGATGGACGCGACACTTTGGCGATGATGCCATCTATCGCCTTTCCACGCGAGTTCCACGTATAGATACCGTCGTCTCGCTCCCAGTCTTCACCAAGCAGCGCGAAGCGCTCAATTGATTGTAGGGTTATGGTACCATTACGCCCAAAGGCGCCCAGCCATTTCGTCTCGCCGTTTGCATATTGAATCCTGTACGTGTAAGAGTACGCCTGGAACGCGTGCCCAGAAAGCGCCACGGATACAGGAAGGTGCAGTACTCGTTCGTCAGAGTGGGAGGTGCCTGCGTCTGCAGACAGGAACGAGACCGCGTTTGGGTCAGGGCTGGGAGATGGTACGTCGGTAAAATCAATCTCGCCCCATTCCCCATAGGGCCTGCCAATGGCTGGCAGTGGAAGGTTGGACCAAAGCTGTATTGTGGCACCGGCTCTCTTGAGGTCGGCGTACTCTTCGGGGTCCACGGTGGCTGTGAAGCAGAGCTCCGCGGTGGGTGTGTATACATGGCAGGTCAGAGACTCCTCAAGGGCGGGGCGGAAAGAGATCGTCATGGCGGTCGGCGTGAAGGTGGGTATCGACGTTGTCTTAGAAATGGATCGGATAAGAGAACTGGAAGAAGTCTGGGCTCGAGATGCCAACCGTGTGACTATCCTCGCGATTGGCGATGTAATGCCCTCGTCATTCATGCATTTTGGGTCGAGTTCATACTATATACGCAACAAACACGCCTCAAACAGTTCAGATGCGCTTAGTACAACGTTCAGATGTAAGAATAAGAGCGGCAACAGGACAGCAGTCAGCAGGCATCAGACGTACACGATTTCGTTCGTGCAGGTTCCCACGTTTTCCAGGCCAACCTAAAAAGTTTCGATTTAATTCGAGGGTCTGACTGCAAAGACTGAAACCAACCTCCACTACATCTCCATTTACTAAATAAGTGGGAACCGCTTTCCCAAGATTAGTCCCGCTAGGCCTGTACGGCCCGTCAGCATACCAACCGCCTCACTAAAACAGACAGCTACTCACGTTCCCGTGAAGATCAGGTCACCAGGAAGCAGCGTGATACCCATGGAGAAGAACGAAATGAGTTGCTTGACTCCAAATATCATGTCCGCCGTGGAGGCATTCTGCTGGGTAACGCCATTGACGCGTGTGTAGAGGTTCAGGACCTGTGGATCTGGGATGATGTCCGTCGTGACTATGGCTGGGCCCCAAGGTGCCCATCCGTCCGCGCCTTTGCCCATAGAGTATTGCGGCTGGGGTAATCCTCCTCGTTCGATCTGCCAACCGCGGTGAGAGACATCATGACCAACCTGTTGGAGGCATCGTTCAGCGCACTCATTAGAATAAGTAGGCCACTACGCACAGTATAACCAAGGACGTGATCCAAGGCTTCATCCTCCGAGATGTTATACGCTGCTGTCTTCATGACAACGACGAGTTCGGTTTCCCAGTCCATGGAAGAAGTGAAATTGCCTTGGGTCTGATAACCCGCACTGACAGGAATAGGATCACTGGGAGTATTCAACGAAGTAAAGGGCTTGTAGAAGAGGATCGGGAACTGAGGAATCGTCATGTTGCTCTGATGGGTGTGTGAGGCGGAGAGTCAGGAAAAGTCGCGGAAAAGTCCCACCTCATCGATATGGGAGACATAGTTTAGTCCCACCATTCTAACGGTTCTGACCGCTGCATTCTCAAGAGGAGAAAGCAGTTTTTTGATGTCCTTGGGTTTGGATTGAGAAGGCGTTCCTCTGAACGATGAACGATGGTACCTTGACTTGGTCTGTAACTGTGAAGTTCCCCAGCACATCGCCTTGAATGACTTTGGCTTGGGTACTGAAGGCGGCGTCGAAAGTATTGTTCGGGAGAATAGCGTCCCCAGAGTAGATTTTGTCATCGCTCGAGATGAAACGAACAATGCGCTCTGCCTTAGCAAGAAGGGCACAGGTAGCAAGCAGGGGTAGGAAGCAAAGCATGTTCGTTAGATCCTCAGCACAAGTCCAATGACGACTTTATATATTCTTCCATACGGCCTGAGAAACAGAATCACAGATAAGAGATCCTTGTGATCTTGTAGAAGGCGGTACACGTGAGATAGTGGGTAATGTTGCAGAGTCGTGCTGTCAAGTTGTCAAGACCAGAGACGTAGTACTAGTGGGTGGCGTTTTGGTCGTCAACACGTTCTGTAGACTCTGCAAAGACAAAGACGGCCTGGAAAGAAATTCAAAGGCCACCTGCAACAGACAGACGCCTGAAACTTGACCCAGGATACCCACACGGGATCAGATGACAAGCAAAGGCAGTCTTTGGATGACTGGTCCGTCACCGTCCGTGAAACCCGAAGAGGCAGCAAGTCGCATTATGATTGGCAAGGTCAAAGCGATCTGCGGTCACGTGCCTCGAGTTAGGCCTATATATGCCACAACAGCGCTGTACTGCAGGTTGGATCAGCACCACCACCTTCAAGACAATCCCGCCACTCGACAGCACCTTTCAGCAAATATCACCGACTAGAAACAATGGCCCGCACCAAGCAAACCGCCCGCAAGTCCACTGGAGGTGCGTTGACTATTCTCGCGTCAATCGCCTTGAATGTTCATCCTGACCGCGACGTGGTCCAGGCAAAGCCCCTCGCAAGCAGCTGGCCGCTAAATCAGCCAGAAAGACCGCAACGGTACGCGTCATCGGACCTCAAACTGTGGTCAACTGGGCGTACTGATTCTCTCCCCTCTCCAGAACGCCACCGGCGGTGTCAAGAAGCCCCATCGCTTCAGGCCCGGAACCGTCGCTCTTCGCGAGATCAGGCGTTACCAGAAATCGACCGAGCTTTTGATTCGCAAGCTCCCCTTCCAACGTCTCGTTCGTGAAATTGCCCAGGACTTCAAGGTATTGACCTGCTCGTCGTCGTCCTCGCCGGAACCGCCTTCTGACTCAGTTTGACGTTGTCTAGACCGATTTGCGCTTCCAGTCGTCCGCCGTCATGGCCCTCCAGGAAGCGGCTGAGGCCTACCTCGTCTCTCTCTTTGAGGATACCAACCTTGCTGCCATCCACGCCAAACGTGTCACCATCCAGCCAAAGGATCTCGCCTTGGCTCGTCGTCTCCGTGGAGAGAGGAGCTAGATTACCGCCTGTGGTATTACCCATTATCACGACCATTGAAGCTCGATCTGTATTTCCAAGTGGTCCTTGTACAGTAGTGTGTACCTTGCAGCCTATCTCAATCGCAATCGTCATTTGCGCGTTATTCCAGCGTCTGATATGTCCTTTCTGGTGAGGAAGAACGAGCAAAGAGGTGTTTGTCCATGTGTTCCTGATGGTTCCGGACATTGACAGAGCAGCCGGAAGTTTTAGTGCAACACTGTTCTGGACCACCTAGCGCGATGAGTTTCAGTGTTTGTCGCGCCCACACTTGTCGATGGTCGGCAGCAACACTGCGCCACACACCGCGCCCGAGGCTTTCTGGCTCTCGACTGTACGCAACTCATCGCGACTCGTTCACGGGACCATCAGACCTCTCCCAGTCCCTGGACACGAGCAGGAGTCGTGCTCAACACCGCGACAATGCTGGGCCATTTCCTCTAGGTGTCTCACAGTCTTTCAATGGTGAAAAGGTCAAAAAGTGGTCAGAGCTCAGCGTCGGCGGGAAAGGTGCGTGTTGTTTCGCTCGAGTCTATCACAACTCACTTGCGGCGACACAGTGAAGCGCACGACGGCACGCACCTCCAATTTGACCGTGATTCTGCTTGGGGCGGGCATGTCGGTAGTGCTGATATACTGTCTCACCACGGAGCTTTTCTCTTCAAATTCTCCAACTGTTCTTCACAACGAGGCTTGCGAGAGAATACGAAAATCACCACAGGTCTGGCCAGTTTGTGCTCGTTAGCCGTCCGAGCTCATCGTGCGACAGATTGCGAAATACCTCCACGGGCCTCTTACATTCCACAACACCCCAACCTCTGCTGATCGGCCCCGTTCGAGGATGGGCAGTCATCAAATTGTCTCCGAAGTCATGGTAGACTCGAGCGGGCGACACCACATGTTCCTCAGCTTCTATGTCCAAGGCCAGCTTCCAGGAGCCAACAGGTCGTCCGATACTTATTACGAGGCAATCACTGGATGGTTCGAGGACAAGGCCTCGCGCCTACCTGATATGACGGTGGAAAGCACTTCTGCATGGGCAAAGGAGCAATCCGACAGGCTTTCACAGCAGTTCAGGCATGTCTTCAAGTATCTCATCGGCGCGCCGGCTGCGCCTGCTCAGACCGCGTCTACTCCAACGCACATAGAAGACACACATAAGGAGGAGAGTAAGGCGTGGCAGGTTGCTGGAATCTTTTCCTCTTTACGGCGGACCAAGAGCAATCCAGAGCCCCCCGAAGGACAGATATTCACTGACGGTGAAGCGCACGCCGAGTTGGTAATGAACAATGAGGGCAAATATGTATTCCGCTATCTGTTTGTGGACATTCCCAGTACGCTTGTTCCCACTATGTTCGCGCAACATGAGCTAACGGACATGGGCAGATTCGAAGGAACATCGGCGGAACAGGATATTTGTGGAAAAGGCAAGAGGCGTAGGTGAAGATCCTCCAGTGCTGCGTCGATGAGATCTACTGCAGTAGTAGTGGAGAATGTGTCGAATGTATCATTATATCGTATATTACAGTTGGCGGTGTCCGTGGGTATCAAAATAATTACTCTCCAAAGAGCTTCTGCACCCGCTTCAGAACTGAGTCCTTGCTTGGATCTGAGGGAGAGAGGGTTGATTGTGTCGGGAACAGAGGGCCGATGACGAGGCTTACCGTATGGGTGATCTTTCGAGGGTATTTCCAGGAGTGCCGGGAAGGCCTGCTGGTACTTGTCCACCGTCGGTCGTATCTTCTCTGCGATCTGGAAGGAATAAGGGAGGAGAGGGAGTCGATGGGAGAGAGAACGGACATGCTGATTGATCAAGAGAATTGCTATATCCTTGCGCTCAGTGAACTCTTGGAAAGCGGATTCAATGGTGGACACTTGGGTCTCTGAGCATCGTTGGTTAGTTGTGATAGTAATACATTGATTGGACACGCACTAGCGTCGACGACGAGGAAATTCTTCTTCTGCTTGTCGTTTATATGCCCAATGCCTGCTAGGAGTAAGCCGGTGATTGAGTCCTGGCGGTAGTTGAGGATGCAAGTTGAGTCAGAGGCGAGAAAATTACTACCTCGTCGCCGATAACCGCCAGCAAATTGCGATCCTTGAACGTCGTCGCCATCGTCGTCGGTGTGAGTAACTGGACGAGTCCCGAAAAGGAAAGCTGTCTCTTGCTCATGACGTCCGACATCTTCAATCGCCCGCCCAATATCTCAGAGGATACGCTGCAATATGCCCTCTACGCGCCATCGCAGCTATCGGACAGGGCCTCTGTGACCACCATTGCCGCTTGCATCCAGACTTTCATCGACGCCTTGCTCATTCCAAGTTTTATCTGGCACCGTGATTCCTTCGAGCTCAAAGTCGTCGATGACCCCGACGCGAGCGACCGGTGGATGATTGAAGGGCGCATGAGAGTCGGAGACTGTGTGGACGACGAGTGGTGTGCGGTCTGGCTTCTCAAGGAAGTCTCAGCCAAGTGGGATGTTGTTATAAGGTATTCACTCAGCTTTTTTTCGCCTTTCGACTCGTTTCATTTATCTTGTACAGCGTGTTTGACTCTGACGGGGAATTTCTCCTCATCGAAGCAGCAGACGCATTACCTTCATGGGTAACGCCCACTAATTCTGAAAACAGGGTGCGTCCCGTCATCTTTCGTCTCGGCGCTTGCGCTAACCGCAAACCTACGCTGCAGGTCTGGATCTACAGTTCCCACCTACATCTCATACCGCTCTCACACGTATCCCCACCCTCTAGAAAACGCCGTCATCGATATCCACGTCGACAAGACAGCGACGATGAGGACAATATCCTAGACGATGACAAAGACGAGTTTTTAGCCGTCGAGGACGCGTTAGATCTTGTGAGGGATGCGGCAGTGACTACGCGGGCATCACCAGAGGTCGAAGATCTTGCCTGGGAGAGAACAAAACGGTAATTGGACCTAATCATTGTGTACGAGGTTGTGACTCAATCTTTTGCAGGTACCCCGACGCCCTTAACCGTCACGTCCACGCTACCAACGCACACTTGCCTCTCGATATAACCAAGGCACTGTCTGTGCAACCTTCCCTGATCCAGAAAGCTGTCGAGGCATTCTACACCAGAGATGCTGCTCAACTTAGGGTGAATATATGCACTCTCTATCTGTCTTACTTTGCTAACCTGCTTATGCAGTCCGCCCACAAAATGACCCGATTCCCGCCGGACACGTCGGTTCTGTCTACTGTGCGCATGACGCGAACAGCGTACGCACAGCTTGTTGGACAAAAGTTCTTCCCTCCCAAAGTCTTTGGACGATGGACTGAACTCGAGGAGACCAAGGAGTGGCGTTGGCGTGATGTGGGCATGAAAATCGTGAGTCATATAGAGTCAGTTAATCGCTCCTTGGTTCACCTCGTTTGCAGGCTGTTGGCTTCGAGATTTTGTACCAAGAAAGCAAACGGACTGGACCGACAGAAACCGTAGAGATACGACAGGCAGCGGTGTGTCTCTCTGCGATAGCATTCCGCTCATGACTCATGTGGAAAATTTAGGCCGGCGCCAAGAAGGATGCCCTGCGCAGAGATCCCGAATACTCCAGATACATACAAAACCTTGTGTCGGCCGGGTATTTCAAAGGGGAGCTCGAAGGCTCTAAACTTTGGAGCAGCCTCGAGGACAAGGCGGTGGGTATTTTCATTGACTTGCGCAAGGAAGAGTATGTACTCTCCTCGTTGATCTTCGCAGCTAATTGATTTTTTGATGCAGTGACCACAGTCGACAATCTTTCGCGGCTGCAGTGGTGTCTGCAGTATCTCAAGCACCCGAGTCAGTTCTGTATCTGGGAGATGAAGATGATGACAGTTGGCTGAAAATTGATGCTGAAGATTTTGACGACATGTTGCAAAAGGCGGCCGGGCGAAGCGGAGCCACTGACGGTCTGGATAGCATGGATGTTGACGAGACTGCGGAGGAACGCCTTGCGTCGGACCAGGCTTCGCGTCTGAAAGACCTTGCTTCCAAAGTGGAGAAGTTCGTTGAAGGCGAAGGAGACATGGCTGGTGCTCGATTTGAAGAGTGAGCTTATCGTTCAAACGCTTATACTTTCTGGTCACTAATACTGTCGTTAGCGAGGAGTTCTCAGACGAAGAATTTAGTAATGACAACATGTCGACGTCCTCCGATGATGAACCGCAGAGTCCTGAGAAACGGCAGGAGGCCAAGGACAAGCTGGTACCGAAGCTGGACCCAGCAGAATATGGGTGGATGCCTCCCTCCTATCACGATAAATCCCAGCGGGTCGGTAAATCCAAGGAGGACCACGAGACGGAGGCGGAGACCTCGCCGAAGGAAGAGAAGGCACCCGAGTCACACCAGGTCAAGGTCAAGCCTATACGGCAACCCATAATACCGAGGGATACATATGATGGTGTTGATTCTGACGACGAGTCAGATGAGGAGGACCCCGAAGTGGACTCGGAAGATGAGGAAAATCAACCTCAAGTTGTGGGCGACGTTGAAGTGGACATGGAAGAGGAAGAGGAAGAGTTCCTTGAGTTTTCTCGCCAGGCATTGGGTATCAGTGACGATCAGTGGAGCGACATGATCAAAGAACGAAAAGAGCGTGGCGGTGAGTTTGCAAACTGTCGATTTGTTATAAGCATGCTGAAAATACCTGCAGCTTTTGTGCCAAAGACCGTCAAGACGTCGAGTGTGAAGCTCCCGCCGAACGCTCACGAAACCATTCATCGCGCACCAGAGGCCGGACCACGGCCTAACGTCAATCCCAATCTCGACTCCTTCGAAGCTGTGATGAAAGCAATGGATGCCGAACTGGCTCTCTCGCGCGCCCCGAAAGCTTCGCCACAGGTGACACCCAGTGAGGATAAAGGCAAAGGCAAAGCGAAGGCGACGACAGTAGAAGACATTCCCGAAGATGAGGATATTGAGGCAGCGATGGAAGCGGAACTTAGTGGGGTGCTGGATAGGGAGGAAGAGGGTGAGGAGCCGATGGATTATAACTTGATCAAGAACTTTTTAGAAAGTTTCAAAAGCCAGGGTGGGCTCTCGGGTCCTGTCAGTAATTTGGCTGGTCGATTGCAGCCGGGGTGGAAGCTGCCTCGCGATGATTCATAGTAACTTTCGGGTAGAAACAATGTACACAGACTTATTGAGATATGTAGCACTCAAAGTAATGATAGTAAGTAACCGTGATCCGTAATTGATGCGTCATTCGCGTACATCTTGGCTTACACCTCCATGTCAACTGGCGACAACCACAATCCAGAATGATTCATGCCGTGTTGATCTGTGAGGGACATCTTCTTACCTTTGCATAGTCTCTCAACTTGTTCTTGGACAGTCAATACTTCCGGAGTACCACGCCTGACAAAGTTCTACACTCCTCTGCAGCAATCCTCGCAAACAGTCGTTCAGAAGATCTTCAGTCTCGTATCCAATCGACCCTCTGGATTGTGCAACTTCCTCGATGCGCCCGAGCTGGAGCAGTTCCTAGGTCCCCAGGACGAGAAGAACGAGAGGTGGCAGGTGATATACAGGAACTATGCCACGCTGTATTTCGTGTTCGTCGTCGATTCATCGGAGAGCGAGTTAGGGATATTGGATTTGATACAAGTGCGTTTGCCATGCTTTCCGACGCGGAATTATTCTAATTACATAGACAGGTATTCGTTGAATCATTGGATCGGACATTCGAGAATGTTTGTGAACTGGATCTTGTGTTCCATTTCGACGAAGTGCGTTGCAACATCCTCTTTCCAAGACCACTATTCTCAACAGTGACAGGCTCACCACATACTCTCGGAAGTGATTCAAGGTGGACTGGTTCTGGAGACAAATGTAGAGGAGATTGATCGCGCTGGTATGCAGGCTTTCACCCTTCTCTTAGGAGTTGTACCGACGAGAAATACAGTGCAAAAGGCGGCCAAAGCAAGAAGAGATTCTTTTAGTTCTGCCAATCCTCTTTCGCTTGGAGTGGGCAGTGGAATATCAACTCGTGGCGCGAAGACCCCGCTGGATTGGTTAGGCAGGCTAACAGGAGCGGCAGTGCGATGAGATGTATTTGTATGGGTAATAGACATGTACTAATGCTACAAAGAGACAGGCGGATTCAGGTATGCCAAACGTCAAGCACTCATCGTTTACGGAGGCGCAGCAGCCAAAGTACCTATAAACAGTTGAGCTAGCGATCGTAGCTGCAATGAAGATACCCACGTTTGCGCTTCTTCTTGCCTCCTCCAGGAGGACCCGGCTCTCTGGCAAGTGGCGGCTTAGGCGTTGCAGCTTGCGCAGGACCAGGCGCTGGTGTCGCTGAATTCCGTGCCGCCGGTACAGAAGGAGCGGGTTCTGGTGCGACTGGTTCGACTGGCGCCATACTACTGGCCATCGAAGTGAACGCCGCCGTCGAGAACTGAGATTGAGAGTGTGCCGCGGTGGCTCTCATCGCATTGAACAGTAAAGAATTGTTTTGCTGTCTTTGGATCTTGTTCGAACCTTGGAAAGCACCATCCTTCACCTCGGTGTCGACCGCTTCTTCATTCTTGTTTGCCGATGGTGCTTCGGCAAGATCAGAGTTGCTGACTGGCCAGGCAAAGCCTGTACGAGGGGTGTAGTCGGGTCTATGTGAACGCAGCGTGTCCAGCGACGATTGTATTGAACGGACAGAGGCCAACTGGGTGAGAAGTTATAGCGGTATACCACACATAGAGGAGATAAGGCGAACCAAACGGTTAGACAGAAGTGTGTACAGGTCCGGCGATTGGAATATGCGATTCTCGGATACGAAGTACACCGCCAGAGGTTGGACTGTTGAGATACTAAGTAGACCCACAAAACCTATCATCATGGCACCATACCTATCTCGGGTGACAGACGCTCTCTTTTGTGTATTATGAAGAATGAGGGGGCCTCCTCGTGGACGACTGCGAACTCGACGCCAGTGAATCGTCTACGTGATCGTTAGTGTCGGCAATCAGTTATCGACCGACACGACGCGTACTTGAGCTCCTCAGCTTCATTGACTACAGGCATTCCTGTGTGCATAGTCTGCATGCGCAGCACCTGATTGTTGCTTTGTTTATCGTAGAACTGGGAGTGCGTGAAGTATTCAAAGACAGTCTCGGCTGTTAACGGCCCATGGGCCTAGCGATGCCAGGTTAAACAGCTCTGTTTCGGTTCAGAAAGTACGTTCCCAAACCTGAATCCATTCGTGCCATATGAAAAACCGGGTAGTATGGTCATCCTGAGGGTGAAAGTCGTTCACGTCCATGACGGTAGAAATAAGAGTCCAAATCAAGAAATTGATCGGTGGCGAGCGCCAAAGTAGCACCGTGACTCCGGTCCCCTCACGCGCCTT
This sequence comes from Strobilurus pachycystidiatus, assembly GCA_019915135.1. Classification (NCBI taxonomy): domain Eukaryota; kingdom Fungi; phylum Basidiomycota; class Agaricomycetes; order Agaricales; family Physalacriaceae; genus Strobilurus; species Strobilurus pachycystidiatus. Next base: position 1,858,395 of record JAHLMK010000008.1, on the reverse strand, counting down.
GCGCTTTCCTTGGTTGGAAGCGAATGAGAGTCAGAACACAGGGCTTTTCCGCCTGCGTTGATTCATTCGGAAAGCCAAGTACGTTCTTCCAGACACCAGCGACCGCCATCATCGCCCCGTCTCGTCTAGATGAACTTATCTGGAAGACGAGCTGATTCCTGCCTCTAGAACGAGCTGGAACCACGGTGTTCGCCGCTCTGATTCTGCCTAACCTTGTACTAACAGCTATTAGATGGTCCTGTCTTCTGCAGCTGTTATTGCCGTGCCATTCAAGAGGTCTGTCAGGACGGTTTTTGCTGGTTGTTCTTGATCCGAGTCCTCGTGGTTTATCTCATCGATTGGGACTGGCTGTCGGTTTTCTGGGGAATACTCCTACATGCAGACGTGAATCTTCTTAAGCCACGCTTTCAGCAACTCGGAAGCGCGTTCAGAGCTCCTCTGACCGTCACATCGTCTTAGAGCTCCGGCTACTGTTTCAGCTCAAGTGTGGACCTCTCCGCCTCTCCTTTCTCACCAACGCCGTTGTGACTACATAGGGAAAACATGAGAGCAACACGCTGCTTTTCGATCCGGACGCGTTTACAACACGCCATTCCTGATATCGTCTTGAGCTTATTTTTCCTCGCGGCCCCCGATCATGTCCTGCCAGAGCTTTCACTTGAATGTAAGTCTCTGATGTTTGTGTTTCGAAAGTATACTTACCGCCAGTGTTCCATGCAGATTCATGAGGGAATTCGCCTGTTGCCGCGCCTGAATCGATTGTTGAATCGATAGATCTGTCCTTCCTATGGCTGTCTCTCAGACTTTCGTGAAGTGCGCTCTAACTCACCGATTGAAGGGACCTGAAGACGAACCCCTCATGTTTTGTGGGCATTCACCTAGTGGCGCCTATCAGTATTCACTCCAATGACTCACAATTTGGCACTCAATTGCTTCAAACGAGGGACGTCGCTCAATTCCTTCAATTTTCCTGAGCGTTGCCATCGGTCCCGAGGGTGATTTGCTTGAAGTTGTCATCTCTCAAGTCGTGTCACCCATGATTCCCCCACGAGCTTGAAGACGGTGATGAAGAAGGTACCTTCACCTTCATATGATTAGTGGAACTAGGGCGCGGGAAACAGAGCAAGTTGGCGGAGCTTGATCTACAGGACAGAGGTCAGTCACCAAGTTTCGCTCCTCTTCCCGCGTCTCATCCATGTCAAGATGTGCATGGAAGTAACAAAGCAGTAGCATTTTTTCGGTAGTACATTCAAGCTCAACGAAGACATAGATAAAACACTGAAGTATAACTATATAGGCAAAGCTCCAAACCAACCAACGATAGAGTGTGATATAATATATGTATACACTATGTGGAATCTGGATTAACAATTCGAGATCACGTCCGTCGCGGGGCCGAGAGGCGGTACGAAGCGAGATTCAGTCGAAAAGCGCATGGAGGGCAGCATAGGCGCGGAGCCGTCTGTAAAATGGTCAGATGGAGGGTATTGTACAGGACAGAATGAACGCACGATGTTCGAAACATAGATTAGGAATACTGATTACTTTACTTGGGCACTGGCGACTGCACACTCGCACTGAGAACCTCCAATGGAGCCTTTGCCACAGGTATCGCACCAAGTGCGCTTGCCCTGCTCGACACCGATGGATTGCTTCGAAGAGGAAGCATGCGAGACGACAGAGCCAGCGCCATCTTCGCGGTGAATGCTGACAATGTGGCGGCCGAGATCATGCTTGCGGCTGAAGGACCGACCGCAAGCACGGTGGGGGCACACATGAGGCTTCAGGCGGTTGGGGTCGTGAGTGGCCATATGGGTTTTGAGATTGTAGGCCCGGGCGAAGGCTAGGGCGAAGATCAGTCAAATTCCCAGTGAAGCGGAAGAAAAAGAGCGTACCCCGAGGGCAAGACGGGCACTGGTACTTTTTGCGAGCGTCCTGCTTGCCTTCGTCGTGGCGCGGAGGCATATTGACGGAAGGGAGCTGGGTAGTGACATGACCGGGAGATACGGTGCCGACAGGGGGCTGGAGATAGTTGTAGTAGTTGGGGATGCTGCGGGTAGGTGGCCCGTAGTCCGAGTAGCTGGTGCGAGCATAGTGTTTCTGCGGCGGCGGCTGGGTACGCGGAGGGCTGAGAGGGGGGGTAGGCGGCAAGGAGCCAAAGTCGAGCGGAGCGTCGAGCTGCTGCTGGGGCTGCTGGTGGTACTCTGCGTACTCGCTTTCGACGCGGATGCGCTGGAAATCCATCTCGAGGTCGAGGGGGAAGGAGTACTGGGTGTGTGCGTAGCTGGGGGCATACAACTCGGAGTCATAAGCACTCGAGCGCGATGATTCTGTGATTGCCGAAGGGGGGCCTCGTGTGGGGGTGTCTGAGCGCAGAAACGAGTATGCGTCGTGGGTGTCGACTGTCAGCAGCTGCAGCTGGGCATCGTCAATTCCGGCAAGAGACGAGTCGAGTTCCGACTCAAACAGGTCTGGATGCGGCGCAAGCACGTCGACGGTGGGCTGGTATGAGAAGAAGTCGATGCCCGGCTGGGCCTGCTTGCTGTAGTCGAAGCCGTCGAGAGGAAAAGCGGAGGCCATGGTTGCTGCGGACAAAGAGGTGGCAAGGTGGAGGGAACCAAGCTGGCCAGGGGCATGGCAAATATGGGAAATCACTGATCGCATAGCCCCCAATTCGGACATCGCCATGTTCGCTTTGTCACGCAGGCTCTGCTGCGCTCTGCGCGATCTCTATCATCTTCTGTTCTCTGGTCCCCGCCATACTTTCCATAAAAGATCATCCCGCCGTCTGCGATAGCGCGCACATCACATATCGGGCACTATTAGCGCGAGAGCTGCAGAGCCCGGACTAATTCAACGATGTTTGGTGGGTCACTTGTGTATGTACACAACACTTTAAAGCTACTGACTGTATCTGCTGTCAGCCCGCCTAGCTCAATCGGATAGAGCGTCAGACTTTTACGAGCCTGCTGGCGGTGCAATCTGAAGGCTGCGAGTTCGACCCTCGCGGTGGGCTAATATGAGTTTTATTTTGGACTCGTAATGAGTTCAAAATTGCGCCACACTGGCCAAATTCCAATTTCCAATGTTCCAATGGCGCCGCCATTGGCCACTGTACACACTCCATTCAACTCCATTCAAGAATCAACATTGTCTGGCATGTAGTGACAGCGAGGGCATTCAAGAACCAGACCCGACTCACTCGAGTGACAAGGGAGAGGGCCCGGGCTCGAATGAATTCTATTCGGAACTGTCAGGAATCAAGAGTCAGGAAACACTTCAGACACGATCCTTGTATCGGACTTCGAGCTGGCCACCACTTAGGGTACATAGACTAAGCCTCAATGGTCAAGTAGCTGAAGGTATTCAATTCTAGGAAATTTTCTTTGCTCTCTTTACCATTCATCGGACAACGTACGACAGCGCAGTCGACGTTATGGTCACGTAGTACGGTGTCAATATCATATCACTGCATAACTACATACCCAATTTCCTGCGGGAACTGCGGAGACTAATGAGCTAGTGAAGAAACGTTCTTCATGATTCAAGATGCGCACGATATCGATTATCATCAACCTGTGGCCGCACTAGTATATACTGATTACTGGGCAGGCAACTCGGAGCCAATGTTTCCGCGCGCCCGACACCTCCCAAGCCCGACACCTCCTTCCCGCGAGAATTGATTCGGCAAGTACGTACACAGGCTGACATGATCTTGAGTCAGCGTCGTTGAAGAACTTGAAGAACTGTATGTACTATCAGTCACCCGGGTCTGAATAGTCACCTAGTAATGAATAACTCCGCTATATTTCAATTTCCACTCCCTCACTCGCCTCAGATTGACACGGAATGAGTAGTATACATTGAAACACACCTATGAATACAAGTTTCATGAGAATCAATGCAGTAGTGCAGTCTGAGTACGCGATGAAAGTTTGATGCTGACATAATCCATGTCAGATTTTGTCTCGCATCTCTATAGCTTGTCAGTTGCAGTATACATTATTCCTTTTGTACAGACATGCAAATGGATGTATACTACAGCTTAGAAAAAAGATCGGTGCGCTCTGGGGCTATAGACGACTGTTCCTGGCCAATTATTCACTTCTAGGTGATTATTCAGACCCAGGTGACTGATAGTACCCCAAGTGAATTGCATTCATCGAGCGGGCATTCGGTATGATCATTATTGATGGTGCCATGGTGCCATCGATTAACCTGCTGTGTATCACTGCCACCAATACAATCGCAGTTGCGCAATTAAAGTCGGAGCGGTTTGCTGGCCGATTGTCGCAGCAGGGGCAAATCAAACAACAGGGGTTCCGCCTGCTAGTGTGGCGAAAGATGTTGTGATGCCTGCGAGAAAAACAACAGACAAAGCCGGCCACACGTTACCTTGACGACCACTCCGTAGTATAAGCTTACATGACTGTTTGAGGCCACTGTATGGGCGACGTAGAACTGTGGCTTGAAAGAAAATCGAAAACATCGTCTCCTCGCCTTCGAGAACGATATCTGATTTATCTCGACAAAAGGAAGTTAATCTTGAGCCAACAGGAACGTCCCGAAAGGTGCTTCACACACCTGAACTTCGGTGAAAAGAAAGTACAACATTATGAGTATTCATACAAACAAGATAATAAGTTATCGCGATCCTCGCGTACATATACTTGACATACACTGCCACCAAGTCCCCTAAACTCCAACTCTGTTCAAGAGTGCGTCAGTGCCTGATGTACGAAGGAAACAATAGGAGAACTGACCTATGCACAACCTTCTTCTGTCCCGAAAACCTGATTACTTCCCTCTTTTCCAAAACGAACAGGGCCCGTTCAAGTGCATGCGGCGTGTAGCCCTTCTGATCAACGAACTCCTTCTTCAAGCTCTGATAGCTTGTACTCCACCCCACAGGTAACCTCCGCCTCAGCTCCTTCTCGATATTTACCATTTCCTCGTTAACCTGTCCTCGCGAAAGCCCTTCTGCCGATCCAGCAGAGACAGCGTCCATGGTACTGAACTTGAAGAGACGGATGGCTTCTTCGACGTGGTGGTTTTGCACGACGGGCGTTAGGGTCATCTTCGCGAGGGACTCAGATATCCGGATGATGGCCTCAAGTTGACTACACAATTGGAGGGTGGATAAATTGAGGAAAGCAGAAAGAACAAGAACAAGAACGCACCGAACGGTTATGGGAATGGAACTCCGTTCGTCGTTATCCCTTTCCACTTGTTGCACTTCTTTCCGCAGGCTGACGAAATGACTGCTCAGCATTTCCTGCGCCTCAGGTGATAGTCGCGGAGCGCATTTACTGCCGCGAGATTGAGCAACCACTACCAAAAACGATAGGAATATGACGTACTGCTTGCAATAAGCGATGTATCGCTTCATCTTATCGAGGGAGAGCTCGCCGTCACCCTCTCCTTCGGTAGTAGTGGGACGGTTCATGTGTACGTTCATGACATGCTTCGCAATGGTCTACAAAACCCATAAGAACCCTGTCTAGCCCTCGAGAGTAAGAACTAGCAGACCTTATCACGCGTCTCATCGTGAGCGTCCTTGACGATGAAGATCATATCGAAACGGGACAAAATTGTTGTTTGGAAATCGATGTTCTAGGCGTCTTGGCATTAGTGGTCATGAAGTCAAGCAAGAAATGATTATACCTCTCCTGGACTGCGTTCGTTGTCATATCTACCGAACACAGGATTAGCTGCGGCGAGAACGCTAGTCCTAGTGTTCAGGACGGTCGTGATACCGGCCTTAGCAATCGATATGGTCTGTTGTTCCATTGCTTCGTGAATGGCAACCCGATCTTCGTCCCGCATCTTGTCGAACTCGTCGATACAAACGACACCTGTATCAGCCAGAACCATAGCACCGCCCTCGAGGTAAAATTCGCGCTGAAAAGAAGAAGATCGCATTGAATACTCGGAGACGCAGGAAGGAGAACAATGTCATTTACCGATTGAGTATCTCGCTGGACAGAGGCCGTGAGACCAGCAGCACTAGAACCCTTTCCTGATGTATACACGGCGATTGGGGCAACCTTTTCCACGAATTTCAGCAACTGACTCTTCGCAGTTCCGGGATCGCCCAGAAGAAGGACGTTTATGTCGCCTCTGAGACGCATTCCATCGGGTAAGACTTTCTTTGATCCACCGAATAGAAGACATGTTATGGCTTTCTTGATGTCTGTAGTTTGGATTAGAATATTTGAGGCAAAGCACGTCCGGAAGGTACAAACCCAAACTGCCATAGATACTCGGTCCTACACTTTTAGCAAATCTTTCGTAGAACCCCTCACTTCGGGACATTTCCTGGAATTCTTCCTCCTCTTCAGCGGAGAACTGCATTCCAAATGGATTATATCCACCCCCACCCGATGCAGGTGATGATAGTTCTAGATGTAACACGCGAAGATATGGTCGTCGAGTCGCGGCAGCACCTGCGTTTTTCTGCAAAAACTCTTCAGATGGATATTAGGCGATAAACTATTTGGCTTGCTCACCTCACGCGCCGCTTGGAAGGTGGAATAGACTCCAGTGGCGACGACACGCGTTCCAGGGACTACTTGTCCAGTCAGATAGCGGTCGGTCGAGAGCAGCATGTGCTTCGGCAGGTCACCGACTGGGACCATGTCTGGGGCCTCCTGCAGCTTCAGTGTCTGTTGGTCCGCGAACGTGGACTTCGAGTGTATGATGAGGAATGGGTCGAGCGGGCAGTCCTTTTTCTGCCCCTCCGGTTCAGGTCCATCACACGTTCGGGGAAGTCCTCGGTCACTTCCACCACCCACACCGCCCATCCCACCTAGCGGGTATATGATCTTGACGTATCGACAAGCGCGACATTGGAGGTGTAGTTTGGTAGCACGCGAAGAAAGGACGGATGCGGAGATGACGATACCCGGGACGCGCACGAGCTTGTTTATGGTGTTCGCAGTGAGATCGCGGAATTGAAGGAGGTTGAGCGATGAGCGAAGTGTTATTTGCACCTTGCCGATCGCGTCTGCCAGCTCCTCCATAGCCTTGTCCGTCCCGGCCAGCGGAAATAGTATGGTCTTTGCTGCGCGCGTGGCGGCATTTTCGAATAAGGGGAGCACGTCGGCAGGGCGGTCCTGTATGGCGTGGGAGAGCTCGTCGTTGTAGAGCCCGACGTGGCCCAGGTCGACCTCAAGCAGGTTTTTCTTGAGGAGTAGATTTGCGCGTAGCTTGTCTCTGCGCATGGTCAGCGGTGTGCGACGCGAATTTGAGGGACTGACCTGTATATGAACTCTCCACCGACACGGTAGGACAAGAGAAAGTCCAGAAAGAGCTTCTCTGTTTCCGAGGGCGACTCCGGGGCAGTGGGAGGGGCGGGATCGTGGATAGAGACACTGTAGACGTTGTTTCTGTCGAAGCCCGCCATGGTGATGATTGAAGGTAGACAAGGGCAAAAGACGCTAATTGGCGTGTTCTTTATGGCCGGTCATTTCGTGTCCTGATTATGTAACTACTCCGTTCCGATTCGAGATATGAGACTCACTCTGAGCAACTCAGTCTCCGACTCTGGATTCTGGAAATGACAGAATTAGGAATTAGCTCTAAGCTAAGTAAGCTTGGCACTAAGCTCAGAAATTGACTATTGCGCCACCGCTCGGCGCTGGCGGCTGCGCCAGTGGCCACGACGCACGTTTCAAGTTTCAACTAGGGTGGCGCAGTGAACCCTAGGTTTTGATACACCTAAGGTTTATGACGGTTTTTAACGGTTTTGATACGGTATCGAAACCCTCGGCGGTCGGTATCGATACCAGCACGTGATTGCTTCACGTGAGGGCCGCCGCGCTGCTGGGACCAGTCACCGGGCGACAAGAGGGCGGGGATGAGGCGGGAAGGCGGCGGCGCGGCGCGCCCTCACGTGAAAAGATCACGTGCCGGTATCAAAACTGTTAGTAACGGTGGCCAAAAACGAGGGCCGGTAAGTAACGGTTTCAAACCGACGACAGAGGTTTACTGCGCCACCCTAGTTTCAACTTTAGTCTTTCGTCCAATTCCGAACACAAGTTGGCCAAAAAGTTGAACCATAGAAGAAATGACCACCGCAGGGGTCGAACCTGCAATCTCCTGATTCGTAGTCAGACGCGATGCCATTTCGCCAGGCGGCCATGACGTTGATGATTTCGCCAGGCGGCCATGACGTTGATGTCCCCGGCCCGCGACATATTTTTCAATACTCACCTTCCCAATCTCAGAAACATTCAATAGTGCAAGTAGGGATAGACAGCAAAGCAACAAGACAAGTTCCGTATTCTATTCAATGCCAATCACTCCCATATCGACTGCCACCGGGGCGGCGCCGCGAGCTGATTTTGTCCTCTCTGTTCGAGGTTATCACGATGTGTTTGTCAACAATCTAGGACACTTTAGGTTGATACTAGCGAGCAGAAGGTGAAGAATACGCACATCGTTCAAGATGTTGGTTGACTTGGTCAACGCGCTCAAGAAGGCCGTAATCTGCACGTCTTCATACTCCTACACCGACAATCAGCTTTTTGCAATGATGAATTGAGGAGCGAGCGCACTGTGTCGAACTCCTCCCTAAACTTCTTATTCTCACTCGCCGGCAAACTCGCCACAAGCGCTTTGATACTTCTCAAAACGCCCTCATCCCTCCTGACCGCTTCGTTTCCCAGAACCACTCCCTTCACATAGCCAACAATCACCAAGATCCGCTCATGCAACATCTTGACCGCCGCCCTTTGCGTACCCAAGTGACTCTCAAGCCCGAGCCCACCGCCCCCGCCCCGAGCAGTCCAGTCCACCGCGATGCGCTCAGCTTCACCCGTCTCGACGGTGTATGATGCCTCGACAAAGACGGGTCGGGAGACACGGTCGCGGATTTCAATGGTGGGTTCGTAGGCTTTGAATGGGAGATCAGGTGTGGGTGTTGATTGGAGGAGAAGCAGGAGCGGTGTTGAGCAGTAGTTTGTGAATTGAGAGTGGAGAGCTATATGAGCTGCCGTGGGACGGGGCGAGACGGTGTACCACCCAATGAACTCTAGGGAAGGGAATACTTGTTTGTCTGGAAATTGGCGTCAGATCCAAGAGAACTCTGAGTGATACACTATAATAGCAGACTCACATTGATCCCTCCTCGAAACTAAGAACCCATGATCGACCGTCGTCCCGTCAGCCTCTACTGCTAGCTCAAACGTGTTTACGATCTCCACATCGCGTCCTGTTTGTGTGCCGAGAAGCGCCCCCAGGACTACAGAAAGACGGTCAGCTTACATCACTTACGGGATCAAGTGGGGTAGGAGAACGCCACCAATTTGAGGCGCGGAAACAGTGGAACGGTAGTCATGATTGTGAAAGGGTATATCGATGGGCACGCGCTGCCAGTAGATGTCGCGGATGAAAGTTGAGATAGCGGGCGTGGATGCGGCGGTGGACGCAATAAGAAAAGACTGAAGAAGAGTGAGACTTACTGAACGGCGTCCCAGTGTTCGTCTGCAGCTTGCGCCGTGTGAGATGTTCGGACACGTTCAGGATTGGGAGCGGATGTCTGAGGGACAATCATCAGTTTCAACTTCTAGCCAGGGTCAAAGCATCCATGGCGAAGGTATCCTGGAATGAACGGATGAATTGCTACATTGGAAGCAAGCCACACGAGGAATAGGGCAACAGCAACAACTGGGGGAACACGCACAAAGAGATGGACAAGCCAGAGGTCGTCGAGGAAGGCAGCACAACCGAAAGCTCGTCCGTGTCCATCGCCATGCTCATCTTATGTCAGTTCTAGTCGGTGCGGGTCGTGGTGAAAGCTCAAGGTGAAGTCGACGGTGACGTGAATGAGACCCACAAGTTGAGTTGGTCAGGGTGTTTAGCAGTGATACATTCTTATGGCCGCCTGGCGAAATGGCATCGAGTCTGACTACGAATCAGGAGATTGCAGGTTCGACCCCTGCGGTGGTCATTTTGTCCGGGGGGTGCAGGAGACACTGTGGCGGCATTATTTTTATATTTTGAAATAATGAAATTTGAATCTAGATTCTTGGAAATCTTGAATCTTGATCCCTCGATGGGCATTGGGCATTGAACAACAAGCATTGTGCAATGTACAAGGACTACATAGCGGCGACAAGTAAGTTGCTACAGTCAGTGCCGAGTGCCAGTCAGACAGCATCGGACATCTAACGTTTCTAGATCAGATTAGACAAGATGACTAGGTCAGTGCATGCGTCGGCTAATATCTTCAGAATGTTACAACCGTTCTTCAAAAAAAGCTAACATAAATACAATTTGCGACGTTTCTCGGAGCATAGATGCATTCACTTAGAATTGAGCAAATCTACAAAAGTTCAACACCCCCACCCCATCGTACGCGTACACTGACGGTCCCGTCTCCAGCTACACGTCCTTTTAGGCTGTCTCCACCTTCGACTTGGGGAATGTCAACCTGCATGTCATCCGTATCCACATCGGGCAACGGCGGTAACTGAAGCTTTCGTCGGTCTGCATACTCCCTCAAGCGCCTTCGGCGCCCTCTCCTGGCTGCACCTTCCCTCCAGTCATTTGCAGTGTCGTCGCCTTCCCAACTAGCGGCGAGCACCTCGATCGCAGACCCATCATGGCCGGTACCCCACGCGGCGCTCTCCATACCGCCCTCACCAGGGCCAGCAGCAAAGCGACCAACTACCTCTTCTCCTGGAGGAGCATCCCCGACGTGTATGAGCCGTAGTGTCAAGCGTATGGCGCGCTTCGTTGGTTTTGGTGTGATAGAAGTGGGCGAGGTGGACGAGGGCAGGGAGGAAACTTGCAGGATGCCACAATGTACGGCACACCCAAGCAAGTCAGAGTCGTCAGTGTACACGCGCCTGGTCCCAAGCACGGTCCGCCCGCTGGTAGAAATGCCTCCTCCCCAGATGCGGCGGCGCTTCTTTGGCCTGTCAGTGGTCTCGTCCTCCTCGGCCTCTGCCTTCCTACCCAGTATGAGATGATCTTCGGTCATGAACTCCTCCTGGGTCGGCACGCAGCTGGCAGGTATCACGACATCCAACGTCGTCTCACCCAACTCGCCTAGGGGAAGCTTGAACGGCGGGAAGACGTACGGGAAAGGCACATCGGGATAAATGAACGTTCCCAAAAACCGCCCGGTGCATGGTTTCTTGGGAGCGGGCGGGGCTGCTGGTGCAGTTTTTCGCTCGACTGATGGTGCTGGTGCTGGACCGGGACCTGGTGGTGGTGGTTCGCGGCTGGGAGCGGAGCTCGGGGTCGGCGGACTGGCATCGACAAAGCCAGTATGGAACTGTGTCATTAGTCCTCTTTGTGGTTGCGACGGTGGCGGTGGATTTGGAGTGATAGTGCCACTGCCGCCAGCTGACTTGGAAAAGGGAGGGTACCATGGTGGGTGGGGCGTCCATCCTTTCGGACGAAGACGATCGCGCTCCGTGAGTGGTTCTCCTCGAGCAAGGCCAGATGCGAAGTCTCTTTCCCGCTCACGTTCTCGTTCGCGATCCCGATCACGAGGAGGTGGGTTCGCGGATGGCGCGCCTTCTCGATCCCAAACCCGTTCTCTGTCCCGCTCCCGTTCCCTCATCTCTCTTGGCAACTCCCGGCCAAGCTGGGGACCTGGCACGTCGCGCCTTGGGAGGACAGGGGAGACAATCTCACCTAACTCCCTGTCTCTCTCACGTTCTCGCTCAGCAGGCGCGTCCCAAAGCTGGCGTACAAGCTTCGTGCCATCACGCATGTCAGGAGGGCGTGGTCGGTTCCTCTCGCGCTCCCTGATATCCCTGCCCCTCGCGGGCACTCTTCCCGGAAAAATCTCCCCTTCCTCGGCTGCCCCTCCTCTGTTGGGCAGCATTGCCATCCGATCTGACCGGGGCATAACAGGAGGATCCCTGTCCCTTGTGAGAAGGGGCGAACGCTGGCGGATGATGTCTCTGGGCGGGAGCGACGCCATGGGCGCATCACGCATTTCCCGCGGCATTGTAGGCGGACCCTCCCTGTCTCTGTGACTGCCACTCATGGGAGGAGGGCCATGGTCGCGGTCTCTGCCAGACATCATCATTTCTCGATCCCTCGACGGCATAGTCGGCGGCTCTCGTCGGCCCGACATCGGTGGAGGCGGCAGCACATCTCTGTCGCGTGCCGACATCGGTGGTGGTCCTTCTCTGTCTCTCTCTCTGGTAGGAGGAGTCGGTCCATCTCGCTCCCTGCCTGACATGGGTGGTGGTCCATCCCGTATCATCATCTCTCGTTCTCGTGTGCTTATCTGTGGAGGTAAAGCATCTCTCTCCCGCTCTCTGTCTCTTGCTGACATGGGTGGCGGACCGTCTCGTTCCCTCCCACTGACCAAAGTGGGCCCATCTCGCATAGCGGCCTGTATATCAGTTGATGAATGAACATCTCTCTGAAAGGCTACACTTACAGATATCTCCCGCTCGCGCTCTCGATCGCGCATCGGCATTGTCGGAGGCTCACGTCCGTCCCGCAAGAGTGGCGGCCCATCCCTAAATGGTCCATCTCGCAAGTCGCGAGGCGGCGGTCCATCACGTATATCCCGTGGCGGCGGTCCGTCGCGCATGTCTCTCGGAGGTGGTCCATCGCGCATAGGCGGTCCGTCACGCAATTCTCTAGGCAGCGGCCCATCGCGTATATCCCTCGGAGGGAGCCCGTCGCGCAGATCTCTCGGAGGCGGCCCGTCGCGTAGATCTCTCGGAGGCGGCCCGTCGCGTAGATCCCTCAAAGGCGGCCCGTCGCGTAGATCTCTCAGAGGCGGTCCGTCACGCAACTCTCTAGGCGGCAGTCCATCACGTATGTCTCGAGGCGGCAGTGACGGTCCATCGCGCATATCTCTCGGCGGCGGTCCGTCACGCAGTTCTCTGGGCGGCGGGCCCTCGCGTATATCTCTGGGAGGCAGCCCGTCGCGCAGATCTCTCAGAGGCGGCCCATCGCGAAGCTCTCTCAGAGGCGGCCCGTCTCGAATGTCTCTCGACGGTCCATCGCGTAGATCTCTGGGCGGCGGTCCATCCCGCATATCACGGCCACTCATGGAGCTAGCGCGGTCTCTGCCGCTCATTGGAGGAGGTCCGTCCCGCATAGAAATCTCCCGGCCGCCCATTGGCGGGAGGCCGTCGCGTACCGACAACTCTCTTTGCCGATTCGGGACAGGCGTATCCCGCCCGAGTATCGGCGGGGGCTCTCTGATGTCGCCGCGGTCCCTTGCGTCCCGGCCAGAAAGCGACGGGTCGCGCTGCCTGCCCATTGGGGTGTCCCGTCCCAGGCCTGACATTGGTGGCGGCTCCCGTATCTCGCCTCGCTCCCTGGCATCTCTCTCGCGGCCCGACATCGCCGGCGCCTCGCGGATTTCCCCTCGTTCCCTCTCTCTTCCCGACGTCGGTGGAGGCCCCTCACGAATCTCTCCCCGTTCCCTCTCCCTGCCCGACATTGGCGGTGGTGGCGTGATTTCTCCTCGTTCTCTTTCAGGTGGCGGAACACGCTGGCCCGATGGCGAATCTTGCAGCAGCGCAGCCACGTTCATGCTGTTGTTGTGTCAAAGAAAGATGGGCGCTGCGTGCCCTGTGGAAGCTGTAGCGTAGATTGTGTCGGAATACCGCACGAAGGTAGCAAACGAGTGAAGGAGACACACCGTGTTCTCCTCTCCCTGCTCTGGTTCCTCAGACAGGGTGTAGACTGCTGAAAAAGCTGGAGAGCTCTCAAGCCGTGTACTTGACTAGATTCGGGTTTCACCAAGGGAATGCATAGATATTCGCAGACGCACCTGCTCTTGTGTTCCTCCTGCAGTTCAGTCTCGGTTCTGTTCACTCCCGTACTCCGTTTGGCTGGATGTCTGCGTGTTTCAGCCTGCGTGCGCGTCGATAGTGGTCGTCGAGCTTCAAAACGTGCTGCCCTGGGCCCTGATCGATCGAAATACAAATGTTCTCACACTCATTTCCTTTTCCCATCGCCACAAATGGCTATGCGCCACACTTCATGGCCGCCTGGCGAAATGGCATCGCGTCTGACTACGAATCAGGAGATTGCAGGTTCGACCCCTGCGGTGGTCACTCTATCTTTTCGACGGCGTTCCCAGGCTGGAGTCTATGATTGAAATTTGATATAGAGATTTTTTACCATTCCTAACGCCCGACGCCCGTCGCCCAATGCCCATTGAACATTGTTCAATCTTGAATCATGAAGCACTGTTGAACTTGGAATCTGGGCCCCCTCCAGCCTACTCCAGTGTACAGTACATACCACACTGGGAACAGTATCTTGCCCAGGACCACAGTATGTACTGTACAATATACAATTCAAAACTCTCTGATTTAACTTCTTCGCGCCGCCGGTGGGGCCTGGGCGCACTGTGAGTCCGCCGCGCGGCGCCATGCACTGTACACAGGTGCACAGTGACAGTGGCAAGTGCACACCAATGAGTCAATGACCATATCAGGATTTAGTCTGGAAGTTCTCTGAACAGTGAAAATTGCGCATCGAAGGACCAAGATTTTGAAGAACCTGGATTCAAATTTCATTATTTCAAGAATCAAAAAGTTAAAACAATGCCGCGGCCCGCCACAGTGTCTTGTGCTCCACCGGAGCAAAATGACCACCGCAGGGGTCGAACCTGCAATCTCCTGATTCGTAGTCAGACGCGATGCCATTTCGCCAGGCGGCCATGCAATCTACTGACTACAAGTTTACTCTCCGTCTGTCCGCTAAACTCTACCCGAGGTATCAAAGTGAGGGCTGCTGAGGGCACCGGTTCAGCAAAAAGTCCCAGCGAAGGGAAGAATCCACTTCAATTATTACAGCTGTCATTGCAGCATACATTCTACAAGCCATCTACATAGGCGTGTCAAGTGCGTCTATGCGTATCCTACATGAAATGGATAACTTAAGTAGTGCTAGGCTGCACATTGCAGTATTATACCGAGTTGAATCGTGTCATGTCGCGTCGTGATATCTATTTCGTCCTCCCGCTACTGAGCGATGCCGTCCTCTTGATATTGGTGGCGTTCTTCTTCAACTTGCGCCACAGACCCGGACTTTTCCCATACGATAACGAGGAAGATGGCATGGATGCTAGAGTCCCCATCGACTCAGCCTCAGGTATGGGTGACGCAACCGCCTCTTCCTCGGACTGAGGTACAGATGCTTCGGGCTTCGCAACCTTGGGTTGAGAGATAGCAGTCTCGTCTTCCTCGTCGATGGCCGTCTCCAAGTCTTCAGGCGTTGACTCTGATGTCAGCTCGCCTACATCGGAGCTTGCACTTGTGTCCTCACTCTCCTCCTCGGGAACCACCTCCACGCCCGCCCACGACAGTGCTCTCGAATGTCGCCCGTCCCCCCTCTCAGAGTCGTCTTCGTGGCTATCTTTGTCCAACCACTTCACTTCCTCTTCTGCCTTTTCCTCTTCCACCTCTTCTCGGTCATGAACCACCAATCGGCGTGAATGAATTGTCGTGGTAAAATCCCATGAATCGATAGAACGGTGAGTGTGTTGCGCTGCCGAAACAACACGGCGTTCCTGGCGATGAGCAAGGGGTGGGAGGTCTTCTGCGAGCGGAGTGGAGGTTAGTCTTTGTAAAGGAGGCTGTCATAGGTGATATGATGCATCGGGTCTCCGTCTATTCCACTCTCCATCCGTGAATGAAGCCAGCGCCACATGAATCCCGGAAGGAACATAAACATGAACATGACCTACTCAGAATAGCATCGATGAGATACGATGGCTTCTTTGCTCCTTTGAAAAACGGCGTTTGCAAGAGTTCCTCCGCGGACGGTCTACCAATGGGAGTAAGAAGCCAGCGATATCACCGAGAGATCTAAGTGACATGTACCTCTTGGACGGGTCTTTGACGAGGCAACTCGCCACCATCTCTTGAAACGCGCGACTGTACTTGTAGGTTCCGCCCTCCCGATCGAGGATCGGTGGCGCTTCCTGTATTCTGTACAACAGCACGACTATCAGAAGCCGAACAATCCAGAGGGACAAGACTAACGTCTTCAACAACACCTTTTGGGGTGACTCTCGTGAACGCGGTGGCCGTCCTTGTGTAAGCTCTAGGGCTGTGATACCGAAACTCCAGATATCGGCGCTCGAATCGTAGGTGTGCCCTTGTATCAGTTCTGGAGCCATCCAACATGGCTAGAAGTGAAGTTATACCGACAACACAAGGAACTGAACTTCAATTGCTCACAGTGCCAACGAAAGATTTACGTTTGTAAATCTTGGGCCGGGCAGCAGGCGTGTCGACGAGGACGACGCGTCGGCCAGATTCATGAGAGGGGGTTCGTCTATATCGAGGCGAGTGCTGCTGTTGAGACGAGTCTTCGGCTAAGTTGGCTGCAACACCTAGATCGCCCAAGAGTACTGTTCCATCGTCATCAATAAGCAGATTCGCGGCTTTTATGTCCCGGTGTATGAAGCCGTTAATGTGGAGGTAGCTGTGGGGAAGTGAGTTAGATCAAATACTACTCACCCTTCCTCATCACCGTTACTATTACGACCGACGTACTTCAAGCCTGAGAGCGCCTGGCGAAGGATGCACCGGACGACGTCCTCTTCCATGCCTCCGGGCCAGCCGTAATGCATCACGTCAGCAGCGCTGCCCTTGTTCATGAGGCGCATAGCAATGTACAGCTTGTGGCCGTCCATCCAGGAGCCACGTACACGAAGAACGTTGGGATGTTTGGAGAGGGACATCAAGGTGGTTTCGCGCTGGAGTAGAGAGAGAGAACGCGGGGGCAAAGAGTCAAGATCGAGCACTTTGAGCGCGACGGGAATGGGTGGTCGTGAGACGGGCTTGTAGTTGGCGGCGTAAACGATAGAAGAGGCGCCAAATCCAATGGGCGCTCCCATAGTGTAGTCAGACGCAGTGTCGCTATGGCGGTGTTAGCAATGAAGGATGAATGTCTGTCATAGGCGGAGACCTGTATAATTCCCAGTGATCTTCCACAGCACCAATGAACTGCTTGTGTGGCATGGATGTGCTGGCAACAGGGCGGGTTGGGTTGGCCATCGAAGCAATCTAAGCGTCAAATAGAGTCGGTGTCAGGCCCGCGCTCTTGCAATAACATGCATATGAAAGTAAGAGTTTATGTAGATGATTGCATATGGGGGACTTCAGTCTGCGACGCCGACACGATCAATGATCAGAAACGCACGTGTCTCAGTAATCACCTCGATCAACTAGCTCAGGGCCTCAGGCTCACTGTCAGGCTGAGGGACACTTTGACCGCTCAGACTCTACTAAGATTATCACTAGGCGTTAACGCAGCATAGAGGCAAAGTCAGCGGTTCTTGGTCGATCGAGACTCCCGTTGATGAGGCCAAGGCCAAGTAAGCATCAACGGTCAAACTGCTATCGCCGCACGCCGCACACTGAGATGTGATTTAGCTTGTGGTCACTGGAATCAAATCTCTTTCGAGCGGCGAGCCCTGCTGTGATTTCTCAGTCCTTCAGGTTTGTTCCTATCCGGCGATTTCGAGAGGGCACGACTCGACCGACGGGGATGGGAGAGCTGATGGAAGATGCCATTACATACTGGCGGCAAAAGCTGGCGGCCTGCTGCACATGAAATTGAAAGTACGAAGTAAGATGATATTATCCACAAAACACTGGACGAAGGCCCGGGCAACGGCAGAAGAGAATGTTGATGATTGGCGCCGTGCGAAGCGTTGAACGTTGACTTTGAACCTTAAGACTTAGTCTGTGTTCGTAGCTGAATGGTGTTGTTGATGCTGTACCCGTTGCGATAACGGGGAAGCGTGAAATAGACAGTGTAGGATTTTCTACTGACCGTAAGCAGCGTATGATTGAACAGTTCAATGACTCAGAGTCAAACGGAGTCAACGAAAGGCAGACTTCAGCACAGACCTGGTTGGGTGACTGGGTCACGGCACGCAAACATCAACACCGCCACATCTCTCGAACCTCCATCTACCATCTCGCTTCCTTGCTCCCCCTCCGCCCACCCTCCCGCCTGGCCCTTTGCAGATGGCAAACAAGCAGCCGCTTGCAAAGTACCAATACGTCGTCACCTCCTCAGGCCCCAAGATCCTCCCTGTCGACGAGCCCTCGTGCAAGGACGAGGAAAGCCCCGCAGAGTACAACGCGGGCGGTTATCTCCCAGTCAAACTCACCGATACGTTCAAGAATGGCCGTTACAGAGTTATAAGAAAGCTTGGGTGCGTCCCTGATCCCTCTCATACTCGCCGCATCTCACGCCATCGCAGATGGGGCCATTTCTCGACAGTATGGCTCGTAAAGGACAACCAGTGCGTTTCTTGCTTCACTGTGTGGCCAGCACCTTACCAGCTTGCTGCTCCAGGCTCCAGCGACACTCCGCACTCAAGGTCGTCAAGTCTGCGGGCCGTTACGCAGAGACTGCTCGGGACGAAATCAAACTTCTTTCTCGGGTGGCATCCTTCTCGCCAGCCCATCCTGGCAGACAGCATATCGTTTCCTTTCTTGACTCCTTCTGCCACCAGGGCCCGGAGGCCTCCCACATCTGCATAGTCTTCGAACCTCTTGGCGAGACCTTGCTGGCCCTTATCGAACGCAACAAGAAGCGCGGCGTCCCCCGAGCTCTCGTCAAAGTCATTGCTAAACAGACTCTTCTCGCTCTCCAGTACCTCCATGACGAATGTGACCTTGTCCACACCGACATTAAGCCGGAGAACATACGTGCGTCTCCGTTATCTCATGCTCTCTTCCCACCAGCTAACTTTACCCCCGTTTAGTAATATCCATTCCTGACATTGAGGCCCATATTTCAACAGAGCTGTCCCAATCTCCATCGCCTACATCACGGCGGGTAGGTGTACCCCTGCCGACAAATATACGACCCGGTGCCACACGACAGCGGTCCAGCCGCAAGTCTGTGCAGATCTTCGATTCTCAGCCCTTGGCGAGCCCTTCTCGGAGTGCGGGACCTCACAGTGTCGGCATAGGTATGCGCTCTGGTGCTTCCTTAGGTCATGTCGGCGGCAGCGGGAGCGGATTCAATAGTGTCAGCGGAAGCTACACGGGTCCCCCCTCTCAGTTGGCTCAACATCCCTTGGAAGACAACGCCTGCGCGCCCGTTGCGGGCCCAAGCACAAACGCGGGAACGAGCCCTTCAAAGCTCCCTAGCGGGCTCTCCGTGACTGCACCGCAAAGTCGTCTGACCACCTCTGCTCCAAAGGCAAACGTTAGACCTGACGATGTCGCAAACAAGGTTTCTCCTCCACTCACCAATGTCTCCCCTCTCTCGAAAGTCTCTCCCATCATCAATTCGCCCTCCACCTCTTCTTCCTCTTCATCGATAGCGTCCACAGTGGCATCGACAGATGTTGTATCTTTGATCAGCACCCCGCCCACTTCGCTACCAAACTCGTTTGGTAGCGCGTCCATGGACTTGTTGATGATGAAGGAAAGAGCAAGTGTAGCTGCAACTGAGATTCCCTGTGGAAGGATAGCCGTGCCGATGAGAAAGGATCAGACGCCCAATCATGTCGAGATGCTTTCCTGGAAGGACAAGTTTGGATCATGGAAGGACAAGGTTTCCTACTCTCTTTCTTCGTCGAACAAGTCGTCCAATTTGAGCGATCGTAATCCCAATCCTCCTGGACATTCGCCCTCCCACTCGCTGCCTTCGAAACCTGGGTCTTGGAAGGATCCTGGGATCTCCACACCTGCACCAGCTGTCGTGGTCTCGACGTCTGTTCGAGCGGACGGTCAGGAAGAGCGTGGAGAGTATTTCATGGTGACGCAGCCGGGTAGAGGAACACCCAGCTCGAGCATCACGAAATCTGCTAGTTCATCAAACACTGCCACCACTGCCCGACCGTCACCCACCGGGACAATATATACTGCTCCAGACGCCGAAACTAGTTCTTCGTCATCATCCAATCCTGCTGCTCCCCAAGCCTCCTTTTCCGGTATTGTTGGAGAAAGTAACAACACGCCTCGGATATTAAAACCGAGCGTTGGTCCTTCACTACTTTCCCAGACTGCGCCACGGCGTAGCTCAGAGCATGTGGCTAGTAACGGCTCTTCTCCCTCTCACCCGCCTCCTCCCGAGCCTCACACATCAGTGCCATCTTCTCGACCTAGCCGAACATCTCCACCGCCGATATCCACCCTCCTTCCAGATGCAACATCTGCTGCCTCCCCTTCTACGCCCCCTCCCACACCTTGCTCTCCGACATCAATGTCTACACAAATGCCCTCACCGCCTGTACCACAAATAGACGCCAGCACAGTGGCGCAGCCTGTTGATATCCCTTCCTCGACGTTGAACATGTCCTCTCCGCCAAACCTGCCGCCTTCGTTGCTACCACCGCTTTCGATCAAGATCGCGGACCTAGGCAACGCCACACCGTCGAAGAAACATTACACAGAAGACATACAGACTCGGCAATATCGGTCTCCCGAAGCCATAATTGGCCGTAAGGATTGGGACGCGACGGCGGACATCTGGAGTGTCGCTTGCGTGGTGTTCGAGTTGTTGACGGCCGAGTATCTCTTTGACCCTCAAGGTCAAGGCGAGCTCTTCACCAAGGATGATGATCATATGGCGCAAATCATTGAGCTTCTTGGTGATTTCCCTCTAGAAGCGAAGATGGGTGGGAAGTACAGCCGTGAACTGTTTGACCACACAGGTTCGAGCTTTCCCAGACATGTTGATGCGCTGACTGATCTGTTCTGTGATAGGTTCTCTCAGATATATTCGATCGCTGAAGTTTTGGCCTCTAAAGCGTGTTATGATTGAGAAATACCTCTACTCAGATGAAGAGGCGGTATCTTTATGCAGTTTTCTTGAGCCAATGTTGGCTGTAGATTTCAAGCAGCGGTCTCATGCGCGAGACATGCTTGACCACCGATGGCTAGACGTTATAGATGGCGATGAAGTCGCCGGGTCTTGGTGAGGCTTCACCATTGTAGATTGGGTTCTTGGTCTTCCCCTCTTCAGGTTTCTTCCTTCTTGTTATTGCTCTATCTTATACTTTATATCTTTCCGTTCCCCGCACACTTTTATTCGTTAATCCTTATCCCTCCCTCCCTTGGGCCTTTCGTCGTTCTTGTATAGGTATCAATAGTCGCTACCCATTCTTTATAGCATACCATTTTAGATGTCTTTGTCTTTCTCCTCGCTTGTATACATCTACGGACTACGTTACGATTTCGCTGTCTTATACACCATATCCATCGCCTACATACGTGTAGTTATTCCCTATTGTTTGTCCTCTTTTCCATAGATCTGTATGTCCCCAGTACATATGCTTAACGAAATGCTTTCCGACACTCATTTCTGTCTTGTTGGGCTATCTCAACGATTTTTGTACAATTCGAATATGTCATACAACGTCGGCGACAAAGAATCTCGCACTCAAATTGGTATACTGATCTTACAGCATGGCGCTCGTTTCGTCGAGACACACACCCATTGAATCGGTTGAGCAGCGGGCAAGACGAGCTCTGTCTGTTGGCTTCTCGTAAATCTAACTACTATATTAGAGCCCGGCCTCATGTCGCGCTCTCATTGGCTGCACTATTGAGCCTTTTCATTGGCTCATCACTTTTGCATCGGTCCGATCCTCCCTTTAACGTGAACGCGTGGCGTAACCACTCTCTTCTCCTGCCAATGCTCTGCTCTCGACGCCATCACACGATGCCACGGCAGCAGAGTTGGCCTTGGCATCTCGGGCGAGGAAGGTCTACAAGTGATGTCCGCCAGATTGCATGCTCCGAGGCCGTATAAACAGTCCTCTCAACCAACTCACTCTTTCATACAGACTTACATCCTGTATCCATAGCAATTTCACGTCCTTCAATGAATGTTTCTTTCCTTTCGGTCGAGTAAAATCTTTTTTTTTCACTGTAAACTCTTTTTGAACACTTGCACGTCGCTCATGGAGTCTGGACAGTGGACTCTACTGGTGCGTCTCTTATACCCTTACCCTCAGCTCTATCTCATTGTTGCCTTCATCTTTTCCACAACGATAAGTACCGCTCCGCTGTTTGCGAAACTATCGACGTAGAAATGCTACTGCTGATACCGATCAGCCCCCATCACACTCCATTCGGCGAGCGCCAACCGCAACACAATCGGCAACCCTCATTTCTCATACAGTATATCACCCCCTCCTCGCCGTACTCAAACAACCCGCGCGCAATGGCTCCATACTCAGACCGGCGATCAGCCCCCACTCTTGATTCATGTATGTCTCGATCTTTTGCGTCGTGATCTCCACGATTACTAACAGAACCTTGAAGCGCGAAGGGCGGCAACCAGTCTCTGAAAATCTACCCATTTGCCGTCGCCCTGTACTGAGAACCACGCCCAGGAAACGATCTACTGGGGTCGACGAATGCCACTGCACGTACACAAGTCTACGACGAAAGTTGTTCATTGTTTCAATGCAGAGTGTGGTCCCGACAGGCCAAGTTGGCCTTGACAGCCAGTGTACCACCACCGTGTCCTACAAAGTTTGAACGATATTGTCCAGCGCTGGCACGTCCGAACGTAAGGATTTTTTGCTAACTGGCAGAATGGACTGCACTCTGTGGACGCGTTCATATTGTTGCCTGTCTGCCGACTTTCCTCCTGAGTTCTCATCCACCACCTTCCATGTGTTCAACACCAGCCTCTGTAAATCTGGCTGATCAACCTATCAGGTTCTGCCTTACAGACTCACCCCGTCGTTCAGGCAATCCTCGCACCTCGCCGTTGACGGCACCCTCATTGTTTCTGACGCCGGAATCGCTGCTCCAGGCGGCGGCTTTAATCTTTCTGCTTATCTACTTGAACACCGGCAAGATTGCCTTTCTACATCCGCCGCCCTCCCGCCATCCGCCACGTACTCTGTCGCTGCCTATGTCTGTGACATAATTTCCGTTGATCGTCGCTGTCACCTGTGCCGTGTCTGACGCTTCCTTCTATAGGTTGCTATGATGGACACCACATCCCTCGATGCTTGATTCTATGGCAGGACGGTCAAACTCAGCTCCAATGAAATTGTCCTACCCTTCTCCGCTACTGCTGCATTGGCAGCATCACTACATATGCCAGTGATTCGTTCCAGAGACTGATTCATATGACTCTACCGATTTCCACTCAGATTGTTCCTGCCACGATTGCATGTGAGGTTACAAACATAGTTTCCCAACTCCCTACCTTTTCCGGCACTGTCCACTCTCTCGACAAACCGGCTTTGCGTTCGATCTGAATGGTCATCAGTACATCACGCGTAGATTGGACCACCTCTCTTCCGTACACATTACCTTTTTCCCATTTGCGCAGACCATGCCTATGCCAGTTGCCAATGAGCTACGCGGCGATTTTTATCTATAGCAATTGCTTCATTCTGCAGTGCGGGAATTCTGACAATAAGAATGCTGACCGTGGCAAGACGCACAGACGATGTTGTCGCTGACTATTGGCGACGACGTCGTCGTGTGCGCACCTTCCACGTCCGGCAGGTCCCGTGGACCACCGCCGTGTAACAACAACATTGACAACAACCCTGCTGTTGACAATCTCTTCGGAACCGACAATGTTCATATCTTGGTCAAGCTCCCGTTGACCATGGTTTGTCTAATCCTCTTTCTGATCGATTCCAAGTCATCATTTCATCAACAGGCTCTTCGCCTGGTGGACCGTGGTGGTGATCCTAGCTCTGGATCTAGAGGACATCCGGGCTCACCTCCCAGTAAGTGCGGCCTCGGGCTTCTCTCCAGACAAGCGTAGGCGGGTCCGTCGAACAAGAGGGGGAAACTCAACTTGAAGAAAAGTCCTCCTCTCATCTCTCTATGTTCCCTCCTCTAATCATTTGCAGCAGTGATTCGTTGTACAGTTACTTAGGATACTTCCCTCTTCAAAATATCTTCTTGCACCACGTAGTCTAATTCTGTTGTTCTGTACTGTCATATTGCTCGAGAAATCAACATCATCATTTGTCTCTCCACTTCCATCGCTTACGGGTAGCTCCTAGTATAGAATCAAACCAGTGATGGCTCTAATAATAACTGCCCTGGTTTTTGGCGAGTTTGAGTTTGAAGGACTCAGTGAATGCTGAAGCAAGTCTCGTTCAATCTCGCAAAACACCAGAACTGAACTGCAGAATTCTACATACAAAAAGAAGGCATGAACTACACACTAGACGTCCGAAGAATGTGGCGTAAAAGATACAAGATGTACGTACACTGTAGCTAGATATAGACTCGTGCAAGGTATGTATGATATTTTCGATTAACTGAGCTCAATCCAGAGTATCGTGAAAGGTCCGTAACATGCACTGAAAGAGTATGAAAGAATAGTCCAGCAGATAGAGATCTCCTAGAGCAAAAGAGATACAGCAGCGACAAGAGAGACCAGCACAGTGCCCAGCACGGCACTCAGCGCACTGAACTTAGGCACAGCAGAGTTCGACGAACCACTGCTACTATTATTACCCGACGAACCAGTCTGTTGCGCGGACCCAGGGGCACCAGATGATAAGGTGACGACGCCTGAACCTACCAAGCGCAGCAGTATATAAGCAACACGGCAGCGACAGGTGTTGATTCAAAACCATCACTCACCCGACACAGCAGGAGGGTTCGTAGAGTTGTCATTTGTCTCTAAGTATGCATTCGACAGCGGCTGGTTCAAACACTCTACAACCGGCTTGATTGAGAAATTCCGCGCGATCGCGTCTGGCAGCAGGTATCCAGTGGCAAGTTCGACCGTCTGCTGGAAGAGATCGTGTTCTAAAACTATGAAGCCAGTGTCCAACTGCGAGGCGTTGCCAAGGATGAAATCCCAATTCTGGAGGACGCCTTCTACTGTGAAAAGACCACTTTGAATATCAAAGTCTATGGAATGGCCTCGTGAGTGATTTCCATGTTACCGGTTTGCAAACTTCAACTAACCATGAGTGTCGAAAGTTTGTGTGGCGCTGATGCGAGTCCACATGACAGAATACATGCCCATCGCAGTCGCAATAGCCCGTACGCGGTCATCAATGTCGCCGTAGGGAGGACGAAACATGTTGGGGGTCACGCCTAAGATTTCTGTCATGACCTTACGAGTCCAGCCCAGTTCGGCGATGATCTCTTCGTTCGTCAAAGTCGTCAAGGCCGGATGCGCCCATGTATGACCGGCAATCTGGTGTCCGGCCATGTACTCTGCTTGCAACGTAGCGGGATAAGAAAGGGCCCGAGACCCTACCGAGAAGAACGTCGCATGAAGGTCTTTAGAGTCCAAGTAACTCAAAAGCGCCGGGGTGTAAGGAGCAGGACCATCATCTAGAGCTTGTGAGTACGTGTATCGAACTCATGATGACTACTAACCAAAAGTAAGGCCCCACGAGCCTTGATCAGGACAGGTTACAATATCGGTATCCCGAGTACATTGGCTGCAAGTCCACCAGCAATTGGAGGTATTGGTCGCAGCCGAGGGATTGGCAGGACATCCGCCAGCAAGATTGACGGCAATATTGGGGATCTCAACCCCCGAGTTCTTGACCTCCTCTATCCATGCCTTAACTTCGTCACTGTCTGTGGGCGGTGTACGGTCGAGAGGTGGGTAACTGGCTGCGGATAGGAAGGATAGGAGAATAAGGGAGAGAGGAGAGAAGAGGCAGAAAGAGCACACCGATGTTGAGATTGACTGGACACATGTGGGTTACTTTACGCGAGCTCTGCAGAAGGCGGGAGACTCACTGGCTGGCAAAGGAGGGGCTCCATCGACAGCTGTGGGGTCTGAACCGGCGGTGTAGGTTGTCGCCAAGGTTGGGAACTCAGCAGTGTTTGTGGTTGCACTGGCCGTTATGGAGGACAATGGCACGGCAGTTGTCTCCGACGAAGCTAGCGAGAAGGTGTAGGTTGTTGCGACCGCGGATGTTGTCGCTGCTGTTGTACCAGCGACACTGGAGCCAGATGCCGCTCCCGTTGCACTGCTGGAGCCAGTGGCAGCCGCAGAGGTTGTAGCCTGGCGGACATCGTATCGATGACGGGCAACGTGCGCCGCGAGGTCATTGCAGGCAACGACGGCGAGAGGGAGCGCGGCGGCAACGGATAGAAGCGTTGCTCTCATCCTGGTGTGAAAGGAAGGGAGTCAAGAGAGTGTTGAGTCGGTAATCCTTGATCGGTAGAAGTCCTGCAAGCTTACGCGGGGACAAGGTGGGAGGACACTTGAGTAGCTGCCTCTTACGCATCAGGCCTTCAGGGATCATCAGAATCTTCTTGCTCGCCTCAAGCGTCAAGTATACAAAATAAACATTATATAACGTTCAAACACTGCGTGAGACCTGTATGGAAAATGGATATCTTAATAGTATAATTCCGAGGTGTACTTTAGTGAAGTTGGATAGCTCGCGCATTTTAAACCTTCTGCTTCTTCGCCTTGGGCTTCTCCAAATCGATCTCTGCATCGTCGTCGTCGTCGTCATCTTCGTCGGAATCAATGTCCGAGTCCACGTCGTCGCCGAGTCCGTGGCCAAGGAAGTGGTCAATGGCATCAGCGAAAACCTCAGTAGCAATGGCAAGGCCGACCTGTGGAGCAGGCAAGTCAGCATGAACCAACAATGGAACGAAGAGAATACAATACGGACATCGTAAGGGTCAGCCTCGATTTCGAAAAAGTTGAAGAAGCTGCCAGGCTCGGCGGGCTCGTCCTCGTCTTCGCTCACTTCTCTGGGGTACAGCTTGGTCAAAGCCTTGGCGGGGTCCTTCCAGTTGATTTTCGTGGCCTGAAACAGTCTCAGTGGATAGCAACAGGAAGTGCTGCAAGCCATACCGACGGCTTAACATCACGCTCCCACGAAAAGTCAAGCATAGCTTCAGTGATGCCATTCTGGTCGGCCGTGTTTTCTGTGGTGGCGGGAGGCTCGATGTACTTGTACTCCTTCTTCAGTACCCTGTCCGTGAAGTGGGGGTTTTCTTTGAAGTACTAGAGACCGCGTTATAGCGCAAACACGTCACGAAAACAAGCACACCCACAAATTCGATGGTGTAGCAGCGGAATTCCTTCGGGTCGCGGATGACCCAGAGATCCTCCAAGTAGCTCAGAGCCAACTGGTCAGAGTTGTGCTGGATGTGGATGGCGACAGCAGGGTTGTTCATCAGCGCCACTGGCCAAAACTTGTCAATGCCTTTGATGATCTCGCGCCGTTTAGCATAGACAGGCTCGTGCAGCTTGTGGGATAGAGTGTCTGCCAATCGCAGACATGTTAGCAGGCGGACACATAGAGCGTACACAGCACTTACCCACGTGAAGCTCTACTCGCTGCGTCTCCCTCTGGATATCGTTCAGCTTCTTGGCATTCTCCTCATCGAGTTCGACCGCCTGCAGAGGGTCTTTTTCGTCGTCAGCCCCGGGAGAAGCGCGTTTTGTTCCTTTTGCCATGGCGTGTGGGGAGAAGGACTGTTGGGTGCGCGAAATTTTACCGTGGTAATGACCGGAGATCGGGCCGGAGATGCCGATACCATTTGCGCAACCTGTCGTGTATTCAAGGCTTCCTCCAAAGTATGTACAACATAAACCCGTATTAAATGACCTAGTCGACGCGTTTCTTCATAACTCCAAGCGGTATATCGCCTTCATCAAGCTTACTGTTCTTACGAACGCGCAGCTTACCCCCGTTCAACCATTTCGCCGTCTTGTCCACCGCCACCTTGAGATCCTTCCCACCTCCGAGACCCATGCCATGCCTGGCGGAGCGGAAGCCAGGGCCATTATAGTAGATGATGTCAGTAGGTGGAAGCAGCTTGGGCCACGAAACAAAATCTATGCCGTTGATCACCATGTAGGTGGTGGCCACAGCTAAAAGTGAGAACCACAGAAGGAAGTAGTAGAACAAGGAGTATTCTGGAGGACATGTTAAATGAGTTATGCTGACAGTTCTGGAGACATACGAGATGTGCGCGGTAATGTGAGCCCAGCACAAATCATGAACAAAGAGAAGAAAGCAGCGACGGGAACCTGAGAACCTTTAGACAGGAGATAGTCGCAGCAAACTGAGCACTTACCGCCCGCGTCACAAGAGGCCGTGCATCCGTGACGAGGAAGAGCGACGAAGCAGGTCCCTTTCGAGGTATCCAAGTACCTGTGACGAGATCGAAGCCATCTTGTCTCGGACCATCAAAGTAATTGTTCTTGAGGTAACGAATGGAAGATTTCACGCCATCTTCCAAAAGACCCTTTCTCGTGCGCTGATTCGTCCGTGTAAAGTCGGATTTGAGAGCGCCAGACCCTCCGTAAGCCTTGGCAATGAGGTCTGCATGATCCGCCCACACTGCATGATGTTGAGCGCCGCGACAATGCATGTGAAAATTTCACCTACTTTCGCGGAAGTCACTGCTAAGCTTTGGGAATTCGTCGATACTGGAGCCGGGCGAAATGATGCCCAAGGACTCTAATTGTTGGTTGAGAGTCCATTTCGCAAGGGTAGCCTGTACTACGTTCGTACGATCCAAATTGTCCATGCAATTTGTTCGCACTGTCCCATGCTGGAACTTGCGGGCTTCATGGTCGGACGAATCAAGATGGAAGTATCTAAGAATGTGTTGAGGTCCGTTGTGTATTCAAAGTTGAGTCAGTAGTTACCCTTGCTGTACCAGGTCATCCTTGATGGAATCAATCAGGACGCTGATACGATCCCAGCGCATGTGCTTGCATTCGTTATGGAAATCAAAGTATTCGTATCGCACTTTGGAGAGGTTGAGCTAGGAGGGTAACATAAGCATGAAGACGCGCCGCGCTAATCAAGTGGCATACCTGAGCAAGAACTCGTTCGTAAGCCTCCTTGACCGGTCGTTCGTGTCCTTTTTGGTTTACCAGATTAACCAAGATCTGCTCCCCATAGAGGGACACCTGCTCCAAGAGATGTGCTTTCATAACGTCCGCCTAGAACCATGAGTCTTGCATTTTATCAACACCATGGATACGTACTGTGTCTTGGAGGTCCATGATCTGCAGATCAGGCTTGTATCGCAGTGTATTGACTTCAGCCCAATATACCGGCACACTCCCTCTGATTTGAACGAAACTGAGCTTGTGAGCAAACTCGTCACCAGAACGAGGAACGTCGGCATTCGGTGCTTCGACAAACAGTAGCTGTTCAGTCTCGTTGAAATTGGCAACGTGTCCATCCTGGTCTATGCCTCGCCGGAAGTAGCGCGTACCAGCGCGAAATCTTGATCGCCGACTGATGAGACCCAACTGGAAATGGCGTCCTTGTACAAATGCCGGCCGTATATCAAAAGCTGCAAGCACATGAATATGTTTCCAGGCTCCGGATAGGACCACCTACTCCCGTAAATAATGGGCAGTATATATGCGTCGAGCTAAAAGCACGTCAGGTGGTGTATTTTCTAGAGAGAGTTACTTACGTTCTGCTTGACATTGGACTCTATGAGTCTAGTTTGAAGGAATCTGACCGAGGAGTTCAGTAGAAAGGTATTGGTTAAAGATGGCTACGGACTTATTCCAGAAGAATCTGTCGTCCGCCTGTGTGACAAAGATGGTAAGGAGATCACGACGTAGAAAAGGTGTCAACGAGATACTCACAACCTGCCAGAATGCTTTCTTTTCGTCTTCCACGCGGCTGTCCCATTGGGCTTGTAGTCTTCGAGTGAGGTCCCAGCCATAGCTGAACAGGAAGGAGCCGCCCGATAGATGGGAACGCAATAGTGCCAACAGATGGCCCTCGACTGGGTGGGGAGGGTGTTGGACGGTGATGTTGGGGTTCAGGGGAAGAACGTCAAAGTCTGTAGCTCTGTATATATCATGTCCAGCGATGCGACCGCGTAATTCACGGCCAGTAATGATGACCACGTATTCGGCTGTTTGAAATTAAGGATGGCTTGCTGACGCGCAAAGGAACTCGGGACGGAGACACATGGAGAGGGATATGATGCCAAAAATGCCATACACGGTTCCCGGACCTGCGACCATTGGCGGGGTGGCGTGTTGGCGGCTGGGATGTTCAGCAGACGTGGACGACCGTGGAGATGCGCTCACGGTTGAGGATGATGGCGCCGGACGATCTGTCTATCGTGAGGGACTGTGCACTTGCGGACTGGCCGGTGGGGACGAAAATGTATGCGTCATTGGCCTCGTAGTAGCTGGAACACAGTCAGCACAGAATGCAGAGCAGTGGAGGGAGACAGACAGCTGAAAGCGATTATGCAGAGGCTTCATGGTTCAGAGCAGAGGATGAACTTGCCCCTTTCGATTATTTCTCGATTATTTTCTCGATTATTTCGACGCGTCCTCAACTTCCCACGCTGCTCTTTGGCTCTGAATCGCGCTCCGGTCAACGATGCCTAGAATCACTGCCGAACTACTAGCGCAGACGTCGTCGGCCCTCAATCCATGCAAGGAGCGGGAGCTCAATCTCAGAGGTCCGTCCATGTCTCTCTCCGCCCTCGGTCCCCTCCAACGGCGTTCCAGGCTACAAAATACGTCATTGAAATCTCGGTGTAACACGAGTACGTCCCGCCCTCTGCCCGCTGCACCGCCCGCTGAACGGCCGCTAGGACCAACACGATGCCATTGACTTCACCGACAACTCCATCGTTACGCTCGGAAACTTTCCGTTGCTCAAACGCCTCCGTACCCTTCTGCTGGCCAACAATCGAATAGCAACCATCTCCCCCGCCATCCACCTCTCCCTTCCCCATCTAACCACGCTCGTGCTCACAAACAACAACTTCATCGAGCTCGGCGATCTCGAACCATTGAGAGAACTCAAAACCTCAAATATCTATCTCTCCTGGGCAATCCTGTCCGCGAGAAAAAATGGTATCGCGAATGGCTTGCCTGGAGAATACCGGTCTAAGAGTTCTAGATTTCCAGAGAATCCGAGACAAGGTGCGTCCTCGCCCTCGTCCCCCATCTATCAACTGATCGCGTGCGCTCAGGAGCGCCAAGTCGGAAATCGCTTTTCGTGACCGCAGACAAGCTCCCTACCGCTCTCGCAACCACTATCTCGACTACTGTATCTACGCAGGCTGCCAAGGCTGCGTTGTTGTCCGACGAACCTCGTCCAGCGGCGGGCACGCTAAAAGCAGGTCGCTTCATGTCGAAAGAAGAGGCGGAGAGAGTCAAGGCCGCTATCGCAAAGGCTACCAGCGTGGAGGAGATCCGCAAGTTAGAGAGAAGTCTACGGGAAGGTTATATGCCTGAAATGGAGTCCGTGGGCGCGTGATGGTCATGATGTATTGAACATTGTATTTATACTGTTCTCCTTGTTCCCGTTCATACACTGATTCTACTGTACCAAGTGCTGCTGGGGTACTGCTCGGAACTCATGCAACCCCAGCGCTCCCGATCCAGAGACCGTGGAAGCTCAGTGCAATGATTGCCCACAAGTTCGCGAGGGAACTGATACCGTGTAAGACCCCGAAGCGCTTGTTCAAAGCCTTCATTTCATCTGAGACCTAGAAGAAAATAATCAATGCCGGGACAAATCATCGCTCGTGTTTGAACTTACACCAGCCTCATTATATGCCTTCCCCTCTGCCTTTTCCAAACGATGCCTCTCGAACATCGTTCTGTGAACGCTTGAGTTGAAGTGCTCGTTTATTTAGAGAGACTACATACTTGCTGGTCAGCGGGCCAATGAAGAACTGATTGAAGCCTTGTGCGAGTGAGACAGAGGCCAGCACGTAGGCTTGAGCGACGTCCGCCACAAAGGGACTCCCGATATAGGCCACGACGTTAGGGTGCGACTTGGTCCAAAGCCCCAAGAGAACAGAGGACAAGATTATCGAATTGAAAAAGTAGACTGGGAAGGTCTTGTGCTGGAGAGCGCCGAACTGATGACGCGCTTCAGAGAAGGGTTAGACTTGTGTGGCGAACGAAAGAGATCCGAAGCGCACGTAAGGCCTTGAATGCGATTACACCTTTGGTCTCTTTAGCAAACTGCACATAGGATACGCAGGAGAGTGGTCACCTCCGAAAAACGACACCCAGACCGCTGCATGAGTGCCAGTCTGATTAGACTATGCAAGAGCCATCGAATCAACTGCACTCACACATTCCATACAACCATGCGAAAGCAGTCACATATAAGCCATTAAGGTGAACAGCTTAGACAAGGAGGAGAAGGTCAGAACTTCGACGTTTGCCATCGTGGAGGTACAGTTTGCTACGGTAGTGATGAGGGTTGTGAACAAGCCACGCGTTCCGATTTGTTCAGGTTTTGACCCGGATCACGTCCAGGTCACATCCAGATCACATCCAGCCATTTAGATCTCACGCCTGTGTCTCACGCATCATCCAGTAGTATTCGAGACAGCAAACTTCGAGTTGTACACTTTCAATTTGTCGCGTTCACATTCCCAGCCCTCCGAACACGATGAGTTTCGTGTTCATGTATTCGTCAATACCATGAGGCCCTCCTTCCCGCCCAAGTCCACTTTCCTTCACGCCACCAAACGGAATGACAGCTTGGCTGATCAGTCCAGTATTCGCACCGACCATACCAACTTGCAGCTTCTCGGCGACACGCCAAACTCGCCCAACGTCGCGTGAGAAGAAGTAGCCAGCAAGACCGACGTCAGTGTCGTTAGCAAGGTCAATGACTTCAGCTTCGGTGGAGAACTGGCATAGCGCTGCAAGGGGACCAAATGTTTCTTCCTGGTTCAATAATGCACCGGCGGGGACATTGGCCAAGACTGTGGGCTCAAAGAAGGACGTCCCTTCGCGGTGTTTTCCCCCGATGAGGATCTGAGCACCGAGAGCGACAGCATCTTCGATGTGTTTCTTGACCTTCTCGGCAGCGCGGGTGTGAATAAGCGGTCCGTGAGTGCTGTAGTCGGTTAGGCCGGGGACCGAGACACATGTGAGCCTGGAACCTACGTTTCTGGGTCTAGTCCGTTACCAATCTTGAACGCGGAAACTTTCTCGGTGAGTCTAGCAGCGAAGTCTGCGTAGATGCCAGATTGAACATATATCCTGTTCGCACAGACGCAAGTTTGGCCAGTTCCACGGAATTTACAGAGCAGAGCAGCTATATAATCAGTGTTAATCGTACACTAGAGGGTGTGAAGACAACGAACGAGCGCACCTTCGACAGCCTCGTCGATGTCGGCGTCATCGAAAACAATGAATGGCGCATTTCCACCGGCCTCCAACGAAACTCTGAGCAACGTTCAGAAGGAGTGCAGAAGAGTGGCATGCTCGTCTCACTTCTTCAACGTTGAAGCTGACATTCCGTACAGCAGTTTCGCAACCGGCGTGGAGCCTGTGAATGATACCTTCTTGATAGCCTTGTTCTCACACATCTCCTTTCCAACTTCGGCTACGTTCTTCATGGTCGTGACAACGTTGACCACTCCATCGGGGACGCCTGCACGGCGGCAGAGCTTCCAAGTCGGTCAAGCACACTATTCGGAGCATGTGGAGAAATTTACCTCGGCGATGGCCAGAGCAGAGAAGGGCGTTTCGGGAGGCGGTTTAATGACTGCCGTGCAACCAGCTGCCAGCGCAGGACCCAGCTTACGAGTAATCATCGCCGAAGGGAAGTTCCAAGGTGTCATGATTGACCTAGTCGCGTCAGCTTCAGTGTCATCCACACAAAGGAAAGAACGTACACGACACCTGCTACCGGTCAGCAACGGACAGACGGGAGGGATGAACACGCACCAATCGGCTGCTTGATCACAACATTTCTGATGTTGGACGAGGCTGCGGGTATTTGCTCGCCATACGTACGAACGGCTTCTTCAGCTGTTTACAGAGCACATGAACTCTTCAGATGATTTTTACTGAACAATTGACGCGTACCAAACCACTACGGAGAGAAGAAACGCGTAGTTAGCGTTCCCTCTTCATCGTATCATCGCTAGACAGCTCACCTCGATAAAGGACGCGCTGTATGCGTTCTCGCCCTACAAAGAAAGGTGAGGACCAGTTCGATGGCGTAGATAAATGGCAAGTCACCTTTCCCTCGGTTAGCGTTTTCCCATTTTCAATGGTCTGCAATGGGTGAGTGACGGGTGTCGACAAACTTTGAATTCATTACTATGAGCCGCCCAAGATCCTCGTGGTGCTCTTGCATCAATGCGTGCAATTTCATGAGGATATCATGCCTGTGCTAGAATCGAGTCAATTCAGCCCTTATGACATCCGTCGCGGCTTGATCATGAACAGTACCTTAGCAGACGTAGTACTCCAGGAAGGAAAGGCCTTTGACGCTGCGGAAATGGCCTCTTTCGTCTCAGCAGCGCCCATCTCTGGGATTGTACCGAGCTTCTCGAGAGTTGCGGGATCTGTCTCGAATTATGACCATGTTCGATGACCATTGTCCAATGCGGGGCAAAAGGCGGCTCCTACGTACTGGCAACATCGATAGTACCTCCCTCCTTAGCATCGACCCATTTCCCATCGATGAAGCCTTGGAACTTGAGGAGACTAGTATCCTTCAGACCGAACTGTTGCGAATGTCATACGGTCAAGATCTTGGACGTCTAGAGGTGACAGGTCACTGACTGCTTGATAACTTGCCATTCTTTTCCAGTGTATTAGTGCTGGGCTCCGAGGACAGGCACGGGCAATGTAGACGAGTGCTAGACGAGACGATGCCAGGCGCATGAGCGTGTGAAGGCGAGTGTTGCAAGCAGTACGTACACCGTAGAAAAGATAGATCTGCTTCGTTTCGTCATGGCTGATGCGTCTATTTACACAAACCCGGATAAGCATTCCAATTTGATTTACGACCACTATGTCGTTTGGCCGCCCGCCGTCTATCAACCTTGGCTTCAAGCCAACCGCGCCCGACAGAGGGTCATTTCCCTTGGACCATTATGGTGCGTGCGCGTCTTCAGCAGACACGCCCTCTCAATGTCATGTTCTCGCTAGGCGAATGTAAACACAAGATGATGATCTACATGAACTGTCTCAAGACGAACGGCAACGACTCGACTCCGTGTCGAGAAATGAGCAAGGAATACTTGAACTGTCGGATGGACAAGTGCGCAAACCAATGGAAAATGACCTGTGCTTTGCTAACTTGCCCGAAGAGGTCTCATGGAGAGAGATGAGTGGAAGAATTTGGGTCTGCCTACCTCGAGCTCTTCATCCCAGAAAGACTCCCAGACTCAGACTACACCTCCTCCGACCTCATCACAGTGACTGGTACCATGTATACTTCTATGATATTACCAGCCACTCAATACCTCTTCGAGCTCTCATTTGCACGCTAGTGGGTGTACTGCACCCGTCGAGTGTACAGTGTATTCTCCAGGACAATGGACATTGGACATGTCCGTCTGGAGGAGGTTGTCATATGTAGCGAGCTCTAATAGTAGAATAACGTTTAGTGGGGCATGCGCAATTGGACTGGCCAGACCGTAACAAGGCGCCTGGGAGAGCTGGTTTTCTGAGGATGGACGTTTGATGTGTTCCATGCTGTCAACAAACACTCAAATTCTCTTCAAATATGTAACATTAAGGCGCCTATCCGAACCACATCTACTTGCACATCTAAATGCTTGACGCCTGATGCGACAAGCGGGACAAAACGGGCCATTCGGATAGGTGCGGCAAAGGCCGGTGTGTGCTACAGGCCCCGAGTTACCTCCTACAGTCTGCGCTCCCGACCTCATCCCCGTCCACCATGGCCACCTTTGCCGTGAAAAAAGCCTTGAACGTTGCGCCCACTGTCCGCACCCTCGCGTCCGGCGTGCCGTCTGCGCCTCTCCTCAACTTGGCCGCCAAGCCGCTCGCTGACAGCCACGGCCATGGCTCCTCCTCTCGTGCCGACTCGCCAGCGAAATGGGCAGGTGGGGTCTCCCTGTCGTCGTCCGGACTGGTTTCCAAGACATTTAGCAACGGTGCGTCCCAATTTTTCCCTTGTAATCAGCCAAAGTAACGTTGAACCGTAGCACCCACAACAACCGTCTTCCAGCCTCGTCTACTCCACACGTCCGCCGTAGTCAGAGATGCCCCGGAAGTCCCTGACTTCTCTGGATATCGTGCACCCAACACCGACAAGAACCGCGCCTTCTCGTACTTCATGGTCGGATCCCTCGGTGTCCTCTCCGCATCTGTCGCCAAGTCCAGCGTGTCAGAGTTTCTCGTCACCATGTCCGCCTCCGCCGATGTCCTTGCCCTCGCCAAGGTTGAAGTCGAGCTCGGCGCTATTCCCGAGGGAAAGAACGTCATTATCAAATGGCGTGGCAAGCCAGTTTTCGTCAGGCATCGTACCGCGAGCGAAATCGAGGAGGCACGCTCCGAGAACTGGAAGAGCTTCAGGGATCCTCAGAGTGACGAGGACCGTGTCAAGAAGCCTGAATGGCTTGTCATGTTGGGTGTCTGCACTCACTTGGGTTGTGTACCCATGGGAGAGGCGGGTGATTACGGAGGATGGTATGTTTGCCCTTCATGTTTCGTCGCGCGTTCCTTACGCCTGTTATGAAGGTTCTGCCCTTGTCACGGTTCCCATTATGATATCTGTAGGTTCCTGCTCACGCTCGGTAGTCCTATGACTAACGTCCTCCTCCAGCTGGACGTATCCGTAAAGGTCCCGCTCCTGTATGTCGCCAGTCTTCTACAAAAGACGCAACTGATCATACGCTCTCTAGCTCAACTTG
This sequence comes from Strobilurus pachycystidiatus, assembly GCA_019915135.1. Taxonomy (NCBI): domain Eukaryota; kingdom Fungi; phylum Basidiomycota; class Agaricomycetes; order Agaricales; family Physalacriaceae; genus Strobilurus; species Strobilurus pachycystidiatus. The sequence continues at coordinate 1,821,841 of JAHLMK010000008.1, read as the reverse complement.
GAGATCCCTACTCACGAGTTCAATGATGCTGAGGGCAAATTGGTTATCGGATAGAGCATTGTATATCCATAGAAGTCCCAGGGATGTATTCAAGTCGCCTGCCGGTAATCCGCATAAGCTTCTTCCACGCTTGACAGATTACCAGTCTAGCTACGACAAACGGTAGGTCGGTCTTCTGATGAGAAAGGTCAACGACAATTCCAGGAGATAGTGGCGTGACGAGGCGCAATAAACTACGCGTATTCTCAGGTCCCACTCGGAACGAACTTCCAGCCTTCCTGTGGTTGACCCTGTGACCGATAGTAGCGCAGCTGCTCCGTGCCTTATCGCGGCCGGTATATAAATGAAACCGTGGATATGCTCTGCAGGTGGTACGCGCCACTTGCTTGGTTTCCATGTCTGAAGAGCTGCCAAAGCCTGCCGAAGGCTACAGAAAGCCCATTACGCTGACGGAAAAGTTTTTCTCCTTCATATGGGACTCGGACACACATCTGAAGACACCATTCGAGCGAAAGCTCATCCGGAAGGTGAGGCGCGGTCACACATTTCTTGAGGACAACGATTCACTCCCGTGTACAGCTTGACTTCGGGATCCTCATAGTCGCATGTCTGGGCTTCTTCATGAGATACCTCGATTCCGCAAATTTGGCAAACGCCTACGTTTCTGGGTATTTTATACTCCACCATTAGTCTCTCACGTATTGACGAGACGATAACAGTATGAAAGAAGATCTGCACATACTTGGAAATGAATATACATATGTGAGTCGTCGATGCGTGCGCGCGACCTCCTCTAACCTGTCTTCAGATGGGAACGTGTTACACTATCGCATATGCGCTGTTCCAGGTACGCACAAGCCCTTATCCTTCAATGTCAAGGCTAATCATATGCAAGATCCCCGGTACAATGGCTGTCACTCGTATTCGACCAAGTTACTTCCTCTTCTTTTGTGAATGTGGCTGGGGTGCGTCTCCTCTTGAACCAATTGCATAACAACTAAATCATGCTGCCAGGCCTCTTTACCTTCGCCCAAGCAGGCGCCCAATCCTCAAATATGATGTACGCTTTCCGTTTCTGCGTCGGGATGTTCGAAGCTCCGTTTTTCCCTTGTATACTCTGTCAGTGTCTACGCCTTGACCACTCAGACTTGTGAATTGAATGGCCTCTAGATGTCATGGGGTCATGGTATAATAAATATGAGATGGCCAAAAGGATCGCTATTTTTCATATGTGCGGTACGTGTCGGGTGACTTTCAAATGTCGATGTGAGTCGTTGACGAATTCCAGGATCACTCGGATCATCTTTTGGTGGTTACTTGCAAGCAGCAGTCTACGAAACACTGAATGGTGCTCGTGGGATTGGTATGTCAGTTCCTTACTTGGCCATATTGTCAACATTAACGAGCGTCCGGGGTAGCTGGTTGGAGGTCAGATTGCATAGGAACTCTCTTGACTTTGCACTTATATGTCCTAGATGGCTCTACATCGTCTGTGGATGTATGACTGTTCCCTGCGGCATAGCGCTGCTCCTCGTCCTCCCTGACCTGCCTCATAATACCCGAGCATGGTATCTCAACGAGGCGGAAAAGGAATTCGCTCTCAAAAGAGCCATCGCTCTTGGAAGGGTCAGTCTGTCCTCTCTATGCGCTTATTTTGTGGTAGCTCTCTGACGCGAGCATTACAGTCCCAGCCAGGAGAACGTAAAGTCGATTGGACCTTGGTAAAGCGTGCACTTTCCACCTGGAGTATGATCCCTCTACCCTCATATGGCAGAACGCTTAATATTCCTCTAACTTAGGATGGTACGGGTTTGTGCTGGGCTATGTTATATACGGAACATCCTGCCAGAATGGTGGTTACTTTGGGATCTGGCTCAGTGCGTCTAGTTGCTAGTCCGGTTACCCTTCTCATCTGAACACAGAGGCCGCTGGGTATTCGGTTGCTAAACGGAACGTCATCCCTTCGTGTTCCAACCTTGTCTCCGCCTTCTGTATCTTCATGTGGGGTTTTGGAAGCGACCTTACAGGCTCCAGGTTTGCGTTCGTCTTCGGGCCTTTGTTCTACGGTCTTCTTCCTACTGGAATTCTCGCTTTCTGGCCGGCGTCGCAGAAACTGAAACTTTTCGCTTTCACGACAACGGTGAGGATTTCGTGGCAGCCAAAATGTCGACCCTTAAGAAATTTCAGGGTGTACAATTAATGACTGCGGTCTTCTATACTTGGGCGAATGAGATCATGGCCGATGACAACGAGCTTCGGGCGCTGACTATATCGTCTATGAACGGATTCCAGTACTCTGTGTCCGCATGGCTTCCCATCGTCATCTTCCCTCAGACTATGTGAGTAGAGTCCTTTGGGACTTTGGATGAGGGATACTGACCTTTGCATAGGGCACCAACGTATGCACATTTACCCCCACGTTGACTGACTGACTCAGATGAGCGATCAAGTTTCCGGCGCGGCTTTCCAGCAACATTTGGTTTCGTGATAGCGGGACTGGTGAATGTCGTTTTTTATTTCGTTTCCCTACCTAATACATGCCTCTAGATAATCATCGTTGGGATCAAGCTCCTCGCAGACAGGGATGTTAGACGGCAGAAACAAACAGCCGAGCTTGAAGACGGTGCTTCTGTTGACAGGAAGTCAAATTGTTCACAGGACGCCGTTGTTGACCAGCTCGGGAAGGAGTAGGATATGGCGTGATTGTTGGCTCTTTGAGTCCAGAATGAATACACTATGCGGTATATATATGTGTGACGGAAGGTAGCCGACATTACTGTGGGCTCATGCTGCAATTATATGTACTAACGAATCTGCTGCTCAAGTATATCTGCCCTATTTCTTCGATTTCGCCTTCCCCTTCCCTTTTCTTCTCGCATCATCAACATAGTCAGAGTCTGATGACTCTCTTCCTTGATCGCCGTCCTCCTCAGGATCGTCGCCATTCTCGGTATTGTTATTATGGTCCCACATTGAGGACGAGACCGTATCTGGCGTTAGGTTCAGGCGACTGCTCTTCAACATGATGATCTCCTTCAGCCATCCGTTTTCTCGACGAAGGTCTGAAGCCTCCCGCTCCAACTCGTCTGCTCGACCTTTGAGATCTGAAACGGACCTCTCCAAGTTATGAGTCCGTTGTTTCTTCTTTATTCTAAATCGTGCTAGATGTGTTGTTCATGAGAGCGCATTCTCGAAACAGAAACTATCGTCACTCACCGGATGCAGCAGTATTTCGACGACGCTTGTCATCGAATCCTTCATCGGTGTTGCTGGGAGGAGAAGAAGCCGAAGTCGATGCGACAGCAGCGGCCCCAGAGCTCCCGGACGAGCTTCCAGATGCTTGCTGGCTCGGCGCGCCATGGTTATAATCGGTAAATTGATCAAGGAATGAGTTCATGGACTCGGACGAATAGCCATGGTATTGTGGTGGTGGTGGTGGTTGTGGCGGCGGGATATTTGCACTACTAGATGACTGCTGTAGTAACTGAAAGAGTGCGGCATGGTTGTCTATCTGAGACGGCGCATGTTGTGGTCGACGTGCGTGCTGTGCACCTTGGCCAGAATGTGAAGGAGGAAAGTTTGCCGGCGAAATGCCCTGACTCTGGACGGTCTGCAAAGCTTGTACTAGCGCGACCAGCGATGGATCCAAAGGAATGTTCATCTGCGTTCCTTGCGGCGGTGCGGGGGTGATAGTAGGCGGCTGAAGGTGGCGAGTTGCTTCGGCGAACTGAGCTAGAAGAACCGCGTCTTGTATGCTCTGTCACAAACAATTGGAGAACTTGGACCATTGACCGCACTCAGAGGGACTCACCTGGTCATGAGATTGCCGTTGAGATGCGTGAGATTCTGAGGGCGACTTGGAGTTCTGCTCGTCACCCATATCGAACGAGAAAGTGAGATTCTTCCAGCGGTCGAGCTCAGACTGAATGTTGCTGTATTCCAAAGGCGTGGCGTCGAAGGCCGTGGTTTTGAGTGGCAGCATCGCCAGATAAGGAAGCAAGGCGCCAGTCTTGTAGGGCCAACACGCTTCTTTTCTATTGACTGAGCAGATTCGCCATAGATTCTCGCGATTGCGACAGCCTTGGAGGAATAACGCAACCTTCGCAAATTGCCGAATTGGAGATTGAGGTAGACCTGAGGCCAGGGAGCACTTTTCGCAGCATTTGACACGCATTCTGGCATGGGAGACGCGTCCATAGATGGATCAAAGTGTAAGTAGATGGCTCTTGCCGTGTTAGTAATGAATTCCGATATGAGGTGGCAGCATTCGGAATTCCCCTTAGACCGGGGCCGTCACCTTAACCCTAAACTGATGACGCTCGACGCGCGTCGCGTCAACTCGCACTTGCACTTCTACGTCCATCATGGTACGCACTCTGCACCACCCAATACACCTCTCTGACTCTTTCTAGCTCCTGCGAATCCGATCCAAAGATGGAAACTTTCGTTTCGAAGTGCAGCCAACAGACGATATGGCGCTCTTGTTGGCCAAGGTAACGAGGAGTCTGTGAGCTCTGAACACTTATTCAATAGTTGTCATTCCAGATATTGGAAACCTCTCCGAATGCCGATCCATCAACGATGACCATCTCCGACCAGCCTCGCGGAAACGAAGTCCAGATCCTGTCACTCAAAGGACGAAATCTGAAGAATGTCGGAATCAAGTGCGTCTGACTCTCCCGCCTCCCGCTTATTGGACTCACCACATCATGTAGCCATGGCGACCTGCTATTCATCACATACAAGGAGGTCGCGGAATCAAGCACGACATCGCAGCCTCCGTCGCAGCAGAGCGCACCACTGTCAATCGGCTCCGGCGAGAAACGGCCTTGGGAACTGGTGACAGAGGATAGGGTGGACTCCTACTGGCGCTCCAGCGACGGGAAGATTCCGCGAGCCCGTGATGCCATCTTCTGCAAGCACGGAATGAAGGGCATGTGCGATTATTGCATGCCTTTGGAGCCCTACGATGCAGCCTATCACAAAGAGAACGCCATCAAGCATCTTTCTTACCACGCCTATCTGCAGAAGATATCTCCAAAAACGTCGACGTCCTCCGCCTCGTTTCTCCCGCCCCTAGACCCACTGTCATACAAAGTCAAATCACCTTGTCCCACTGGAGCCCATCCTGCGTGGCCTGCTGGCATCTGCACGTCATGTCAACCGTCGGCAATAACACTACAGTCCCAACCTTTTCGAATGGTCGATCATCTGGAGATCGCCTCGATGGATATCGTCGATAAGTTCTTGCAAGCCTGGAGGAGGACTGGCTTACAACGGTTTGGTTGGATGATAGGTCGCTACGAGCCATATGAGAAAGTACCTATGGGTATCAAGGCCGTAGTAGAAGCTATCTACGAGCCGCCACAGCAGGGCGAACTGGATGGCTTGACTCTTGGGTTACCTTGGGAAGACGAACCTCGGATCAGACGACTTGCTGAGCAAACCTCGACACCGCTGACCATTGTTGGATACATATTCACCGATCTCGACCCCACAGAAGAGGATAGGACCAAGAACGTCTTCAAACGTCATCCCGGCTCGTTCTACATCTCTTCTTTAGAAGCCATCTTCGCGGCCACCATGCAGAATGCCAACCCTACGGTTTCCAAATCCTCGCCCACTGGACAGTTCTCATCGCGCCTTGTTACCGCCATCCTGACTGGAACTGAGGATGGTCAAGTTGACGTCTCGGCCTATCAAGTTTCGGCCCAGGCTGAAGCCATGGTAGCCGCAGACATGATAGAGGCCAGTGTCGATCCTGGAATTGTGCGCGTCAAAGAGGAAGATCGTAGCCAGGATCACGCGCGCTACGTACCAGATGTCTTCTTCTCCTACAAGAACGAGTATGGGCTTGAGGTCAAGAAGAGCGCGAAACCCGCATTCCCTGTGGAATACCTAATCGTCAATGTGAGCACACTGTGACCCACAATCTGACCAAAGTTTACATGACTTCTCGCAGGTCACACATGGCTTCCCTCAGACTCCTTCGCCCATGTTCCGCTCCACTGCTTACAGAATCGAAAACCGGCCAGGACTGGAAGATCAGACAATCGACTCTGTTCTTTCAGCACTAAACTCTCTCGGTGCGGCAGACATTCCAGATAGCAAGAACATGGTACCCGGTCAAGCCCACAAAACCCTGGAGCTAGCCAACTTTTTGAGTGACTGGCACCTTATTGCATTTCTGGATACCACTCAGCTATTCTCACCGGTATGGTCCGTTTTGTCGTTGGTCAATGTTATTCACACCAGGACAGGAGGATATGAAAGTGTTGACACAGGTCGCCTCTTCGCCGACGCTGCTCGAAGACGTCAGTCAACTCGATCCTCTCATGGCCACTGACGGTTGGCAAACTCTTATGACCTTCGTCCGTGAGAGCGCTCGTGAGTTGCTTCATATCTCAGATTGCTCTTCTCCTGCTCATGCTCTACAGCCGCGCGCAATAATAATTCTTCATCAGCCATGGATGAAGATATTCCTCAAGACGTATTGGATCAGATTGCTGCCGAACAGGCAGCTTCTGGCGGTGGTAGCGGTCGTGTTTGCCCTCATTGTACGTTCGAGAACAACCATGGAGGAAACGATTGTGAAGTTTGCGGTTTGCCCTTACAATGATGTACAACCTGATATATGTAGCCGTAACAAATGACACGAGCCACTGATGAAGATAAAACCCGCTTGGATAAACTCTACATATGTACGACGCCGCAATTAGAGATACGTTGACGGTACCGTATGTCTTGGAGACTTACGTTCATGTTCTGAGCCATGCAGTTTTCGCAATCTTTTTCTGTTTCTTCTGCTCTTTGAACCTCTCCTGCAGTGCGTATAAGTTGCGCGGTCATATATCAAACACATGAAAGGCTCACCAGGTCTTTCTTGGAAGGCCGTTTCCTCTTCTTTCCATCTGCCTCTTCCTCCTGCTGCTCCTGTTCCCGCTGTTTCTGCCAACCATCGACATCGAAGTAGAACGAGCTCATGCGCTTGGCGCGCTCGTATTCGGACATATGGCTGGGGTCTCTCGCGTCATCCGCCGTGAAGCGACCTGTCCGAGCATTGAACCGCGCCGCGGCCGCATAGCTTCCTCCGACACCACTGGGCCCTGCGCCTAGAGTAGGATCAAGGTACGCCAAGGACGGGTCAATACCAGCTGCCAGTGCCGCATCATACTTGCTTGGTTGCTTGGCGGCGGCAGAGGAGGAGGGAGAGGAGGAGGAGGAGGCTTCTGGCTCCGTGGCGGGTTGAATGGGATTCTCCCAAGTCGTTTGCTGTGTTGCGGTGTTGAAGAAGTAGTAAGCGTTGTGTTGCGGTGAGAAGATAGCTTGCCAGTCGCCATTTGTCGGGACTGCGCTGGTTGTGGCCACTGATCCTGCGTCGGCAGGTGCAGTGGGTGCCTCTGCTTCACCTTCGGTGGGGGCTGGATCCTTCGATTCAGAGGCAGGCTCTGCCTCTGGGGTCGACGGCTGCGACGCCTGTTCAGAAGATGCCTTTTCTTGTTGTCCCGGTGCAGCGGAAGAGGACGGCTCGGGCGATGGTGAAGGCGAGGCCATATCGTGGTCGAAGTTCTGGAAAGAGTCGTATTTCCCGATTCGGACATTCCGTCGGTCGACCTTGAACGGTCAACAACTTATGAAAGTCGGAGCAGGCATGCGCCTCCCACCCATCTTCTACCACCACTTTACTTCTCCTCTGCCATACACCCGCGCATTATTGCTTCAAGAGAATCTGCACCAACTACAGCTGCAAAGAAGGAAAGCAGGGCAGCAATACCCGGACATTCTCCTTCTCCTGGAACACCGACCGGTCTACACCGCTGGTCGACGTCAGACCGACGATGAATTGACTGTCGAACGCAAGCGCTTAGAGGCGCGCGGCGCCGACTTTATCACCACTCAACGCGGCGGCCAACTCACGTATCACGGACCTGGCCAAATAGTCGGGTACCCTCTCCTCGACTTAGGCCGCACCTCTCCCCCTCTGGGCATCCGCGACTATATCTGCCGTATGCAAACTATGCTGAAATCCCATCTGAAACAAGCGCACGGTGTCGAGTCGTACACCACCGATCTGACTGGCGTCTTCTTGGCCCCCGACGCGAAGATAGCGAGCATAGGCGTCCAGGTCCGCCATCGTCTTACCACTCATGGCTTTGCCATGAATATTACTAAAGAACCTCTTGACTGGTTCGCCGACGTCGTTGCGTGCGGTTTGAACGACGTCCACGCGACCAGTATCGCGTCGGCTGTGGGTTCGACAGACCTCTCTGTTTCCGGAGAGATTCGAGGCATCGTCAGTCAATTCGGGAAAGCATACGAGCGCGACATGTTACCTTTTGATTTGGAGAGTGATGCAGAGGTTGGTGAGATGATTGGCCGGGCTGCTGAGGCGGCATCGCGGAATGGAGAAGGGATGGTTAGCAAGACAGTAAATTGACTCAGACCTAGGTGATTTAATCTAACGTTCTTGCTCGATGATGGACTAACTCTATGCTAGTGGGCGATACGATTCTCCTAAAGTCTATGGCAATTGACCGCTGCCGCATTACACACATGTCTACACGGACAGTCGGGAGTTGCGCTCATCAGACACGGCCAATCACACAGAAGCAGGCTTGTTGCATCAATCGCTTTGAGATTGAAGCTCAAGGCCAAGGACGATGGAGAGGGAGAGGCCACCATGCCTGATATATACTGCATCAGAAGAACGGCATATTGTCACGTAGCTCAGAACATATGCCACGAGACAACGACTGGGAATGCTTACAGAGTTCAGAACTTTTCGGACCTGGTGCCCTGGATGTAGCTACTAGCACAGGCCAGGTCTATCGGGGAAAACGCATCACAACTTAGACATTGCAATGACCAGGTGGATTATACTGGGCCAAACGCGTACTTGTCAACAAAGAAATGCAACTCTGATGGATGAACTATCAGTGCTGAGACTAGGGAAGATGTTGAGCTCTTACATCGAGAAGTGATGATCGGTGCTTTATTCTTCCACTCTGAGGTACCCAACTCTCTGATCATGAATGCAGCAAATCCAGCTCTTGCCAATGTCGTTCCAATCTTTCCATCGCCAATATAGCCCGCAATGACCTCTCTGTTGTCACCACTCGCGAGGATCGGAACTCTGACGATGGTCCAATCGATGCCTTCACTGGCGCGTATCGTCTTCCCAATGGCAACGACGTCTTTGTAGCTGTTGTAGGCGACGGCAGCAACAGACGCGACCATTGCAGAGTACTTGAGACTAAACTTGTCCTCGGGATCTGTGATTGACGCGGTCCCCAGAACGATGAGGCGTTTGACGCCGTGTTTATGCATGAGGCCGATGATGCGTTCATAAGCTTGAGCGAGCGGCGTGTTAGAAGGATGGAACGGCCCGTCCTTGAGGCTCACTACTGGGCCCAGAACAGAAAGGACGGCGTCCACGCCTTCCAGGGCCTTGGATAGTGCATCATGATTCTCAAGGTCGCCTTCGATGATGATGACAGAGGAATTAGAGGATATATCGGATGGAACTTTGGATGGAGTGCGGGCGTAGAGAATAAGGGTACAGGATTGGAATGTGGTCAGGGCTTCGCGCGCCACGAGAATACCGGAAGCGCCTGTCGAGCCCAAGAGCAGAATGCGCATGGCGCTAGTTGAGTGGTGGTAAGAGACAGAAGCACACGTCATGCCAGTATTGTCATAGTCGCGACTCGCGTCGTATCGCGATCGGGTGCATAGATTTGGTACACACCAGGGCTGAGCAACTTCCACCGAAAGCTGCTGCGAGGTAACACTAGTACTACCGCGACAACCCGCGTGCTCAATCATTCAATTGGGGTATTGAGCTCCAATAATAGCACGAAGCAGAGATGTCGTCTTGTAATAGATCTTGCAGTAAAGTACTCTCTCGAAATACTTGTCAAATACATCACAAAACTCTTGTATGACTATGGGTAAGGTTTCTTACCAGTGTCTCATAGCTTTAAAGTCGTATCTCCGAAGTCGACACGCCTTTCAGTGAATCAGCCATGTCCATTGGATGTCCAGATATAGCGCTACAAGGTCACCATTGGTCACCCTGACCTCTGACTAACAAGCTGCCCACGGAGACCGATGGTAGCCTTGTAGTCGGTGTTCAAACGATGTACTGTACGGGGATGTACGTACCCCAATGGCAAGTACTTACCCATTTTCTTCGCATTTTCTATGATGTCACGCGCGCCCATGATCTGCAATTTGAAATATTTATGGACGAACCTCTCTTCCTTTCGTTCGCTCATGTTCGCCTAGCCTATCACGGCACCGTTCAGCATGGCTTCGACAGAACAAGCCCCTCCGAGGCGAGGGAGAGATCCTACGCTCAGAATCCGCATCGACCCAGCCTTTCCAGCAAAGAAAGAGGAGAGCGCCAGTGACACAGACTCTAATGAGAAGGGAACGTCGTCTTCAACCAAATCACGACCAAAACTCGTTTTCCCCGCCAGTCTTCAATGGATCCCGAACAATTGGGCTTGGACAAAGCTTAAACCTGTTCTGCGATGCGCCGTTGCTGCCTGGATATCCTCAGTACTCTTCATCATACCCCCAGTCGAATTATACATAGGACAAGTGAGTCTCTGTGCTCACCCCATCGAATCGGAATTCAACTGACTGCCTATAGGCAAGCTTCCTCATCCTTATCTGTATGCGTACTCTCGGTAAACTTTTCAAGTGACTAACTTGGCCTTAACAAGCCGCTTTCATGTCCCCTCCTAGTGATCATTTCATTGGTGTAGTCGAACGCGAAGTCATCATCATCGTCCTTGTCTCGATGGTCTGGGCGTAAGTACTTGTTTCACGGTGACTCTATCTGGCTCAATACCCTTCGTAAAGATGGTCATGTCTTGGAATGTTTCTCGCCAATCTTGCGCGCACTAATTCTGACCCCTCGGTCACGATTCTGGCTGCTATTACGGGCGAGTTTGTCGAGCCGGCGCCGACAGTCATTCTCGCTGTCTTTATCTTTCTTGGGTCAGTATTCCTCCTCTTTGTAAGAGCCCGTCAGGGACCTGGACCGTATCTTTTTGGGTGTATCTTAGCCTGTATAGGCTTAGATATATCTCTGACTACTGCTATTCTGCTGTGAGCACTTCTCTTGAACAGATGCCCGTGATTTCTAAATGCTATTGGTAGTCCATACCCATACTATGCAGTAAGTCCTGATACCCTGCCGGCGAGCTGTTTATAGATTTTTCAGATTGGCAGAAGCATCCTTGTTCCTCTTGGGTTTCACTCCTCCATCTCGGTCTTCGTCTCCATCTTCGTCTTTCCGCAAACAGTATCAGCAGATTTCACGACACGGCTGCAAGCAGTTCTCGCACCCCTTGTCAAATCTCTGGAACTTTACCGAACTCTGAAGGACAATCCCGCCGATTCATCGGAATTTGCAGCGACTGCGGCGGGAATTAAGGCGAACATCAAGCAGTCCGAAGCGGCGCTAGTGCCACTCGCTATCACGGGCCGCCTTCTTCCATCCGACCTCATCTACTCTAGGTTTGCCCCCACGGATTTCAAATGTCTTCAGGATATTGCCCGACGTATGGCAGTCCGCGCCAATGGTCTGACCATTTACTTCGCCCTCATTGAGCCGACTCGAGAGAAGTTTCCCATGACGCCGCTGCCGTCTAGGCCATCCACTCCCATATCATCGAGGCAGCACTCTGTAGAACGCCGGACTCCTGACACAGATGACGACGAACGGCCGAGCCGCAATGGAAGTCCTACCTCGCCCATTATTGGGCACTCGCACTCGCGCTCTCGCCACCACTATCACCAGCACGGACCACTTCATAACCTCCTTCACAACTCACTTCTGCACCTTTCCCTGTCTCGCGTGTCCAAGACTGAACCCGCTGTTGGCGTTTTCATGTCCCAACGTTACATGGATATAGAAGCTACGTTCTTCCACGACCCCAACTCGACCTTGCACACCCAGCGATCCACTGATCTGCTGCACGAGTGCTGCGACCCTCTGATTGAGGCGAATCGGAGCGCCGTGGTCGCCATCTCAGAATGGCTTGGTCAAGTCCGTAGAGGCCGTTTCGCGTTTTGGCGTTCCGCAAAGGAGAAAAAGAAGCTTTGGCAAGCTAAATATGACGCTCTGGCGAAGCGGCGGGACGATCTCCAATCCTTGCTCCAGAACTTCAAGTCGGACGCAAGGTTCAAGGTTCTCGATCCATACCGCCCTGCGCTGGAGGCGAAGGGAGATGTCGAACAGGACTCGCCCAGTCATCGCTACCTTTTTCATTGCTACGTCTATCAGTACCATCTGATGCGATTCACATGTCAAATAATTGAGATGGTGACCTCTTCTTCTCGAGACATACACTGAAGAGCTAACGTCTCTCTACAGCTGGACGAGATCATTCGCCTCGAGCAAGAGCGACCTAAGAATCGTGTATGGACCCCTGCACGGAAGTTTTTCACCTGGAACCCCTGGAATCTTTCCGACAACCATGAAGAAGATGAAGATCCCGAATATGTGCAGGGTTTGGAACCTGCAGTCATGGATGACCTGGGTATGGCGAAGAAGCGGGATCCTGACGCCCTCCCTCCAGGCAACACGTTCGAATGGTGCATGAATCACCTGTATATGTTTGTACGAGGATTTGGCGGTGGCAATGCATTGTATGCCGTCAAGGCTGGAGTCTTGACACGTACGTGCTCGCACCCCTTTTCTTGCTGTGTGAAAGCTGAACTCCTGCAGTCATCATGTGCATACCTTCGCTCTTGAGTGGCTCCGCGGAATTTGCATACAGTGAGTATCAGGTTGCCTTTCTTTTGGACCAAGCGCTAATCACGTTTACAGAGAATCGATTTGTATGGGCAATGTGGGTCAACTCAGTCATGTTCTCGTCGTTGTTTGCACTGACTAGCGGATGGTAGCGTCATGGCTCAACTTACGCTGGCGCGATTCAGAGGTGACACAGCATTTGGGTGGGTAGCTCGTGTGCTCAGTACATTCTGTGGTGGCATTGTGGGCTCCGTCATGTGGTACGTCTTTTGAGTGGTGATCTACAAAGTGACAAGACTCTCATATGTGAACAGGTACATATCGGCTGGTAATGGTAACGGGAGTCCCTATGGACTCGCTGCGGTCTTCGCTGTATGCTTCCCATTTTTCTTTTACGCGAGATTATACTGGCCTGGTCCGCCTATGACGAACATCATTTTCTTCGTGACGACTGTATTGGTAGGGACGCTACTGGCTAAAGACTGCCTTATCATATACTCACAAAGCTGCCTCAGGTCGTCGGATACTCGTATCAAGATATTCATATCGTACTGCCTGGCAGTCCGGGCTCCGGTATCGAAGTGGCATGGGTACGCTGCTCGTCAAGTGTCGACTTATCGAGACTCAATCACCGCACAGCGTCGTTTCGTTCTTGTTACGGCCGGAGTCACAGCAGCCTTGTATGTCCTACTTGACAAGAATGACTTGTTTTTTTCCTCATTGTTGGTAGCATCTTTTCTTTTCTACCTCCAGCAACAACAATTCGGCGGTACCAAAGGACTATGTTGGCTACAACGTCTTCCGAGCTTGGTGCTATATACTGTTCAGTCATCTCGTTCGCGACCACTCGCAGAGAACAGGACATTCTGGAGGTTGTCACCAGCCTGATCGCTATCCGTAACAAATTGAACAGGTCGGCGGTGCTACGTACCAACGCTATCTATGAGGTCCGCGCAGCTTTCCACTTTGTCGTTATTAGAGAGATCTCATATCCTACATTTCAAGTTTTCCCTCCGTGGTCGATGGCCTGCAGCTCGGTACCAAACGATCTTGGATCTTCAGATGTTAGCATGATTCCATGCACTTGACCCTCCAAAGCTCAATCCTCTTCCGGCAGGCAAATTGCGTACTCCCTCTCACATCTCATGTCTGTGATGGAACACATGGAACCGTCATGGACACGAGCGTTCCTCGTTCGTACCCGATTCATGGACCCAAACTTTCAGGGTGACCTACTGGCCGTTATCAGTGCGTTCTTTTCTCGAGCTTACATCTGTCATTGATTTGCATTCATAGGCATGATTTCCACGTCTTTGCGTACCGGGGACCCATTGCCTCAACTAACGCCGTGCCCACTAGTTGATCGTTTCATGCACAAGTATCATGGGTTCAGTGTCATTCACAAAGAAGCCGAAGAGGACTTTGGCCTTCCGAGAACTTTGACCTTGGAGACCTTGGAGAATGAGCAGTATCTGTGGGTTGAATTTTCGTTCTTCGACCTATCTTCTGATGAGACTTGACAGCATGTTCTGCGTGGGCATCTCTACTGCCTTTGGTATTGTGAGTCGTCTCGATAGGCTCATGCTGGCCGTGAAGGAGATAGTCGGAGAGCAGTATCATGTCCATGGAATTAATAAGGTAGGGCTGCGGACTGGTGTGGAAATGGGCTCACGGACAAACACGTTGACCTTACGAACTCCTCATGTTGTATAGTAATAGGAAAACAACAACTCAGTATACGTACCGGTATGCACTTCTCCAGGGCTGAAGCGCTGACATCTGTGATTCTGTAACCTTCCGTAACCGGTAAAATTTATCTTATCGAGATAAGGTTTAGGCGTGCCTGTACAGTGATGGGACCTTCTGATGGTGTTGGAGTTGAGTCTTGACGCAGCCTGTTTGTTCGCCTCAACCGTCATTGAGACGCTCACGACACGAAAATGCCAGCTTTGGACGAGCGAGGAAAGATTGCAGCTGCACAGCTCGCATTCTATGTTCCCGTTGCTGCTGTATCGCTTCTCTTCTTCATCCGGTATCTGTTCAGTAGTGATGCGGGATGGATTATGCTCCTGTTATTTGCCCTAAGTCGGTGTGCCCATATTGCTTGCTATGATCGGAAAGCTCACACTTGTTCCTAGTTCGAATTACTGGAGGCGCCCTGATTGTTGCCGCGGAATCTATCACGAATCCTAGTGTCGATCTATACATATCGGCTTACCTTTTGTTCCATGCTGGGCTCGCCATACTGCTGCTGGCCGCCATTGGGTTCACTTCACTTGCGTACGCACCCAATCCACTTCCTTGGTTTGCGTACTGAAATGCCACACAGAGGATATCGTTCATATAGCGATTATCCGGCCGTTCGCCGGTTGTATTACCTTGGCGGAGTGCTAGCTGTCATTGCACTGGGTTTGAGCATCGCTGCTGGATTGTTGGGGACACACGTGAATCCAGATGTCCATGCTGGTACGTAGCATTCAAACCAACGCCTATGCGTACACGAACCGTTTTGACCAGCATCTAGGTATGATCGTTCGTCGTGTTGCAGCATCAATTTTTGGCGTAAGTACGCGTTCACACTGGCGCTCTCCGGGGCTCATCCGACTCTTGACCACCAGGTCACCTACATCGTGCTGGTTTTCATGACACTAGTAGCGTGGAGTCATCGTTATTCCATGAGGAGCTATCGAAGGAGGGTAAGATGCGAATGCGACTGTTTCGTTTGCCCACATCTCATTCATAATACAGCTACTTGGCGGTTTGACGTTCGCTCTTCCATTTCTTGGCGTGCGCATAGCCTATGAATTCCTAGCAGCTTGGTCAGCATCTGATCCCTTTGGCGACCGACTTTCATCCAATGCGACTCTCGCCAAGTTTAACCCCGTTCACGGCAAATGGATAGCCTACCTCATCATGGGTTTGGTTATGGAGTTTGTCACGGCTGTCATCTATGCCTCGTCCGCAGTGGTGCTTCACAGAAGGCATCCTTAGGAGTTTACCTGGAGTTTACGACAGAATATCTATCTCAAAATTTACGACTGGAATTATGTACTGTACTTATATGGCCGAGCGTGTGTTGACACAGAGGATGAAAGAGTATGTACTGTATTTGGTTAACTACAGAACATGACTTCTCGAAAAATGGAATGTACGAGTCTCATAGTCAAGCATTCCTCATGACGGACTGAAAAAGACCGCTTGAAGAACGCTCCGGCTTAATTGAACTCGGTAGCGTCCTGTAACGGCTGCGCCTGAGGTGCCTCTTCTACCGCCGTATGATCCTTCCTTTTATGGCTACTTACGCCTCGTTGTACTCACACCTCATGTTCCGGTTATGTTTCCTACCCGTTCTTTTTCACATGTTTTTCCTACAATTTAGTATATATACTCGTCGGCTACATCTCGTATGGGTATCTATCTTCACCCCGAACCGCTTGTATCCCTTCTGTTAGCTACACAATTGTATAACTCTGTTGTGCGTAGCTTGTGGGAACTAAGCAACTCGGGGCCAAGACTTACACTTTTTTACGCATCAGTAATAAAAAGTTATTACAACGTGTTAGCCTCTACGCTACAAAACGTGTCGTCGATTTACTCGCACGACTGTGGATGCCCCGTGGCCGGCCATCCAAACCCAAAAACAAATCATCCGGTACTACAGCGAGGAAACGTTCTAAGAAAGAAGATCCCGACGCCGAGTACCGACCCTCACACCCTGTGAAAGGCGTTCCCGTCGCTGACCCGCTATTCACTCGATTAACGAGACAGCAGCAACGCCAACAAACCCTTGAAAATAAAACTTCATTATCTGAACTCGCTTTCTCATCGTCGTCCGTGGACACAGACGACTTTCACCCTCTACTTGACTTTCCCCCACGAGACACAATGACTATCGAGTCTCCTCATCCCTCGCGTCCTGTGACACGCGCATCCATCAGAGCCCTCGAGGAACAAGCCGAGAAATCTCAGCATGGATCTCGGAACGGATCTCGAACTTCATCGCGTCCGAAGACTATCCCCATGGAAGACAGACCCTTGGCCGATGTGGAGGCGGAAGTCGAACGCCTCAAGGCCATAGTGGCGCACAAGAAGCTCGACAATGAGCTGACACTCAAGAATAGACCTAAGTCTAATGCATGGCCAGATTTGCCAGATACATCGCAACTCCGTGATGAAGCACTCACTCAATACAAGAACACCTTTGTAAACGCGATGAGTGAGACGTTGAAAGGATTCGGTAAGTTTAACCCACCGGATCCTAATGACGATTTCATCCGCAAATTGGGTAAACGATTATACCGAACTCAAGTTCATGAGGACCTAGTCCACAAACACGAGAAAGGTATCTTGAATCTGGCCACACAACGTCAGACAATTGGAGGACAGACTTTTGTAGCCATACCTCCCTTGGCTATCAACCGGTATATTGCCGATAATCTGACGCGCGGAGGACAGCTTCGCACTGAACCACGCGATCCGCTCCCGAAGTTAGGACAATATGATCAGACACGAGGAGATTTTGAAGCAAATCTCAAACCCGAATTGGCGATAGAGGATGTCAAGGATATCTACGCGAAACAAGACAGTGAGACAATGTCTCAATTTGTAAGACGCGTCAACACGGTGCGAGGAATTGACGAATGGACGGACGTCTCGTCCAACAAGACATTTCCCTCAGCTGGACCATTCGGCAATGAGTCAATGAATGCTCAACAGCATGATTTGTATATTCGAGGTATAATGCAAGTCCTACGGGAACTGGATATATCTCACTACAAACGGTCGAACATAGTCGATCAGAATGTAACTATCTCCGAAGCAGGAGTAGTTGAACACCCTGCATTCGAGGGGATACTCGTTAGAATACCCCATTACGCGTCCCATCCCGAGGAATACCGGACCGTTCGCGCTTGGTGCCCGTCGCCTAAGCCTGGCGATCAAGGCGATAAGCCTGAAGTCAAGCAGGAGCCGGAAGTTAAGCAAGAGGAATCTACAGATCCCCCACTGAATGACCCACCAAAGGAGCCCGCCGATCCCAACAATCCATCTAGTGATCCTGATGGCAATGGTAGCGGTGGCGAAGGCTCTGGCGGAGGCGGAGGCCCTGACAGAGGCGGTGGTGGTTCCGGCGGTGGTGGTGGAGGTCCTGGAAGAGGTCCCGGCGGAGGCACAGGTGGTGGTGGTCCCGGAAGAGGCGCTGGTGGTGGCGGTCCCGGAAGAGGTCCTGGAGGTGGCGGCTCCGGAGGAGGTGCTGGAGGCGGCGGAGGCGGCGGGGATAATGATCCCAGCAGCACTAGTCACGGTGGACGTAAGTCGCCTACTCCTGCGCCATTCCTGAGTGCAAGACATCAGTCAGTTGGGCCCAACGGACACTCAACAATAGAGGAATTTGCTTACCGTCCTGTTGTTCGGTCTGACACGGAGACCATGTTAGCGATATTCGGACGCTATGAACGATACATCAAGAAACACTTACTCCCAGTGCGAGTAGGTCTTGATCCAAATATCCAGAAGTCCACTATGCAGGGACTCCATAAACCGTCCAAGTACGACGGATCAGCAAGCATCGCCGAATTTGACGAATGGTTCCTATCGTTAGTCTTGTGGTTGAAAGCCGCAAATATATGCGGGTCAGCATACCATACTGCTGACGATGGCACCCAGACAGTGTCTAGTGTTGATAGTCAGCGCACGACTACCTTGGGTAATTTTCTCGATGGAGACGCCCGCTCATGGTACCATGAAGCTGTCGAAGAAGTTCAGTGGAACTTGACGGATGATGATGACGATCCAGATACTCCTACCTTCGCTCAGGTTGTCGCAAGTTTGTATCGTCGATTCATACATGAATCATCGCTCTACGACCTAATCCACAAGTTCGAGAGCGTCAAATACCGATCTGAGGGAGGAATGCGTCAGCTCTTCGCAGATATGATCCGCTGGACAGGTATGATGCCCTGCCCACCGGATGTGTATCGATTCAAACACAAACTCATGTTGGCAACACCGACCAACATTCGCAGTAAGTTGAATCAAGACGGCATTATAGCCGAATCGTCCACGGTGAATCAAATGATGCAACGAGCACTCACCATTGAGAAGGGTCTACGAGCCGAGAAATACTACGAGAAACAAGCTCGTCAGGCTCGGGAAGGAGTCGCGGTTCGATTCATGACGGATGAACCCAGCTTGACACCTAGATCACCGAGTCCAGCATTCCGCCGGTTCAAGAAAGTTGGCGGAGTTCGTCACAGTACGCGTCCGGACGCCGTCCAGGACAAGGCTCGTCTCCAAGCTGTCCGTGATTCCAGTCCGAATAGACCTCGGCAGAGACCCGGAATACTTAGACACCCGTTGAAACGACTCTGTTGGGGATGTGGCAAGCCAGGTCACTTCTCCAACAACGTTGTATGTACACAGTACGGAAAAGAGCCGCTATTTCCAAATGGTGAGAGATTAAATATGATCTCAGAGGGATTAGCGGACGAACAGATATACGCCATCGCTACCGGAGACTCGGACAACGCAGATTGGCCAGTTCCTGACGCGAATGAGCAACCTGCCGATCATGAGCAGGAACGCGTTGAAGATGTCGCGGAGGATCCATGGGGAGGCAGCCAGTACGAAGAAGAGGAAGAACCCATCATGAGCGCCATGCGCGACGAACAATATGAACGCATGAACGCCATGCGCGATGGTGATGGTCGTGATCAAAGCGTGTTCACGGTGATCAACGAAGATGAACACGATCACGAGGATTTTGACGACTCGCAAAGTATTGCATCGCATGACGAAGAAGTTATGGACTTTGGCGAGTACATGGCGGCGATGACGACTGAGATTGATACAGAGTCATCGCAAACATATTACAGGCCAAAATTGGACGAGCTTCCTAAAAAGCATACACCTCGCGTGAAATCGCGACCGCGGCGTACGGCCACTGAAAACCGATGTCTCCCGGCCTTTGTAACCATTAATGGGGTCAAGGCATTCACTCTCTTTGACTCAGGAAGCACATCGGATGCGCTAAGTCCTGACTTTGCACGCATTGCAAAAGTCAAACCATTTCAGCTGTCAAATCCGGTACCCCTTCAACTCGGAACGAAGGGT
The DNA here is from genome assembly GCA_019915135.1 of Strobilurus pachycystidiatus. Taxonomy (NCBI): domain Eukaryota; kingdom Fungi; phylum Basidiomycota; class Agaricomycetes; order Agaricales; family Physalacriaceae; genus Strobilurus; species Strobilurus pachycystidiatus. The sequence goes on along the minus strand of JAHLMK010000008.1, from coordinate 1,801,965 downwards.
AGTCGCTCGAAGATTAACTTTGGTACTGAGACATCATTTTCATACGGGAATGAGCGCAAAAATGTCGAAGGATTTGACTACTTTGACATAACTAACATAGATCGATATGATCTGATAGTGGGCACGGTATTCATGCGAAAACACAAAATTGCTTTGGATTTCGAGTACGATACTATAAGAATCTCGGGTGTACCTACTCCTACTCTTACGGAGGGGGAGGAAGCCCAGGAATTGGCTAGACGATACGCGAAACGCGAAACCGCGATCAAACCACTTGAAGGCGAAACTTTAGACTTAATGATACGCCCGACAAGTGGAACAGCTCACCTTTCGGCAATGGTCACTACGAGGGCCCGATCTGAGGAGTTGTTGAAGAGCCTGAACAACCGCAAGATGAAGAAAGACTGACTAGAGGGACCAGATCATAATCTGGCCCAGACGGACAAGGTTCACGTACCGTGGAGAAAAGTCACGAAATATACACACCCTCATATCGAAGAAGTCGAAGAGGATGAATTAGTGGTCCAGAGTGCGCCACTGAGCCGACAACTACCTGTATTAATGGGACCGGATGACTACATATCCGAAGACGAGTTAGCCGAACTCGTAACAAACTCACGAAAACTTGACTTACATAAAGAAGAAAACCGAGTCGTGGTAAATGAAGTGAATGAACTCGTCAACGAGTATCTGCAAATGCGAAATGAACCTGTGCCAATACAGCATGATTCAACGGAGACACTCACCGAGAACAAATTGGACTCGGTCAAGCAGCAACTTACAGCTGCTGCAGAGAGCTTCAAGAGGACTCAGTTGAGTCCAGACCAGAAGTATTCAAAGGAAGACATACCTCGTCTTCGAACCCAGTGGTTGAATTACGCGGCAGACATCCTTCAAGGAGCTCCAGAGCAGTTACCGCCCCTCCGGGCAGTAAATCACCGCATCCCGTTGATCGACGAGAAGAAACGGTACAACTATTATATGCCACGCTGTCCCGATGCTATGAAAGAACAGCTTTTAGATCGGATTGCAACATATACCCGAGCCAAATGGTGGGAACCACGTACCTCGGATCAGGCTGCGCCAATGCTATGCGTCCCCAAAAAGGATCAATCTCTCCGATGCACCATTGACTGTCGCAAACGGAATGAGAATACCGTCAAGGATGTCACGCCATTTCCTGATCAAGACACAATTCGTCTCGATGTAGCCCGAGCACGGTTTCGGTCCAAAATTGACCTGTCCAACGCGTATGAACAGGTCCGCACCATCGAGGAGGACGTATGGAAGACCGCATTCTCTACAGTATTCGGCACCTTCGTTAGCAATGTCATGCAACAAGGAGATTGTAACGCACCTTCGACGTTTCAACGTCTCATGACCGTGATATTCCAAGAGTGTCTTGGACGATTCGTTCACGTATACCTGGATGACATCTTCGTCTTCAGTAACTCAATAGAAGAGCACGAACAGCACCTGAAGATCGTGTTCGATAAACTGAAAGATAACAAACTATACCTCAAGGAAGCCAAGGTACAGCTGTATGCCGAGAAGATTGACTGCCTCGGACATATTATTGATAACGACGGCGTACACGCCGATACAGACAAGCTCGCGAAGATTCGCGAATGGAGGACCCCACGCGACTATGGAGACATTCAGAAATTCCTCGGAGTTGTCAATTATGTTGCACATTACTTACCTGACGTGACCGCGTACACCACACCGTTGTCAGAAATGACAAAGAACGGTCAGCCATGGTATTGGCGACCGATTCACGACTCGTGCTTTCAGTCCATCAAGGACCTAGCGTGTCGTACTCCTGTTCTGAAACCAATCAACGCCAAGCTCGATGAACCCATCTGGGTGATCTGTGACGCATCACTTACTGGTGTAGGCGCCATGTACGGTCAAGGACCAACGTGGCAGGCCTGTCGACCCGCTGGGTTCATGTCCAAGAAGTTC